>JARTUT010000462.1:0-519346 GCA_030674115.1 Micraspis discolor
AGACTGGGATTCCGTGGTGTTTTTTCCGACTGGTCTATGAGCTTTTTGACCGACAGAAGAATAGCTGTTGAAAATATGGGTGTTTTATCAGATAAGTTCGAGGGTGACATGGGAGTGCCCCAGGGCTCTGTACTGGGACCTCTTATTTTTATTTTATTTATGAACGACTTACCCAGAAATATCTCTTCGATAGTTCTGACGATGATACGTCGATGGTGATCTCGGCGGGATAATTTGAAGAGCTCGTGTGCCTCTTGAGGGTTCATTTGGAACTTTTTGTGGACTGGTGTAGACATAATTCATTAATAGAACTTAGAGAAGGCCCAATTGTGTGTATTTTAGGCTCAACAGCTCAATCAGAAAAGAAAGATACAGTTAGATAAGTCCACCGAGAGTGTGAAGTTCCTGGGAATCTACGTCCACCATTTTCTGAGATGGGACCGACAGATTGGGTAACTATGTGAAAATTTCAAAATCATGCGATGCGATATAGGTGTAGGTACAATCGTGCTTCAAAGTTATTTCGTACCTGCTGTAGCGTTTCAGGAGTTATGTTACGACATTCTGCCACATTTCGTGTTTAAATCTGCAACTCTATTTTGAAAAAACTTCTGATTTAGAGTGGATTCACAAAAAAATCCAGCGTTGTTAGATCCGGAGATCACACAGGTCACTCCATTGAGTCCAATCGGCCTATCCAACGTCCAAGAAATCTACCATCCTGCTACTGTCTCACCTGCGAGCTGCAGAGTACGTCCTGCTGAAAGCATAACTGGTGTTCTAAAAGGTTTCCATCTGCCTTCAAAGCTTCGGTATTTAGAACATAAATCACGTTTTCTAGCAAATTTATGCATCGAAGGTTTCGAACGGGCATTCTGAATAAAAACAATGTCATCTCACAAATAAATACTTATACAAGAATTTAGAGAAGGGCACATTCGTGTTTGGACTATCTATCTGTTCACTAGAAATATAGCGTACAGTGTTGTCCCAATCAATTTAAGGGCCTCTATTAGCGATCATTGCACTATGCTTAAATTTGATAATACTTCCAAGAGGGCGAATTCTGGTTCATTGAACAAGCAAGCGATAGATTATGAAAAGAAGAAAACACTGATTGCAGAGGAGTTCTGGGGTGACTTCCTCCAGATCAAAATTGTAGTTCTGGCTTAACACAAAAAATTCAAATGTGTCAGAAGTTAAGATGAAAGCTGTAAAAAGAAGGAAAATCTGGATAATCATAGGTATAATTACATCCATCAACAGAAGAAATAAATTGAATGAGGAAAGGCACAGAGGTTGGAAGAACGTTTAACTTCAGACTAGATATAGAACTTATCAGAATAATCTTAATAAGCTGATAAAAAAACAAAGGCAAAATTCTTCAAAATTGAAAAAAGCAAAAACAATCCTAAAAAACTATGCGAAACGCTTAGAGAATCTATCAATAAAAACGGTAAAAACCGAAATAAAAGAAATTGTTCTGCGAAATGATATGGTTTCAAATGATCCTTCTGAAATTGCAAACCACTTTGTTGATTAATAGATATGCCAACATTGGAGAACAACTAGCCCAGCAAATTGAAGAACCAAAATATTTCAAGGACAGGAGAAAACACATTTCTAATACCATATATTTGGTACAATGCACAGAAATGAAGATTGAACAAATTATCCACAAACTTGTGGGGAAAACCGCATCCATACTTGACTCAATAAGCTCAGATACATTGGAGGTTATATGTAATAATATCTTTGCCTTCAGCCTCTTAAGGCAGATTCTGACGAGCATGAAGAGCAACAAGGCATTATCACTTTATTATTTGTTTTTGCTTTGTCTTTGAACCAAAATCACGGTTTTATCTCTGCTTGTAATCAATGGAGAGACATTTGAGAATCATCACTCTTGAGTAATATGGACCTGAATATACAGGGCGAGTCTTTGACCACTGCGTTAATTTTAACCTAGGTTCTTGAGATCAAAAGAAACACTTTCTTCCCATACAGTTTTTCCATATTCAGCTATGTTGAAAAGTTATAAGCATTTTAAGTTTCCACATTGGGCAAATACCTTTGTGTAGTCCAGATTAAAATATTACCTTCCACAGCATCCACTATTGAATCTGAATTGTTTAAAAACATTATTTTCCCTCTAAGAAATGATTCACTCACTCATGTTTCATCAGGTGATTGTATCGATTTAATTCCTTTCAAATTCAAATATCTCAAAAATGGTGCAATTTAGGTAAAAAAAATGATGAGTGATTTTATCTGCAATAAAGACTAATGGTTCTAGGAAGTATCAGATACAGACCTTTGGTTCAAGTGTTCAAGTTTTCATGCAATTTAACCAATCTGTACAGTAATAGTGAGAAACCCACAAGAAATGGAATAAATCTATTGATGTCAAAATATGGATGGCCGTTATAAGAAACCATCTACTAGAGATCATTTCAATTCAAAGTCATTTAAATATTACAGGTGAAAATGCAATATTTTTATGAAATTTCAACACCTAGGTACTATCTTTTGAACGGGGCCAAATTTGGAAAAATTTTATAGAAAGAAAATGTTTCTCTTGACGTTAAGAATAAATAGTTACAATTAACGCAGTGGTCGAAGACTCACCCTGTATAAGGTAAATCGAAGTGAAAGAACTTACTAGAAGAAAGATATTCTAAATGGTTTTTGATGGAAAAGATAGACCTTTTTTTTGAACATACATTGAAAACGTCCGAAATACAATATTTCATAGGTTAGTTATCGCCAAAGCTCCTTTAAAATTTTTGTCTCTAATAGAATTTGGATATTGGAAAAATAAAAATGGAAAAATCTGAGATATTCTCTAAAAATATTCACATTGTGTATTTGTGATGAATTTATAATTTTTTTATTATATTGTCATATAATAATATCCCCTTCAAATTAACGACTGAACAAAATTAAACAACTCTTATCAATTTTTTTTATTCAATACATTGACATTTCATTTGTAATTCATTTGTTTATCAACTACTTAACTCCCTTTAATTCAAACGTTACTTATATTGAGCTAAATAAAATATATAAATTAATCTGAATTTCTCCAATCCATTTGGAATCACCTGATGAAATGTAAGTCAAACTATTTCAAGTCCACACACTTTGTAGAAAATGTATACTGAAGTTAACTTGTGAGTTGATGGCATTTCTATTATAAAGCACATTGACTGCTCTTTGATGTCACAATTGCTTCCAGTTTATTTCGCATGGCATTCAAATCTGCGTTTTTACTGATCTGTTTTAAATGCCATATTTTACTGAGGGACTGATGGAGAACCAACCATTCAGGCAATTCTTTAACCAACAGTTTGATATGTTCTTCCATCTCTGTTTTAGTCAAAGTTACTCTATAGCAATTGCCTAATTTCTCCACGACATCTTCTAATTTCAAAACATTCTTTTTTTCAGAGACAAAAAGATTTTTTGTTAGTCTGGCGAGTTCTGGGAGATGGGAGTAAACTTTCAACTCTTGCTCTTTGTCAGCGGATCTAGTCATGGAAATTAATGCTTTGGCAGCTTGACGTTGCCTCACTAATTCCAGTAAGGATTTAGGAATGCCTTTTAGAATTGATGGTGGAGTAGGAGAGCTATCTGGAGCTATTTCTGTGGGTGTTTCTGCCTTCTTAGCGCTCAATCTGTTAAGTGCTTCTTGCATTCTGCTGTTATACCCAAACATCTCTCGTGCTTTTTCTAATACTTCTTGCCCTGATGTCATTTTCATTTCCTCAGGTGGCTCTGGTAAAGGATCCTCTTCGATATCAGGAACCCTCTCTATATCAAATTCTTGATGCCATCTCTTAACCTCATTCTTTGGAATAACCATAGGTGGTTCGAGGGACATAAGAAATTCATTGTGATAGTCTTTGACTAAATCGAGTAATAAAACGAATAAAACTTTTCGTCTTGACAACAAAATATCTGAACTTAAATTGTCTGAACCTCCGATCAAAGGAGTAATAACCAATTCCCATTTTTCCTCCCTTTTACCAGATCCAAATACCCTCAATTTTTCCTGGTGAAATTTGAATGCATCGGGATAAATCTTTCTTATTTGAGCTAAACAACGTTTAGACAAATTCCTCTTGGTTAAATTCTGAACTGCAGGCTGTAATTTAGAGAAAGTGATAGTTTCTTTTCTGTTATATAAAATTTGACTGATTGTGTCAATAGCCCTAAACATTTCTGCAATATAACGATACTTGAAAGGTAAGGTCAGAGCAGGTCTAGAAGTTTCATCCTGAATTTTCTTTGAAGGACTCTCAGCAAGAGCAACTGTATTTTTAGTAGGACTTAAGAGATTCAAGAGATTCTTTCTAGCCTTCAAATCCTTCTTCGGACTAAGATACAGCTTTTCAGGTGATTGCAATTTCTGAGGGCTGAAAAAGAAACCAAAATATTAGAAAGAATTTTTAAGCAAAAATAAAATTTCGATTCTTGTTCTCAGCATCTAAGAGGATGTGTTCCATATTTCATTGTTCAAATGTAAAAACTGGCACATTTTGAATTTGATTATCTTATTTATTCCATACATTCAATATTATAAAAGGAATATTTTGAGTAATTCAGTTCTTCAATTAATACCCCGATAACAAGGTAAGATGATCCTTAGCTATTGATAAATGGCCATGAGGTAAACGTAGCTAGAAGGCATTCATATGAATAAAAATAATAGTTACTTAAACAATCTGTATGTACTATTAATCAAAATTCAACATGCTTTATTGATTTGGCAGATTTACCCATAACTTTGAATACCTGAAGCAGCTTTGTATGAACTCCTGTGATATATTACTATATGATTATACTTATGAAGAGACTTTGAGATATCATTCTCAGTAAAATCAAAAACAACAGGTATTTAAGTTCAGATGCTGCTTTCGGATTAACCAAAAAGTATGAGTAGTATAATTCATTTATTTATCTTGATGAAAATCTTGAGCAAGGTCATAAAAACGGATCAATTCCACTATTGAAAAAAAAATTGTCTACCCTTTTCTATTATCCAATTCTTCAGTTTTCCCTTTGGACTCGGCCCTCCTCTGCCCTTCAAATCCTTAGGGACCAGAGCATTTATTCGCGGGGCCAGATAGGCAAAGCACCTCTGGCCTATGGGTTTGTCCGCTCTAGGTTTGAAGTATTGAGTTCCCCTGTTCCTAGTTCCATAATCTGTCTCCCTATTTGAGATCTTTATTTTTTGGCTGTTTCATCAAAGTTAAATCCGCCTGTACAAATATTTGGAGTGGCTTCATAATCTGTGTGACCACGAACAGCTCATCCGACGGACAAGGAGAGGACAAATGTTTGCGACTGTGGAACATTGTATTGAGTGTACTGATTTAAATATTGGATTTGATAACATAAATTCAATAACACAAAATATTTCCCGTATGTGGTATGGGTATGTATGTGTCAAGTCTTATTGTATTCATATTGCTTAGTGAGAGCGAAAGAAAACATCGCTTCAAGTCTTCCTAAGCCCAAACAACAGACAGTCAGGAGTTGTAATTGTCGAAAATATGGGTCTTCAAATCCGAATATAGAACAAACAATTTTGAAAAGCACTGACGTGAGATCAAGAGCTTTTGCACGCTTGTTCTAGTCTTTTCCAGTTTGAAATAGTGAGACTTTAGAAATACCGAAAAAACGAGTGTTATTTTGCTCTGACTGCCTTTCATCATAGTAAGAGTCGAGCGTGACGGCTGAGTTCAGTTCAGTACCCACAAAAAAAAGTGATGATAAACAAGTTTCAACTTCAAAAAAGTGCTGAACTCGCCTAAGGAAATTTTCAATTCAAAAAGAGTTCACAAATATATATAAATTCAATCGTATGCTGATCATCTATTGAGCGAGTGGGACTTCATGTCAGTGTCTTTTGCATTGATAGTAGGAGTTGAAGAATTTTTCTTAGTTCATGTGAATTCTGATTTCATATTGGACTTGAGCTATTGATTTCAAGTGCCTTAACATAATTCATTCAATTCAAATTCCGTTATTTTCATGTGATTCTGAATCCTGCTTCATAGAAAGATATCTATTGATATTTCTCTAGTGCTCTTCGCATTCAAATGGAGTAAAAAAATATCAATTCAAATCGTTTATTGAAGTAAATTTTTTTCGACATTTGTCCTTACTACCGAATATTAATGTTTTTTTTCCACACTCTCGGGTTCGAATCTTTCGATTATTTATTCAAAAACTGAGCTACGACGATGAAATTCTGTATATACGGGTATACAAATTATCGGTAACCTCGATTTATATACGATCTCTTGTTGAGTTGTAAGGATTATCTGATGATATTGATATTGAAAAAAAAAATTTGGGAATTTTTTGGAATTTTTCTAGCGTGTCGATTTACTCGAAATTTGGCAAACCCTTTTATTTCAACGTCATCCAAATATCTTTAAGGGTACAAATTGTTCGGATGAATATTCAAGAAATTATTGCGAAAATAAAAGTTCAAATGCTAATAACTTCTGAACTATGTATTTGATTGATTAGGCCCAATAACGAACTTGACCGAGATATTTGGACAATCAACCTATTCTGAAAATATGAAAATCTCTTCCTTCGGAAGATGGAGAGTATGCGGTAACTTACTAAATACCCCAGTATCAGAAATCCGATTTTTCACCCGTGCGCAAAATAAATTCACCGTTTCCATGCTTTTGGTCCACCCTGTATATAATAATATTGTTCAGAAATTAGCTGGATCGTCTTGGGGTGCTGATGCTTCCACTCTTCGCACAGCATCTCTAGCCCTAGTCTTTTCTGCAGCTGAGTATTGTTGCTCTGTTTGGTTTAATAGTGCACATACACAAAAAATTGATGCACAATTGAATACACCCATGAGAATAATTACTGGCACCATAAGATCAACACCGGTTCATTGGTTACCAGTATTGTCTAATATTGTCCCTCCCCATATTCGCAGACAGACTGCAGCTTTGAATTCTTGGAATAAATATCATTATTTTCCCAATTTATTCCCAATTATTTCATATTTTCCACAAAATAGAATTCCCAGATTGAAGTCACGAAAACCATTATGGCATAATACGTTCCTCAATATGAACATAAGTGATAAAGAATTATGGAAGACTGAGTGGAACTCTTACGAAATGTTCAATAAGTATCTCATTTCTGATCCTTCTGAAAAAGTTCCTGGTTTTGATCTTCCAAGAAAAATTTGGACAGTTCTTAATCGTTTGAGAACAGGTCATGGTCGTACCAATGGCATGCTATTTAAATGGAACTCAGTTCCTAGCGCAAGTTGTGAATGTTGAGAAGCAGAAAAAACAATACCTCATCTCATCAATAGTTGTCCCATATATAAATTTCAAGATGGTTTTAGGGCTATTCATGATGTTTCCAACTCTTTCTTGGAATGGGTTATAAATTTCAAACGAATATGATACGCATTTTTGTTATTCAGTTCTTTTTTTCTGCTTTTGTCTTTTTATTTCCAGATTCAATGTGAGCACCTTGAAGAAGTCTCTGTCTCCATCAATAGAAGATCACTCTTGAAGAAAGAAGTCCCTGAAATATATTTCAGCTTATTTTTGTATTTTCACACTTAGACGGGGAGCCAGGTTTTTTTTTTTTTTACTGGGGTTTTTCCCTAGGCTTTTATGTCATACGCCGAATTGTATGACACCCCGTCACTAACCCCTGATCTATATGCTTTATTGTTTGCTAACTGAATATTGTCAGCCAAAAGTTCAAAAGAATATATATATACCCTGTATATTGGTATCCATATATCCTTCATTACAAGGGAAGGCGTATTTATATAAAATTACAGACATGACTCTTCATCAAGGGATGACATGAATCAACAAAAATGGGATCATTACCGCCATATTCATACGCGATTCCAGTCAAATTTTAATATTTGCTGAATTTGGTCGGTTCTATCTATCTCAATAAAATACTAATTATTTAAATAAATACAGTCAAATTTAAGCCATTCCCTTCATTCATGTAATTAATATTCAGCTCTTTTTTCTAGTTCATTATGAAAATATGGTACCATCCACAGCAGTCAAGAAAAGGTTAACATACACGGTTCTTTTCAGAACAAATCAACAAAACTAACCTGATGATAAAACCACTTGCTTGTCAAAAAGAATTAAAATTTAAATCCATTGTAATTTTAAAAAAACCATAGGATTTCAGTCTAAAATTCAAATAGCATAATACTTCAAAGGACTCTTTGGCTGCAATGACATGCTTGTTTATTGACATCAGATACATCTTTTACAGGTCAAAGTTTGTTTGACCACATTTTTCGGACCTTTTACATGTGAAGTAGCATTTGTCATTACCTAATAGGATACTTCAGATGACATTTTTCGCAACTGGATTTGAAACAAGATGTACGAGAAGTAAACAAATGATTCTATGACATTTTCGAATTTCTGTGGGCGTAACCAATAGAGTTCTCAAATTTATTGGGCTAGCAACGATTTAAAAATAAATCCTAATAAATATTATTATTATTATCACACTTCATCCAATTACATAAAATATCAACAATCTAGTATCAATCTCTATATACTACAAACTAAATACACTATATAAGAAAAAATATTTGGACAAGCATGCATCAAACACCGTCAATAACTTCATGCAAACCTATGTAAGCTGTACCATTGAAAAATTGGTGAATAAGTAGTCAGGAAAAACTAGTACATGTAATAGACTTTCAAAGTATCAACTTTTTCACTAAACTTTTGTTTTTTCCAACTATAACTGTTTTTTATGAAATTTGCAAATTTTATAACAATTCATTTCAAAGTCAAGGTAACATCATTCACATTTATTCTCAACAGGTTACACCAATGCAGAGAGAACTGATCAAACAAACAAATGCGATTGGTAAACTGATTACATAGAGACTTATAATAATAAAATTATATCAGTGTGTTATTCCTCAATACTCAAAAAAAATGAAGATATCACATCATCTAATTTATAAATTGTCCTTGGTTTAAGCTTCTCGAAGCCTTAATTATGTCATCCTCAGTGATAGTCGGAAGCGATATTGAGCTACCATTGGAATACAGTCTATCACAATGCTCAGAATGAAACCAATGTCTGAGGTAGTAAAGACACTGGAAAAAAAGTGGAAAACCCATCAACAATCTTCTGAGATTCCTGAGCTCAACACCCAGATATGACATAACTCCGGGAATACGTGATCTAGACTTTTTTGTCTGCACAAAAGCCCAAAAGCTTTTTGGGTCCTCTCGAACTCTAGTCTCAACGCACTGAATATATTGCGAATAAGAACTAGCGATATCTCTTTGATTCTGCCACGTAATATTTTGAGTTGATGAAAATCTGAATCACATTGATACCTCCTATATAGTCTGCATGGTAACGATCCTTCAGTCGTATATTGGAAATGATATCATGTGTGAACCATGGTGGATAACGGCGACCCCAGTTTTATAAACTTATCAGGAGGACATCACTCATTCAACACTTTTTTCTGAGAACTTTACTGTGGTCTGAGGGACTTAATATTATCAAGTTGAGTTCTTCTGATTTGAATGGCTTTAATGGCAGAGACTCTTAATCATTGAATGGTTGTTGTGGCATATATGGGAATTCTGCAATTCCTGGAATATGGGATGATGATGTGGACTGATGGGGTGTAAATTATTTTTGTTTCCTGTGTACTGTGTTGTACTCAACACTCCCAGTGGACATCTGCATGTTTGATGAGATTGTACTGCTGTCAAATTTCCGTTAGCGAACGTAATGAATAGCATATGATATTCAATACTTACATAGATGCGTATAAGTTAATTCGTTAAAGTAAATGATCTCTTAATAACAAATTTTGTCAACATTGTTCTATTTTGCTCGTTTTTGTAATTTTAGTATTCTTTATGTTTTAAAATGGATTATCATAAAATTTGCGTTTCTGATTTTTATGTTTTTCTGACTTGAAACCGCAATATTGTTTGGGAAAAACAAAAGTTAAGGAAAAGTTGATATACCGTTGAGAGTCTATTACACTAGTACTAGTTTTTCCTAGAAAAAAACAACTACTTATTCAACAATTTTCAATGGTACAGCTAACAAGAAAATACCACTAAGTTTGCACTCTTTTCAATTTTACATTTACCCTTTACAACACCCGGTATAAAACATTTTTTAACATTATTAACTACCTATTTTATAGCACCTTTACTGCCCTTTGCGATGATATGGTCAGATTTGATGTAGCTGTAAGAATAACAGAGATATTCTTGTTTTTAAAGGGGAAAGCAAAAAATTCCGAAAAACCAAGAAGTGTTTAATAACTCGATAACCATCATCTTTTCGAAAAATTGTTATAGGACATTTTTTATTGCAAATGACTTGTACTATCACCTACTGAAGTTTGGCACCTATTATAGTAGACACCCTGTATACTACAAACTAAATACACTATATAAGAAAACTAAATATTTGGACAAGCATGCATCAAACACCGTCAATAACTTCATGGCATGTCAGGTTGAAGTTCATCTAATTTATAAATTGTCCTCGTCAGGAGGACATCATTCAATTTTTCTGAGAACTTTAGTGGTCTGAGGGACTTAATATTATCAAGGATCTGATTGAATGGCTTTATGGCAGAGTCATTGAATGGTTGTTGTGGCTCTGCAATTCTGGAATATGGGATGATGATGTCTCTTTTCCTTGTGTTGTACTTATGGACATCTGCATGTTTGATGAGATTGTGCTGTCGACCATGTACATACTCTATCTCTCTCCAACATTGTTCTTTTTGCTCGTTTTTGTAATTTTAGTATTCTTTCCGCCTCCGTGCTGACCACCCCCCCGCCTCACACTAAGATGTGTCCTGGTTGTTATACAGAATAGTATGTGAGCCTCACCGCCTCGATGTTCGCTATCTGTTTCACTTCCTTATGAGAAATATTGCAGCACATAATTTTTTACTAAGACCTTCAATGTGATGCTGCCAACTTAGAGTAGAGTGAAACTCGATACCCAGATACTGCAGATTCATTGTTTTTTCTCTATTGGTGAAGAGCAGTCGGGTTTTCTGCTTATTCATTAGCAGGCCATTTGTTTAGAACCAGCTTGCAGCGTCCTGTGCTGCCGTTGTTGATTTGATCAGTATAGTTTCCCGATTTTTTGATCTATTTAGGAAGGATGTATTGTTCCGCTAACTGCTACTAACTAAATAACAAATAAGATAACTTCAACTAGGAAAACAGCACACCAACCTCAAGAAGTCATATGTTGTTGTTTACATCCAATAACTGTCATAAGAGATTGTTTAAAATTTTCTATGATCACATTTGCGTCACGGCACCAAAAATGTCGGTATCCAATGTGAATAAACAAACCTAGCAATTGATTGTTGGTTCCAATGGAATTGTTGGATTATTTGTGAAGGATTATTCGAGAATAATCATACTAAATAATTTGTATTGCCTAAATAATCTCCATAATTATTTTCCATAATTACAAATATCACTTTCCACACACAAACAGTACTCTTGTTCATGGAGTTTTTGTATGTATGTACTGAATAAACTGAAGAGTTCAGATTTTCAGTCCACTTTTCTTTGATTTTATTTAAACTTGTTTCACCTTATTGTTATATCCAAGGTTGTTGAATATTATGATGGGACTATTGAATGCTAAGCCCTCTGAGAGATTATATCGATACACTTGTTAGTAGGTACAATTGACTTAGTGTAATATGCAGTTCATTTGCCTGCTCTGATTATACTATTTTAAAATCCAGATAAATATTACCTCAGTATTTACTTGCCCATCAATTGCACAGAAAATAATGCAATTATTAAACAGTCCAAGCACCTATAAGTGGATCGAAAAAAAGTGAAAGGCTTATAATTGGGAGCTATACACCCTGGCAAAATATAAGGGTCAAGAGACACTGTCTTTAATTCATGATGCTGCAAAGTTTTCTTTCTGACGACTGTAGATTTATCGCTTGAATTTCAATTGAAATCCATTGAAGCAATCAAGAAATAATAGTTGGACGCTGAATTTATATCATAATAGTAAAAACTACAACAAGTTGCAGAATGGGCTCCTATTCCAACACAAATGCCAAATTCGAATACAAGTGACGAAGGAGCAACATGTTTTAGACGATATTTTCTCTACACCAGAAAAATTTTGTATGCTCAAATTCAATGAGAAATTCGTAGTGTACATCCTAGTGACTTATATTGAATCTGGGCAATTTACGTGACTGACAAAAGTTGACAAATTTCAGAGTTTAAATTTGAATCCACCCCCTTGAACATCGAGGGTTTCAAATTACCATTTTTTATTGACATTTGACGTTGATTAAATTTGATAGGAATTCAAGTGCTGACAACCATTAAATAAAAAATATTATTAGAAACTACGCTCTAATCAGTTAACATATTACAATATTGAAGTTGAGAAAATATATTAAGAACCCTGATTTCCGCAATCATAAGTAGTCTGTATTGACAAAACCTGAAAGTATGTGCAGTTATTGGTGATTGGTTCAATAGAATCACATTGAATTGTCATTCGAAAGTTCATCATCAAGTTTAGTTTCTGAGAAAAAGAATATGTTATAATATTCTAAAAAGTACTCACCTCAGTTGAACTTCCAATTCAACCACCCTAAAGTTCTGAAGTTTTGGACTTTGAATAGGTTTTTCCAAAATTTTTGAACTCACATTCTCCACTTCTTTCAATTTATTTTGAAGCTGCCCATATCTTGATAATGATGATTTCAATTCAGCTAATCGGGAATTTCTTCCTAGTTTGAGTTTAATAGATTTCAACGATGCATCTTTTGGAGTATCCTTCAAGTTGTCCATTTTATTTTGTATTTTCATAGGAGATTGTGGTGGAGTAATATGTTGATGATCTGATTGCTTCATTTTTTCAAGTGTACTAGAAGTATCCTCTGAATTAACACATGTTTTTTTAACAAAGGCTTGAAGATCCTGTTGACCTTTTACAGATCTTGTTTTTCGTTTAGAAGCACTGGACTGCACTTCAACTTTCTTTCTCGGAATAGGTGTTTTAACAGTCTTGATAATGGCAGGTCCATCCTCACCTTTTGAAGATGTGGTAGAGATCTCTGATTCTCCTTCATCAACTAACAAGGCTTTCCTAACACTTCTAATTTTAGGATCTTCATTAATCACATTTTTTTTCGTATTGAAATACTCAGCGACTGAAGGCTGAGCCATGATATTAATGAATTATTTGTAAAATATAATGCAATTCAGTAGCTCACAATTGAAATGTAAAACAAACATTAACCTTTTAAAACGCTGTTGTCAACGGCTTTTTAGCTTAAATATTTTACTCTATGAACATAGCCATAGATACAGATAACCGGGACGGTCGAATAGTCGAATCAGCTTCACAAAAGAATTGTTGTAAACTAAAGCAGCGTTGCCATGTCTCCAAAATTCCCAGAATGATGTGAATGCTTCCTTTCCCTTAAAATTAATGCTGTCAACACAATTAACAACCAATTGATAATAAATATGAACTATCAGTTCAGAAAAACTGGATTCTCTGCAATATATATTCGATCGAACTTTCAGCTCACATTTTCTTTCAGCAAAAAATGTAGCATTGTAGCACCTATATTTATTAAGTTTTAGCACGATGTTCTTTTGGCTATTTTAGGATCTTGTGGAATCCGTAGTAACGTTCTTGAACTTTTCGGGGTGTATATGGCTGGACGTTCACAAAGTGCAAAGTTGAGTGGTGAAATTAGGCAGGTTAGAAATATTCTGGAGGGTGTCCATCAGGGCTCTGTCCTAGACTCGCTCCTTTTTCGGTATATACGAGCGAGTTCATCAAGTTCATTCGGTATTTTAGACTACTTATTTACGCAAACGAATGTCAGCTTTGCCACGAATTCATCATAGGTGACCTAAATGTTGCAGCATTTAGAATGAATGATGATCTGAATCGACTGGCTGACATCGCTGCGAAAAATGCGTTTGAATTGAATGCTGAACAGTCATGAGCTCTTGTATTTGGTTCTAACAAGAATAAAAATATCTTAAAGAAAGATAAATGATCAGGTCATGCAATTCATTGATTGCGCTAGAGACTTAATAATGGACGATTCTCTGAGATTTCTTGAACACGTGGTATGTGGTTCGGAGGGCGTATAAAGCGTGTTGATTGGTGTACCCACATAGGTCATGCTTTCCCGTGCATACTAAGAGAGTACTCTGCGAGATATAGGTCCTGTCGCAGTTCATCTATTGTTGTCCTGTGTTTAGTTTCTTGTCTTGAAAGGAATACTTTGGGATAGATCCAGCGTTTGCAGAACCCTTGTATTAGATTAATTTATAGAATTAGGAATTATGATAATGTGTCTCATATGTTGCTTCTAATGAAAATTGGCTTTGAATCTCACCCTCTATGTCTATCTCTTCAATAGGTTGGTATACAGAACGGATATACATAACATCAACATACGTCAGAAAAATGTTCTGTAATGTCATCGTTACAGGGCATCCATTTTCAAACGAATCTTCAGTTATAATATTTGTAAGCTGTACAACGGCATTCCTGAAAATTTGAAACTGTTTAAGGTGAACAGTTGAGCAGCTATTTCCAATAACTCTTATTAATAATAATATTAATAATATCGTTTATTTGAACATAACTACACAAATATACACTCATACTATAACAATTTCGGTTATTGTGAAGTATTCATCAACCATATCATAGAATAAACATCAATTCAGCGGATTTTTCCCATGAGCATCTCTACCAGTGAAAATTTCCTGTGTGGCAAATTTATGGGATCATAAAGACAATCTATCTATCAATTACCCATATTATTGGTTCATTGTGCAAAAAAGTTTTCAAGCCAGATATGGACTCATAACCCTCCACTGGATACTCTCAGATTTCAGTTTTTTGATGTTCAGATACCATATGCCATACCTTATAAAGACTAGATTCCCAATAAGTTAAGTGAAAATATATTATTATTATTATTAAATGCGCATACTTCATACTTCCGTACCAGTCACATCTTGAACCATAATAAACCTAAGGTGTTGCATATAATATAATATTCTCATATGGTTCTACATATCGGTCAATGGAAGAAACAGGATAAATAACAGTTCTATCAGTTGTTGGCTGAACTTTGATGGTTAGAACAATTAGAACTATTCTCGGAGTCGAGACAGGCCTTTACAAAGAGTTGTCTCCCAGTTTACAATCAATGACAGCAGCTGAAATATGGTGAAATAATGAGTTCTAAAAATGAGGAAGTAATGAAAGCCTAAAAATTGCAAATACCAATGATCTCATTGAATAATGCTCTTTAGTTCTGCTGTTCGATTCACCAAAGTTTGAGGATGGCTTAGTAGTGAAGAATCTTTACTCTATGGATTTAAAACGAACGTTTTATGGATAAACAGAATGACTCCTCCAATGGAGACGTTTTCAATAAAAATTAAATATTCCAAAATCACAAACTGTATGTCCAAAACATTTATCTACCATTCAATAATCCGAAAATTGCTATTCGGTGATCTTATCTGGCTCCACTTTTTATAAGGATTTTTTTCTCTTTCTTTCAAATCTTGATTATTTGAGTGGCAACTAGATTGGTAAGAAAAATGAAACGATAGAACGATCGGCAACTCAACCATACACTCTGACAAGAAAGGATCTAAAAATTCCCATTCAAATTTGCCGTGTTGAGTATTTTTAAGTGTTTGAAGTTTCTATATGTTGATAGGACTGTCCGTAATGACT
Organism: Micraspis discolor; assembly: GCA_030674115.1. Taxonomy (NCBI): domain Eukaryota; kingdom Metazoa; phylum Arthropoda; class Insecta; order Coleoptera; family Coccinellidae; genus Micraspis; species Micraspis discolor. The sequence continues at coordinate 15,835 of JARTUT010000462.1, forward strand.
ATGCCAAACATGAGCGCGATCTGTCAACTAGTTTGTTTACGATAGCTATAGAAACCAGTCGACCTCGGTGGTAGTTTGCGAATGTTACAATGGAAAAAATATTGAACAAATAGTTTGTCTCAAGTTTTGTGATTTGAACGAAATTTCATATGCTGACTCGTTGCAAATATTGGAAAAGGGTTATGGAGACTTTGTTTTATCGAAACATGTAATGAATGGTACAAAGCTTTCAAGACGGTCAGGAGATTGTTGAGAATATGCTTCGTTCAGGACGACCGTCGAATTCTTCAGCCAACGCGAACATCGAATATCGTCATGCCAGTGTTAGAGAGATAGCTCATGATCTCAACAGCAGAATGTTTTTGCAGATCGAGCACTCTCTATCTCTCCTTAGTTTTATGCTACGTCTGGAGTTCCTTAGGGATCAAACTTGGGCCTTCTGCTGTTTCTCCTGTTAATTGATGACATTTTCGATGATATAGAAGTATTGGCATTGATGTTCGCTTATGACATGAAGCTCTTATGTAGAATACTTTCTGTTGCTTATTGTGCTAGATTACAAAGGGCGCTGGATAATGTACTATTATTGTCCTTCTTCCTAACGTTTCAACAGGCATATTCCATCGTTTTCAAGGTAGAATTAGCTATAACAAAAACTATTTTCAGAATAGGTCAACTGTCCAAATATCACGTTCGAATAGTACAGCAGTTATGAGCATCTGCAATTTGCTTTCTTTAACAACTTCTGATCCTAGAATATCCATCGGATCAATTTGTAACATAGAAAGTGTTCAAATAACATTGAAGGAAAGAAGTCAGCCAAATTTCGTGAAAATCGTCGATCTAATTAAATTCATAAATTTTCTTTTCAAATACTTGATATCGTTATTAAGCCTTAAGGAATAGCAATCCCTAGCGAGACATCATCAGCGAATAAACTCAATAAAAAACCTTTCACAATGTACGTCAGATTTCGAACGGTCAACAAACTAACGAGCATCCTTCGTAAATTAACAGGAAGATCGTTAATAAAAATCAGAAATAGAAGAGGCCCAAGAATGAACCCTTGTAATACACCCAAATTTGATTCGTGCTCGGTTAATACAAAATCTTGAACTTTGACACACATGACTACCTTCCAGATAGCTGCGGACCCAGTCCAAGAATACGCCCCGAAACTCCAGATTGTAGCACTTGTTAAGTTTAAACTGAAAAGGCAAACTGTTTTGACAGCATTCGTGCTCTCTAGGCAGATCAAAAAATATACCCGCAACACACAAACTCTTATCGGACATTCATATAGAAAATTAACAAAAGTAACAGCTGCCGTTGGTATTGAGCCACCAAGTCTTAACCCATGTTGGACAGTATCTAGTATATCATACTTATCGAGGTAATTCATAGGCCATAGGTCCTTTCGGGTTGACGGTTTAACCATCAGGATTGAGTGCAAATAGAGAATGCGCATATGCTCATAACAAATACGCAAGCTCAGTATTCTATTAAACACAATCCTCTCAAATACTTTATCAATATGTCACAGTCATCGTATGGGGTCAGTTCAGCGTAGATTCTATAAATCTCTTTCATATAGAGGAAAGTGTCGATACCCCGAGAAGTACTGACCACGCTATACTCTTGAGTGAGTTCTGTGTTAATCGAATGAATTTACAGGCAATCCTTTTTTCGCGCTTGTACTTGTAGAATAGGGTGCTATTGTTTTGACCAAATGTCTCTTATTATCAAATATCGCACCGAAAAGAGATGAGCTATAATTTTCATATTTGCAGATTATGTTAACTGACCAAATAGACAGATTGACAGAAATCTACACATAGGAGAATTTTTTAAAAATTCAAAAAAAAACATTTTTTCAATACTTAATACCTCATAAGATATCCCACATATTTAAACAAAAAATTGTGCATGTGTGAACGTAATTGCTATCTCACATATTCTCAAATTTCATTTACGTAGCTTTTTTCCACCAGAAGATATATTATGTTTTAATTTACTTAAGGGCAAGTATTCAAAGAAGGTGAAGTTAATGTTAATTAATTACGTTAAAATTCACTTTCCGTGTTGGCTCTTGCCTCATTGAAGCTTTTGGGTGACCGTCGAAAACAAAACTACAGGAAATTTATCATCTCCTAGCACGATCCATTTACCTTCAAACTTTTAAAAATCGCTCCCAATTATTTGTCCAAAAAAACGATTTTTTTGGTCAATCGGAAAAGAGAAATATCAAAAAATTCTTCAGAAATTACAATGCTCGATGCTTTCATGTTGAATACAAAGTATTTCTTTTCGATCCTGGAACAACTTTGTAGAACAATATATTGCTGTGATCTGGTGTAAGAGATCTACGTCACTGCCGACCACAGCAACCGATTCTGGAATGTTCTCTTTCAGAGAGATTGCTGCCATTACTATATCTACATCGGCATCCTCTTCTGCTACATTTACTTCTATATTATGTTTTCGTAGATAGTTGGACAGTATTTTGATAAATGTATATTTATTCCCAATATTTGACAAAAATTATTTTTGGGTCATTGTTACTATTTTGTCTTCATCAATTTGTACATCAGGGGCAACAAGTTTTTCTTTTCGGCGGACTCGTTCATACCATTTTATTCCGTTGATTTCATCCGAATAACCGCTAAATACAATTTTACAATTCTGTCCAAATTTTTTCAATAGGAACGATCTATATATATCTAATACATTTACGAATCTCTGCGTTGAGAATAATTTATAGAGGTCAGAGTTAACAGTTTTTCTCATTAATCCATATTCGTCGAAAAAAGATTGTGGATATAGCGAGCATTCGTAAGAAATTGCCTCTTTTTTCCTTGATTTATCGTTCTGATAAAGAACGAACATTCTCTGCAACAATGCAGATGAGTCTATAGAAGTATCTCCAGGAATACGAATTTTATTCTGGCTATCGCATAAATTCTTAACTTCAAATTTTGATGACAAAGTCATATTCCACAAATTTTTTCCAACGATTGCTTCCATTCCTTTGCGTCTTTGAAATGCCATATGACAGTTAATATGGTCGCTACCAATAACACCTGTAGAAAGAGACATCAGACAATCTCTTTTCTCTAAAGGATTATGGCATGTTAGCCAGAATACAATTTTTTCTATATCTTCTTAAACTCTCTCTTCATACGACTTTCAGATAAATCCACGTGCTGTTCACTATTCGCTGTTCTCAAATCAGCATATTCCTCCAAACATTACATGACGTCAAATGCCGATGGCATCCCCAGAAGGTAACGCGCAACAACACTGGGTGTGACTTCTCTATCATGCCTTAAATCGGTACCGAAAAATCTATTTAGTGTTTGTTCTATATACATATCACTCCAGACACCACTCCAAGCTTTGTCTGTCCTACGAATAGTGAAATATCCTTCTTTTATGAACCTGTCGAATTTTAATGGATCCATCGTTGTTTCCAAATGCACCATATCCTAAGCACTTTTTGCATAGGCGAAATGCCCGGATGCATGAAAAAGTGGTAACATTTTCCTGACACTGCTTAAGTGCAAATCTCAATCTACAATACGTTCTGCTTCGACAAACTGGAGTAAAATAATCACGATCTTCAAATATTGAAGTGTTTCCTCGAATTTCCGAGTTGAACATACTATCATTGGGTCAATATTACAGCCGCCCAAAGTAGGAGAATTTTCCTTCCATTTTTCTAACAACATTTTCACTTGTTTCTCAATTTCATCAGTCGCAGTTGTATTGCTTGTTTTCAAAATATGAATTCCTATAGCAGTGAAAGTTAATATGTGAGCAAGTAAAGCTCTGCTGAAAGCTCTTCAGACATTTTCTTCACTGATTGTGCAGCGTATGAAGTAGCCCAAAGATCTTTCAAACCACTCCCATCCATGATAAAGCCAATGGCACCCATATATGACATCAATAAATGGAACCCTCCTAATCTCACAGCAATATTCCTAAATTCAGGATTGTCTGACTGCACAATGATAGAGTTAGCTTTGAAATGCGGAGGCTGATCGAATGTTACAAAAGTTGTTCTACTTTTATTTCTCTTCGTTTCTTCAACTGCATAGAGCAAAGCTCTGTGTAATGTGGTTAAACTGGATGGTGGTGCATTAATGAATGGGAGACAATTAACATGCGACATCATATATGTAACGTCTCATGATAAAATTTCATTAAAACCCTTCCACGTTGGAATATTTTCTATTTAGAGAGATTTCGCACATAAATACGCAACATATGTTTTGGAACTTCAGGTTGTACTTTTATATGAAGTTCATTTATCAACGAACTCTACACTCTTCAATCCATCAGGATTCGTGTAACTGAATGGTATCAATTATATCTGCTTTTGTGAAGCTTAAATAGAAGCAGGTGGCATTTCCATCAGCCTTTTGGAACCTCCTTCATATTCAACATCATATTCTGGTGTAATGACTTTAATACCCCCCAAACAGTGAAATGTTTTATGACCATCCAACGTACTTACATTGTGATCTGTGTTATCAAAAACGAATTGAATGAAAGAGTTTGGATGCGTTAATTTTGCAGGTTGCCTAATAACGGAAGCTTCATATAATTGAATATTGTGGTATGAAGCCGATACTCCTAATTTACTCATCATGTCAATTATCAAACGAGAACCTGTTTTTCTGTAGACATAAGTTCCTACAGCTAACTGAAATTTGATGAAATTGAATATTCTTGAACGAACAATGGAAATTATGGAATGTGCTATTGTATCACGTTTCACATCTTTCCTTGCACTACATTTTGAATCTAGTAAATGGACTAGGGGAGTTTTCAAACTTTCCGGAATTTCAGATATAGTGCTATCCAAGAATTTACTTGAGAGTTATAATATCGTTTTTTTTATATCAGCTACAACGATTTAACCAGCTATCCGTAAAATTTTTTTTTTGATAAATACTGAGAGAATCGGGATTAAAAGCCAATCTTTACTAAGCTCCATTATATTGGGAAATTTGTAAAAGAAAACCGGTTGCTTCCCACGATGTTGTTCGATGATAATGACATTACTATATTTCTCTTTAAATTTTTTTATGGAAGTATTATTGTTGAGGAAGGTTTCCCCCCATAACTAACTATATAATAATCATCGTTGTTTGATTCGATACAAAAAAATTCAAGCAGCTGCTTCCCCACCTCGCCAAGATAATTCTACTGCGGCTATGTGATAGAATTTCCGTTGCAACCCTTCAGGAGTATCTTCATTCCATAAATTTACCATTTTCGTTATTTCGAAAGAACTTACTGCTGCCGAACTTTGTTTCCTTTTACTTGGATCTAATTGCAGTTTTTGTCGTATAGAATCACGGGCAGCTCGCACGGGCAGTTATTGGGTCAATAACAACTTTCATTTCTTTATAATATTTTTCTTGTAACAGCTTACTTGTTATGTTCCACATGGTTTTGACCGTAATTTCTTTGAACTCTGTACCATCTTTTCTCCTCATGTTCCAGCCCAATCCTTTAAAATCAACGCCAATTCTTCCGCCGTCCGATTTCCATCTAATTGATACTTTCTATCGTTGCAAAAGTCAATAAATACTTACAAATTTCTTACTGTAAACGGTGTTTTTTGGTACCTTCGATTCTATAATTTCATTAATATTATCGTCAGTATTACAATCAAATCGTGTCATTTCGAAATATAAAGTATTTGAAACTTCAATATGAGTGTGTGAATATGTGTCCATAGCAACGTGAAAACAGCCCATGGTCTGTTATCGATGTAATGTTGACATGATTGGGTTAAATTGTTCACATGGTACAAAATGAGGAAATTTGATTGGTTGTTGGAACTGTCAAAGAATTTTCATTTTATTTCAGGGACTTCCTGCTAGTGGAATAACTATTTTTGGCTCCCAACTACACACACACTTGACCGGTGTGCAAGTTGCTACAAGACATTTTAGGCATGGACATGAACTGCCAATTCTGAACGAAGATAAACATTACTCGACACATTTCCAGGAAATAAGAAGATTGAAGGTTCCTGTGACAGTTCTTCCCGTGAGTACTTTAAATTCAATCAAATGGTTAAAAAGGACCAATGTCAGCTCTCGCTCAGAGGAAAATGAACTTAACTTGCATACTTATTTGTAACTTATTGACTCGGAGAACTTCGTAGCATTCCATGGTTGATTCCATAATTTTTTTGTTCATGCGCGCTTGTCTTAGGTTAAAAAACCAGTAGAACTTCGTGCTAGCGTTTTTTTCTATATAGTTTTCCAATGCCAAGCCGTATATAATCTCAAGCAATTAGATTTTACTTCCTGATGAAGAATCCATGATGAAATTTGAGTGTTACCAACTCCGCCAACCCGCTGTATACTCTCTGTCTTCTGGAAGAGCTGAGGTACAGATTTCATATTTTCAGAATAGTTTAACTGTCCAAATATTTCAGTTAAGTTCGTTGGTCGTCCAAATCCGTCGAATGGGTCAGCGCTTATGAGCATCTGAAATTTGGTTTTCTCAATAACTAGTAGAATTTCATCCGCTCGAGTTGTAACTTGGAAGATGTTTGAATGGTTCAAATAAATGGACTTGCGAAGTCGATGTTTAAAAAATTAAAAAAAAAAATTTAGAACTAAATATCTCAAAAGATCGGATTTCAACGAATAATTTGTGCTTGTTTGGACGTTGTTGATTTCTTACATATTTTCAAATTTCATCATCGTAGAGTTAAGCCACGAGAAGGAAAAAAAACCTCAACTGTCGAGGTAAGTGATTAAATAATTTCCTGTAGGTATTCACGATGTTTTCCGTCAGACTGAGACGGTATATTGGATATTGGAGATTTCTGTATCTCACCAGGTATCTTTCGTTTATATACAGGGGTGAAAAAATCGCTCTCAAAGTTAGGGATGACAAAATCGTGAAAAATCAATTGTTTCAAATTAGAACCCCATTTTTTTGATGGCAGATATTGAATATATAGTACGTTAAAAAATAATGTGAGTGTATGCATCACACCCTTGCCTTAAAGTGGATATTTTCTGAGTTATTCACAAAAAACTGTTTTTCGTCTTGAATTTTCAGCTATTTCTTTTCCCTTCACGCCAAAAAGATGAAATTTTCAGGAACTGTTATTTGAACCATGCTGTAGATTTTTCACCTCTTCTTGAAACCGACTTCAAGTTACTATTAGGAGAACCATGGCAAACTCTCGCAGTTATAACTAGAGAAGATGCTCAAAGTTTTGACCGTTAATTTCTAGACATTTATTTATACGTCTCAGGAATGCTTCGTGCGTTGCTCTTCTTATTTCATCCGGAGGAAGAGATCTGCAAAAGTGTTTAAAACCCAAATTGAGTTTCAAAACTATGAATCTAAAAATCTAAACAAACCTGAGCGCATTTCTGACTCGTTCTATGCAGTCCTGGGAGTCAGGGGAGTTGAGTAGACAATATTTTTTATCCTACCCCAAACATAATAATCTAAAGGAGTTAAATCGGGAGAACGAGGTGGCCAAAGATGTGGACCATTGTTCGCCAACCATCGATCTTCAAATAGCCTGTATAGGATATTTGACACATTGAGTGAATTGTGTGGAGGCGCGCCATCTTGTTGATACCATAAGTCATTATGGTTTTGTACTAGCGGCTCAATTATTTGAGTCAATATGTCAGAATATCTATTTCCTAAGGGAGAACATTCTTTAAATAATGCAAACATGTGTAGTGTTCTATCTTACCAGTTAAAGTTCCATCATAAATGTGAACATCGAGAATAGCATTATTTTTGATGGCGCAAAAAACATTGAAACTCCAGGTCTCTTGAAAGTTCCATTGTCTGAAGTGGTGGTTGTTCTCTTCATCCCAATAATGACTGTTATGCCTATTCATCTGTCCAAATTATACAGTCCAAAAAGTTTTCATTTTCTTGAAATCGAATCATCATAGCTTCGCAAAACTCTGTTCTCCTGACGAAATCAGTTTCCTTCAAATGCTGTACCCTATTGAATTTATATGGGTGCGTTTTATGTTTTTTTAATATTCTCCAAACACTCGATTGAGATAATCCCAGAGCAATCTCGGCGTCTTTGAGAGAATTTTGTGGAATCACACGACAATATGCAAGAACTGTAATTTCGTTGTTCTCATCTTCTACTACACTTTTTTCTCTGTGTATAGTTTTCTTAACGAAAGATCCGACATTTCTCAAGTTTGTCATGGTTCTGTTAATGGTATCTCTCGTTGGTCTGGGTCGGTCAGGAAACCTCTCAATGAACAGTCGAATCGTTCTATCTACAACTTTATTACATTCTCCATGAAGTAGAGTGAGATTTAAAAAATCTTCATTGGTAAAATTAAGCATAGTGATCGATTTTATAACTTAATACGAATTATCCCCAAATTAATAGTAAACACAAAATGCTACTGAATAAAGAGGAAGTTGGCAGATGTATATAATGATATCTATCATTAAAAAAAAAGAATGTAAAACATGGTAAGTTTTTGCATATGGTTCATAAGGAATTATTTATTTATCACTGGAGAGAAAACCGATGGCCGATTAGTTGAAATAAAGAGGTTTCCGATACAAATTCGAATCCAAATTCGCCATCTATTTAGGAACAACCTGTAACTTTTTTCTCTTGCATATTAGGATAGTAAAATCTAAAACATGGTTTAAGTAACAGTTTCTCAAAATTTCATCTTTTTGGCGTGAAGGGAAAAGAAATAGCTGAAAATTCAAGACGAAAAATAGTTTTTTGTGAATAACTCAGAAAATTACCACTTTAGGGCAAGGGAGTGATGCAAACACTTACATTATTTTTTAACGTAGATTCAATATCTGCCATAAAAATTTAGAAAGCACTGACGTGAGGTCAGATTACTTTGGCGCTCTTGTTGAGCTACTTGCGAGTAAATATTCAAACCATAACAAATCTATAAGCACTCTGATCACGTGAACAATAGTCTTTTCCCGTACTATGGGACAATGTGATGCAAATTGTTACATTCATTTTACATCCTAGGTGCAGATTATTTTGATCACTGTTAGTATATTTCAATTTCTTATTCTCATCAAATGAGTGGTCATATTAATTAAGTGCCCCTGTATATAAATATAACATCGCGGATTAATTCGGACAGTCTGGGGTCCGGGAGAAATAAGATGTGTTGTTGAGTTTTTTTTCATCGCGCTTATCTGGCTGACCGGGGAATTACTAATTGTCGACAGAGAGAAAGTGACGTAGTGAATTAAAAATTCGGATCTCCACGATGAGAATTGCCTTTTTGTGTTACATTTTGGTATTAATTGGGAAGTTATTGGGAAATAACTATATTGGAAGTAACCCTTGTTGTAAGGATTTGAGGAATTCACATCTTCGTGTTTCAAATATTGAAACTTCTATAATATTGGATCTATTGGAGTGAGACTATTGACAGTTCATTTTACCATCACCTTGACTGGAAACCCTCCCTAGAACAACCTAAGGGTAGGAACTACATCACTACGAGTGCCTTCGAGCCTGAAGTTGGTTTGGACATTTTTCCTGTGATCGGCCTGAACGGAATTTACACATCTGCCAGGAAGAAAGACCGTCATTGGGATATTTTGCGGCAGTCGTCGGACTCTGGAAATTCTACGCCGGTGAAATTAAGGTCGTACACAGCTTATTTTGATTCTTTGAAATAATTAATATCTCAGGCCTGTTGATTCAGAGCAACATTAATTCATATGATTGTTATTTGACTCTAAGATCAGTTCAGGTTTCGAATGCCTTTTTGTTGAATTATGCTATAACTTTTCCATCTTTTGTATCTTATGAATTGGGTTGAGAACTTTGAATATTATTTAGTTGTTGGAACAAGAGCATATGCAGTGAATTTGGATCATTTATGAATTGGAAATTTATTCTGTATTGTTGTTCTTTTGCTGACGTTACTATATTATTCATTGCTGATTTTATATTGTTGCTGAATTATATTTGGGCTATGGGATTGTGGTATTCTTTCACACTGTTTAATTGACTTGGTACTTTGTGATAAATAAATGTATATACGGGGGTCAGCCGGTTTTTATTGTAATCTTATCACCCCTTAGACTCTGACTTTCGTAATTTGGTCTGAGTTGAATCTAGCGAATTTAATGTGATTTATAAATTACGTGGCGCCCATTTATTTTTTTTTATTATTAATTATTTATTGAAATTGAACTATTCAACTTCTTTTATTCACGCCGCTGAGCTTTTCAAAACTGAACGAAAATATGAACGCCTAATGAATGAACAAACCTATATCTCAAATTAAAAATAACTACTCATCATTTTCCCCAAGTTTTGTTCGAAGCTATAATTCCCTTTTCCTAAAAACTTATGTCAGTGCTTTTCTGAATTTTGACAACGTATATTATTTCAGCCGAGATTGAATTCTATCTCTATGATTTCCCGTTATAAAAAATTTTGATTAATATCACGACAACTGACACTGATTAATGAGTCCGGCATTTGTCAATTGAATATTGATCTGTGATGGCTATCGCTCAAAGAAAATCATCGGGACGTATGTCATTTCTCTTTTCCCTCGAGTAAATTAAAAAAATGATCATATCTTTAGATGAAAAAGAGCTACGACAATGAAATTTGAGGATAAGTAAGATATCGACCACCTCAATATATTCACGAATTTTTGTTGAAATCAGGAAAATATCTATTGAAATAGCGAGGATTGAAAAATTTTTTTTTGGAATTTTTTTAACAATTTTCTAGCTCGACGATTTCTGCGAAATTTTGCGAGCTGTTTTGTTGCAGCCTCCTTCAATAATATTTCAAGTATCAATTTGATCGGATGGATATTCTAATAGTTATTGAGGAAACAAAATTCCAGATGCTCATAACTACTAAACCATCCGACGGATTTGGCCCAATAACGAACTTGACCGAGATATTTGGACAATTGCCCTATTCTGAAAATATGACAACTCTAGCTTATTCCTTTTGGATGCTAGAGAGGATACGGCCTGCCGGACATACTCAACTTTCGCCACGAATTCTTCATCAGGGAGTCGAACCCAATCGATTGAGACCATTTTCGGCTCGATATCCCAAAATTACAGACATTCGGGCAAAATGATAGGCACTCTGTTCGGGTGAACAAGAGTGCCAAAAAAATGGGGTTCTAATTTGAAAAAATTGATTTTTCACGATTTTGTTATCCCTAACTTTGAAGCGATTTTTTCACCCCCTGAATAATGAATCGCGATTTCGATTCTTAAAGTGGATACATCAATCTTACATCTTGAAAAATCCCAAAAATGAAAATTTTCCATCCAAAAACCTCGAGGTTATTCTTGTTTCAGCGGAGCTCTATTTTCGATTTTTTTTTTCGAATTTTCCAGCTCAGAGAGAATTTTCCAACCAAAACTGAAAAATGTTACATCAAAATAACTTGAAATTTTCTAAGGAATCTATTTCTGCAATAAAAAATGGTGTTGTTCTGATTTGAAGTTGACGTCATTTCCGGAAAAACCGGAGGTGCTCATGCCTTGAAAATATTTTAGATTTCATCAGCATCGTGAAATACTTATAAGTGCTGAATTTCATGAAAATACGTTCAGTAGTTTCCCGTATAAATATGGGTGAGTTTCGTCGTGAAGGACCCTGTATACAAACCAACTATTGTTAGTATTCCATTTTTCTTAAACACACCCCGACACGAGTCCCGATATGACTTTCCAAGCATTATTTTTAAGATCTTCTTCTGCAACAAAAATGCTTCACCAATCCCTGCAGCTGCTCCCCAAAATATAATTCCATAAAGTGCCACAGACTCAAAGCTAGCAAAATAAACATTTCTGTAACATTCAGTTTTAAGGTAATTAACCAAAACACAATGGGCTCAATTTCTTGCCGATCAATTCCAAATGATAATGCCATTTTAGGAACTCATCAATGTAGAGTTCCAGGAAATTTAGTGGTATGTTCCAATGCGATTGACCTATGTTCTATATTTATTGGTTTCATTCTTCATCTTTTCTGCAGGGTCCGGCAGAAAAACCTCCCCTATAAGGGAAGCCAATAAAATCAATGTACCATTCTCAGGGTCTACCATTAGTCTTACTTTTTAAATAAAACATCCCCTAAATGGCTTCCTTCACACAGAATGTGTATTTTTTCTTAACATAAATAAAAATGTCCTTACATATTTGGTTTTGTTTTTATTAGCTTAAAATATTTTATCTTCATTCAAAATATATATATTTTTATAATTATCAATAAGTAATATTATGCCGAATGATAGATAATACAGAAGATTATTATTGGGAATGCAGCAATAAAAGGTTTTACTCTTTTTCTTTTAGCTCAAGCTTTCGAGATTTTTATTTATCTCTTCTTCAGGAGCACTAACATATGACATCATTAATTTTATGTTACAAGTTTTTTGTACATTATTACTTACAAGAAGTGAGGTTGTATTAAATGATGTTGAGAGTTATAACATGGATTATTGTATACACCTATTTTTTAGAATGAAAATATTTTGACATGAAAGATATTTTGAATATTTACAGATAACAATTTTTGTATCTTATGATTTAAATTAATGAATTAATTAAAAAAGGGTTTGTCGACTCACAGTTGGAGGATAAATGAATTAATGCTATTTATTCTACGCCAAGCTTTCGCATTTTTGGCGCTCTTGTTAACCCAAACAGAGTGCCTATCATTTTGCCCAAATGTCTGTAATTTTCGAATATCGAGCCGAAAATGGTCTCAATCGATTGGGTTCGACTCCCTGATGAAGAATCTGTGGCGAAAATTGAGTCTGTCCGGCCGGCCGTATCCTCTCTGGTATCCAAACGAGATCAGCTAGAGTTTTCATATTTTCAGAATAGTTCAATTGTCCAAATATCTCGGTCAAGTTCGTTATTGGGCCAAATCCGTCGGATCGTTTAGTAGTTATGAGCATCTGAAATTTTGTTTCCTCAATAACTACTAGAATATCCATCCGATCAAGTTGATACTTGAAATATTGTTGAGGGAGGCTGAAACAAAACGGCTCGCAAAACTTCGCAGAAATCGTCGCGCAATAAAATTTTTAAAAATTCCCAAAAAAAATTTTTCAATACTCACTATCTCATAAGATATTTTTCGGATTTCAATAAAAATTCGTGAATATATTGAGGTGATCGATATCTTACATATATCCTCAAGATCCGATGATTTTCTCTGAACGATGGCGATCACAAATCACAAATCGATATTCGATTGAAAAATAACGGGCTCATTAATCAGTTGGCGTAATATTAATCAAAATTTTTCATAACAGGAAATCATAGAGATAGAATTCTCGGTGGCTGAAATAATATACGTTGTCAAAATTTAGAAAAGCACTGACATAAGTTTTTAGGAAAAGGGAATTATAACTTCGAACAAAACTTGGGGAAAATTATGTGTAGTTATTTTTAGTTTGAGATATAGGATTGTTCATTCATTAAGCGTTCATATTTGCATCACATTGTCCCATAGTTTGATAGAAGACTATTGTTCACCTGATCAAAGTGCTTATAGATTTGTTATGGTTTGAATATTTAATCACAAGTAGCTCAACAAAAGCGCCAAAACAATCTGACCTCACGTCAGTGCTTTCTAAATTTTTATTTGATGCATCCTGAGGGCTTTGAATGTTAGATTTATCAAATTATTGGCATTTTGCAACAAGAGTCAATACAGCCATAAAATTCAACAAAATGTTTCAAGTTATCACATTTTTATAATTTTATTGGTCTGATAGAAATCATAGGTTATGACAATAAAATTATAAAAATGTGATAACGTAAAACTTTTTGTTCAATTTTATGACTGGTTTTTACCAGGGTCAACACCCTATATCTTTTGAACGGGGCCAAATTTAGAGAAATGTTATAGGAAGAAAATGTTTCTTTTGACGTCAAGAATCTATGGTTAAAATTAACGCAGCTCATCAAAGAACTCTGATTTATTCTTCGAGCAACTAGAGAGGATTCTAATATTGATTTTTCATGAGAATAAATCAGTATTTCCCGTTAAGATGTATACACTTTTGCATGAGTTTGAACCAATTGTCGAAGCACACTTGCCACTCTGATTGACAGGCGATCATATGCTTAAATGTGCTTCGTGCGCGAGCAACTTTTGTTGGATTTGGCTCATTTTGAAACACAGTCGACTGCTGTTTACTTTCGGACTCATAAGCGTAAATTCACGAATCATCACCTGTCACGACGTGCTTCGAAGCACCACGATCGTATTTTTAGAGCATTTCTTTCGACCAATTCAAAAGAGCCTTTTTTTGAGCTATTGGCAAATTGTGTGGGATCCAACGTGAACAAATTTTTTTGGCGATCAAACGTTCATGCAATGTTGAATGTATGCTGGCCCCACTAATGCCTAAGGTTGTCTCAATCTCACGACAGGTCACATAAGGATCTTGCAATATCAGTTGGCGCACAGCATCATTGGGAACAACAACTGATTTTGAACGACCTTCACGAACTTCGTCTTGGAGTGAACTACCACCTCGGTTGAATTCACCATACCATCGATATACACTGGCAATTGATGAAACTTCATCGCCAAAAATTGAATCAAGTTCATCGATACACTGTTGTTGAGTTAATCCACGTCGAATGTCACACGAAGATGTTCACGACTTAATTCTATTTTTTGTGCGAGATGGATCTTTTCAGTTACTGTAAACAACACGAATAGCGCTCGTATGTCAAAACGTTCTAACTACGTATAACCTCAAAAATGTCAAGCTTTACGATAGAGCTGTCTGTCAATTTCCATGTCTCTGTCATAATATCCTTCAATCATCTACTCACTTCTAAGTATTTATATTTGTAATATAACATGTGAGTTTAGTGTCATGTTATCAAGTGCTCCTGAGGAAGAGATAAAAATAAATCTCGAAAACTTCAGCTGTAAAGAAAAAAGAAGAAAAGAAACTGTCAGCGTAGTTTTTCCTGTCTGTCGAGATTAGATGCCGGTCATCTTTGTGTAATTATTGAAATCAATATCTAAAAATTAATTTTTGGGTCAGAGATTTGCGAGAAATACATAACTATTCTCGCTCCTCCCTGAGGGCAAAATTATATCCTATTACGAGGCCATAGACATATGCTAGTTCAAGATTGAGATGCACTCCACGATGAGAGATCAAATCATATCCAGTCCCTGGTTCGAGCAATACATAATTGGAGCTTGTGGCATAACCACCTGGCCATGGAGCATATTCTTCAACTGGAATGAAAATTGGAGTCATCGAGTTGCTGTCTGGAACATCCGTCTGGAAACTATACAAACCATTTCTGGTCAACTGGCAGGCCATACCCTCTGGGACTTTCATTTTGTATCTGGGAGGAAGCTATCGACTCAAATAAGAAGATGAGTCTCTAGTGTTCTGTCTTACTTGGAAAATTGTGCATTCCTTAAAATTGTTATCTGTAAATTATATTTATACACCTCATTATATTTGTCAAGAACCGAGGGTAGTTTTGTTGCTTGGATAATTGAGCCCACCCTGAGAGAATTAAGAGTAGAGTCTCATGCTTATTATTTAAAGTGGCACTTTGTCATATTACACAAATTGGCCTTTTATTGCTGCATTACCACTAATAATAGCTTGTGTTATATTTTTCCAACAAAAATGCCTCTCTCAGATATTTTATTAGTGGCATTGACCGATGTAGTTACATCAACTTTGATTGGTTAGCACATTGAGAATTCTGTCACTAACCTTCACCTGCCTGATTCACCATCAACAATCATGTTAAAATCGAACCTTCTTTACATCTGATCTTAAAATTGCCTGATTTTTCTCTCGGATGAAATTTTCATAAACATTTTCATCAACAGGGTGATTCACTGGTTACCAGATGTGATTATAATACCAAGGATCGAGAAAATATCACCTTAGGAGGATTTGCAATAAGCGATGAGATGTGCGTGAACTACATCCATTACTTCCCAGCAAGTTCTTTAGAAGTATGCAAAAGTTCAATTTCTGACCAAGCTCTGCAAACATATTTTCGTTATATGAATGAGTAAGTGTTATACATTGTGCATGTATTATGGATAATTATAATAGCGAAGGTGCTATTAATTGAGTTTGCGACTACAAGAAATGAGTTCCGAAATAAGAGAACGCTACAGTATAATAGTTTTACAATCTATCAAGGTACCATTTTAATGTTTTTATTGACAATAAGAGAAGCAACTTCAAAACATTGAAAAGCGGTCTTCCTCAAGGATCAGTTTTAGCTCCTTTACTTTTCAATTTATACCTAAGTGATTTGCCCACTACATCATCTCAAAAATTTGTTTATGCTGACGACATTGCTATTGCTTACCAACATTGGGATTTCCATACTCCGGAAAACATACTGTCATCTGATTTGGAAATTTTAAAGAATTATTTTATTGAGTGGCGATTATGTCCAAATCCCAACAAAACAGAGGTATAATGTTTCCATCTGAATAATCAGGAAGAATATAGGAAATTAGCTGTAACTTCTAATGATTCTCCTATCGAACATAATTTCTATCCAAAATACTTAGGAGTTAAATTATATTCATCTCTCAATAACAAGGCTCATTTAAATGATCTGAGCCTAAAACTAAAAACTAGGAATAATATTGTTCAGAAATTAGCTGGATCGTCTTGGGGTGCTGATGCTTTCACTCTTCGCACAGCATCTCTAGCCCTAGCCTTTTCTGCAGCTGAGTATTGTTGCTCTGTTTGGTTTAATAGTGCACATACACAAAAAAATTGATGCACAATTGAATACATCCATGAGAATAAGATAAGATCTACACCGGTTCATTGGTTACCAGTTTTGTCTAATATTGTCCCTCCCCATATTCGCAGACAGACTGCAGCTCTGAATTCTTGGAATAAATATCATTCTTTTCCCAATTTATTCCCAATTATTTCATATTTTCCACAAAATAGAATTCCCAGATTGAAGTCACGTAAACCATTATGGCATAATACGTTCTTCAATATGAACATAAGTGATAAAGAATTATGGAAGACTGAGTGGAACTCTTACGAAATGTTCAATAAGTATCTCGTTTCTGATCCTTCTGAAAAAGTTCCTGGTTTTGATCTTCCAAGAAAAATTTGGACAGTTCTTAATCGTTTGAGAACAGGTCATGGTCGTACCAATAGCATGCTATTTAGATGGAACTCAGTTCCTAGCGCAAGTTGTGAATGTGGAGAAGCAGAAGAAACAATACCTCATCTCATCAATAGTTGTCCCATATATAAATTTCAAGATGGTTTTAGGGCTATTCATGATGTTTCCAACTCTTTATTCGAATGGGTTATAAATTTCAAAAGAATATGATATGTATTTTTGTTATTCAGTTCTTTTTTCTGCTTTTGTCTTTTTATTTCCAGATTCAATATGAGCACCTTGAAGAAGTCTCTGTCTCCATCAATAGAAGACCACTCTTGAAGAAAGAAGTCCCTAAAATATATTTCAGCTTATTTTTTATTTTCACACTTAGACGGGGAGCCAGGATTTTTTTTTACTGGGGTTTTTTGCCCTAGGCTTTTATGTCATTCGCCGAATTGTATGACACCCCGTCACTAACCCCTGATCTATATGCTTTATTGTTTGCTAACTGAATATTGTCAGCCAAGAGTTCAAAAGAATATATATATATAATGAAAATATCATAGAAAACTATCTAACTCTAACTTCGTAGTAAGTGTTAATGGAAAAATATCCGTTGAGATAATGCAAACTCTTACAAATATGTTTCGGGTTTTGCCTATTGAATAATTCTTCTTCTTCTACTTACTGTGCCATATGTTGAAAACGAACAACTTCTTTTTATTCTTCATAGCACTGAGTGTCTGGAATAAAAACCGTAGGCATCGGAAAGGTACTTCAATCGAAAGTATACGACTTATATAGTAATTTTTTTATTTTCATTAATCCTGTTAATATTATAAGGATAACTAAAAAGAACAAAACTTAACCATGGCACCATCCACCACACAGCTTCGAATACAAACCTCAAAATACTTGACTCTGTCTATAACCTCCGCGTTCGACTTTTTTTAAGGGGCCTTCAGAAGAAGTCCAGCCAAATGCCTGTATACTGAAGCAAATGAACTACCTCTCCAACTGAGAGCACAACAACGTACTCCTAACTTATGCAGCACGTGTATCAGATGGTGCTCATAATACTTTCAACACTCAGCTTCTCTCTCCCTCCCCATACTTAAATACAATCGCCGGCTGTCATAAATTCTCAAAATTCTGGAATCCAATATTCATTTTTCAAAAACCCTACAAAACCATGGTACAAAATACTCCCAACTCTTGACACTTCTCCATCAAAGTCTAATACACCACATAAAAAGATCTCCAAATACTCTCAACAACTAAAATTGAGGAAAAATGGCAACAATAATGGAACTACAAGCTTCATGAAATCCACCCAAGTATTAAACCTCTCAAGCTCAATATATCAAATAGATGGACTACAGTCATAATGAAAAGACTCAGAATGGGATATACAAAACTCATCCAAATTACCTCAAAAATTCATCCACCCCTCCGCTATGTGAACACTGCAATACCTTACTGTCGAGCATTAAATAATCATAGACATAATATCAGATAGATGAAGCATTCGCTGTAAAATATTGATTTGTTTTGGCTCCCTAATTCAAATTTTTTCCGCTCATGCAACATAAAAGATCTGACCTACTTGTTGCGCATCCCTATATGGCAACATCGCATAAATAACATAATAATGATATTCTAATGATACACTCACCTATGGAATGATAAAGTCTGACTGGAATACCTGTTTTCACTACAACTTTTATACTTACGTACCATTTTTAGTGCGATGAAAGGTAATATACAATGAAAAATATGAAAACTCATCAATTTTCTTAAGTTTGAGTATTTTTTCCCAGCTGGCAGTGTATTGCTTATAGAACAAGATGATGAAGATAAGCTCTATATCCTTTCCTTTTTGCTTCAAATTATCAAGCAAACAAAAGAACGTCGTTGCCATAACTCTCATCTGCACAACTCCTCATCAATGAAAACTGATATAAAATAGTAGCATAAACCTTTTTTTCTTTCATATACTTCTTCATAATATATCCGCTTCGAATACTTGAGAAAGTCACGTGACGGCGAGTCTATTTGATATAACGTCAATGTGATACACTCACCTATGGAATGATAAAGTCTGACTGGAATTCCTGTTTTCACTACAACTTTTATACTTACGTACCATTTTTAGTGCGATGAAAGGTAATATTCAATGAAAATATGAAAACTCATCAATTTTCTTAAGTTTGAGTATTTTTTCCCAGCTGGCAATGTATTGCTTATAGAACAAGATGATGAAGAGAAGCTTTATCTCCTTTCCTTTTGCTTCAAATTATCAAGCAAACAAAAGAACGTCGTTGCCATAACTCTCATCTGCACAACTCCCCATCAATGAAAACTGATATAAAATAGTAGCATAAACCTTTTTTTCTTTCATATACTTCTTGATAATATATCCGACAAGCAGTCTTAATACGATATACAAAATATTATATAATATTTCGATCATAAATTAGACAAAGAGCTTTTTTGTAATAGGGGATTACCTTCTATTTTATGGTTTGGCAACATGAAAATTTGTCTCCGGCCTGAGTGGACCAGTGTAATTCTGTAACGTTCTTCAGTCAATAACACAAAAACGAGTCCTATTTACAATAACTAACTTATCTACACTAATTAGAACTGCTTATATCATAATGATGATCTTTCAAGAAGATTCCAAAGAAGTTTGGATACATCGGGAAAACCATTTATCCTCTTTTTTAATGTGACAATTATCATCTTTAGAGCATGATACGGACGGTGACATCTTTCCTAATTCAATCTATAATCCAGCTTTAATCCTTTGTCGGCGCACGTAAGTCAAGGTCCACACTCAGAATCGAAATCCTTACCTTCAAAACTGAATGTGCAAGCTCTTCCATTTCTGCTGTATCCTTGTTGTTCGAAATAGCAGGATACCGTTCTCTTCACAGGACCTTGGCCAAGTCTGGCACCGGGTAGAGAGTGGTTGTTCTGATCTCCTTCCTAGCAACTCGCATAGGTTCTGAAACAAACTAGACTCGAAGTTCCGTCCCTGATCTGTATACAGCTCCAGTGGCATGCCGAATCTACAGAAGATCTAATTGACCAATATATCAGCAACCGTTGCGATTTCTTGGTGTAAACCTCCATCTCTTTGGAAAATTAGGCCACAGCAATAAGTATGTACTTGTTTCCATCTTCAGTTTCTGGAAACATGCCGGCCATATCTATTGCTATGCGTTCCATTGAGCTACCATAGTAATACTACTTCATTGGGACTCTACGACTCTCGGGCTATTAACCGAAGCGCAGAGTCTGCATTTTCGTCCCTGACGTTTTCTTGCAGATAAGCCAGTAGAAACGCTCTCCAACTTTTTTTAGTGTCTGCTTGATGCCGAAATGATACCCGGAGAATTCGTCATGCAACTTCTTCGATACTTCTTAGATTCTACTCCTAGGGATTATAACCTGGTTTCTGGATCCAGTACCTCCCTCGTTCTCAAGAGTCCTCTTTAATAGTCCATCTTCTATTAGGAGGGAACATTATTATGGCCAATATGATTTGACCCTCGGATTCATCTGCCACAGTTCTCCTCATCTAGGTCTCCGACCCTCCGATTTCGATACCAAAATCAATTTCAACTCTGAGTCATTCTCTTAGTCTCGTCTCAAGTAATGACAGTGAGTTCTCATCTGTTATAGTGGTCCTTCGGTAGCACTCCTTTTTCTCCAGTTTGTACAAGGATTGCAGTCCATAGGGCATGGCCTTTTCCATGGGACGTCCCAGCACGAAGCTTAACAGTGAAATTGTACTCCTGAAGTATATCAATTCATCGCACCCCTTGACCTTCAGGATTATTGAGTTCCAGAAATCATTTCAACGCTGCATATTCTGCTCTCGAAGATAATTTCTCTTGTAGAAGTGTTTCTTGGACTTGATGCAAACAGCTCTCTTCTCGTGACACAATAGTTGCGTTCCGGCTTCGACAAGACTTTGCTGAACCACCCTTACTTTCTCCTTGTCATCTTGAATTTGAGACAATATACCGCCTATTGCCCTGTTATTCACATCCGTGTCCAATATGAACTTTTCATTCTTCTAAGGGTAACTCTGGATGGGGCCGATATTAGGTCATATTTCAATCGAGTGAAAAATTTTGCACACTCTACGACCCATATAGAACAATTGTTCAGGCAATAACCGTAATCAATTATTGTTCTTGTAACCAACGTTTCAGCAGGAATCTTCTGTCGTTTTTAAAGAAAAATTAGTTTACATAAAAGCTTTTTTATTTCACAAGTTTTCAACTTTAATAAATGTCAAATAGACAGACTACAAAAACTAGATACAAAATTTGCACTTATCTGTGGTTTGAAGATTTCTTCAAGTTACTTCGAACAATCTGCCTGCAAACTTCTGGCAATTCAACTGATGATGCACTTATGGGATTGAGAGCGATGTTTATAAAGGCTGCCTCCTTGATTTTTTTTGTAGGTTTCTCTTGCTTGGATATTATGGATGTTTCGTTCCATTTAATCAGGTGAGTGGTTATTGTCCAAACAATAATTCTATATGAGTTCCATCATCTACAATTTCTCGTCAGCAAATTCTCTACGACCCTCTTCGGTCAGCTTTGTTGAAGGCTTCGCAATATTGGCAAATGCAAGCACAAATTTTTGATAGTAAGTGCATAGTCCGAGAAAGCTCCTGACTTGGTATTTGACTTGCGGTGTTGGCCATTCGCGTACGACTTGGATTTTATCTGGATCAGCTCTTAATTCAGCTTCAGATACCACATGTCCCAAGTACTTAACTTATTTTTAAAGATATGACTCTTACTCTAATTCGATATCGTTACAGTTACAACACGTTACAGTCGACCACCTCTAAGTTTCAGATCCGACATTTTTCAATGTAAATAAATAGATCTATACTTATATAGTCTAAGATCATAATGAAGTCTCCATTCTACACAACAAACCGAGAACAACATAGCCTTTAGTGAAACATTAAAGAAGACCTAACCAAGCCAAAATCTAGTTATAACATAGTAAACTTTCTAATAATCTATATTCATTGGTAATTCGACTACTTCCTGTACTGCTTCTCACAAAACTGTAACCTTTTTTATGTGTGAAAGACCATAGCAGACGAGACACTTCTTCAAATAAAAGGAAATATAATGATATACGCAATATACGGCAATCTATGATTCAACCATATAGACATTTTCATTCATAATATCTTTTTATCAGGTGGGAGGGACAACCAACTTCATCGTCAAAGGGCATATCAGAGAATTATAAAAGTATCAAATGGAACAAAATGCGAATACAACTTCTATCTGAAGTTTATGGAGAATCGCCATTGAGCATGCAATGCAATATGTCATCAGGTCATCGCTTTCCAGGATATTGGGAGAATACTCCGGTTTCGCCAATTCTTGTACCTTTGCCACCACCACATAGAGAATGTGCGAATTTATAGATATTGTTGATGAAATAAACGATTGAATTGTATTGTCACTTTTTTCTCATCCCCAATCAGAATCGTACACAGTTGGGAGCAAGATTACCTAAATCCCCAGGGTCCTTGTCTCTGCCACTTTTTCATATTAGAGTGGAACTCCGGTAATGGCAGTGTCGGACTATCGAAATTGTCGTATTTTAGAGTAGTATCTATAAGTTCTATAATTTGAAATTTATCACAAAAGAGTTATATGGTGGTATTTTACTTTTCATATACTGGGAGTTCCTCAGGGCTCTATATTGGGACCACTGCTTTTCATCATATTCATTAACGATCTACCTAAACATCTAGTTGCGATCTCAATGAAGTTGATAATTTTTGTTGATGATATTTCTATTGCTGTCTCTGCCACTGATTCGAAAGAACTCAAGGAAGTTTCAATATTCCTAATAGATCAATTCGAGAACTGGTGCAGACAAAATGCACTAATCATGAACGTTGATAAGACCGAGTGCGTTCGATTTCAACTGAGAAGTGATGCTGACAGCACCTTTGAGGTGTGTCACAATGATGTCCCCTTAAAAGCTGAAGAGGTGATTAGGTTCCTGGGTATCTATGTTGACAAAAATTTGAGGTGGTGCAATCATGTCGAGAAGACATGTAAAAAGCTTAGCTCATCATTTTACGTTATATACCGTCTAAAGAATTCACTTCCACCTGAAGCCTTATTGAATATCTATTATGGCTTGGTATATAGCCATATTTGTTATTGCATTTTGATCTGGGGTGACTCTGTTGATTCAGACCTGGTGTCGCAGAAGCGTATCTTGCGTAAGATTTTTGGCATAAACCCACGCACTTCCTGTCGACAAATTTTTAAACAAAAAAAATCCTCACGGTACCTTGTATATATATGTATAGAGCTTTGATTTATATGAAGGATAATATAACTAAATTTACAAAACTGTCGAACTATCATAGTTATTCCACCCAAAGTACTGACACTCTGTCTAATCCAGTGCATAGAACCACCAAATTCAAGTCTTCTATTCTTTATAAAGGCATAATTCTTTATAATCATTTACCACCGATGGTGAGAGCACTGAATAGGCGAGAGTATGGGAAAATGATGAAAAATATATTGTTAAAAAAAGCCTACTATAGCGTAAAAGATACGAATATACTGTAAAGCTGATTTCTTAACTGTATGGTTTCAGATTTCTTGTGACTTGTCCTATACACTTTGTGTCTAAGGGGATCAATAAACTATTTCTATTTCTATAAGCTGCATATCTGTAAATAATGCGATTCTGGAATTGTAACTTTACCTAACTATCTCATGTACAGTGTTACGTTCATACTTATAACCTAATTATCGTACAACATAATTTCCTATCGCTTGATGATAGACTTAATTTATACGTCTATGGTTTATAGTGATATATTATTTGAATTTGAAAATTTTTGTCAATCAAGACCTAAAATTTCAATATAAGGATTGTTGCGATATTCTCGCATCAAAGGACACTTCTTGGAATTTAGGGCCGCGGCCGTTACTGCCTTCTATCGGACGGAATTTTGGGAATCCCTAAGCTGAGCAGGTACTTTCGATACGTCCGACCTTTCTCAATTATTCAAAAACCCTCTCAGTTGAGTTCTAGTTTGACCACCAGCGTGGTCAGTTCTACTTTACCAGTAAGTTTATTTTTCAATTTTGTGAATACATCATTCTAAGCTCTAAAAGTTCCTCGTCGATTAACATAATCTCTCTCATATACATTTTCTCCTGTTGGGTCAGTTAGTTACCCTATTTTATTGTAAATCTGAGTTACTCAGCTGCAATTCTCCCAAGTAAAGCAACAAAGTTGTGATTTGTGAATCTGTGAAGCAATTGCATATCGCCAAGCCACAATTTGTAAGTGAAAATCTCATTCGAAGTACCTGCATCTTATTCTGAGAAATCTACCCTCGACGATGGAAGCAGAGCTGTGGTGAACTTGAAATTAGAAAAATAAGGTCAGATCTTTTTATTATTTAGTATTACCAAAAGTGCCCAAGATTGAACAAATCCTTGGATTTTGTAGACATTCTTTTCTCTGTGAATATATAATTTTGTTACAATTAGAAACTTGTTTTATTCACATTGTAGACATTTTTTCTACCAAAGATAATTTTTGGATCTACTCTTAGAGTATAACCAGCGACTCAGGACGTGCGCTTTCTCCATTAAGCGGGTAATAATTATTACTCCTAATTTTGTACCCGCACAAGTATGTCTTACTTTTTTGGGTAATACAATAGCATTAGCATTTAGTAGTTTTTTCAGAGTTTCTGCTGTTATGAGGTAGTCTCCAGGAAACTTCTTGTTTTCCAGTCTTGTCTCATAAGCTACTTCTGTTGGTATAAAAGTTTTAATTAGTAAGAACATCTGACATGCAACATCTAGGAAAAAATGACATATAAAAGTGGTGCCAAAATACTTCTCTGTGGGGCTCCGGTTTTGAAATATTGGTTATTGCTTCCTAATATTTCACGGTAAAATAACGGTCTGCTAGATACGACTTCAGAGTCATGTAATATGGTTGTGAGAGAAATTGTTTAATCTTCTATAGCAGTTCGTTGTGCAAAACAATCTCGAATGCTTGGGATGAGTCGAGAAATACTGCTGAGCAAAATTTTCCTTTTTCTAAGCTTGTTTAGATGGTGTTCACAATGCAATAGACCTGATATGTTGTCGAATGGTTCTCTCGAAAACCTAGTTGGTGGTCTGGTACCAGTTGGTACATATCCATGTCGTCTTTCAGTCTTTTGAGAGGAAAATAGTTTACCCAAGATTTACAGAAGATTTGTGGGCCTATAATAACGCATTGTTTTCTAGTTTTGGGAATCATTATAACTTCAGCAAACTTCTATATGATGAGGAAATAGGATATACTCATCATTCTATTCAAACATGTTTTACGTAGAACGACATTTTTCTTGGGTAGCTTCTTCAGAGTTTCTGCCGTTGTGAGGTCGTATCCAGTAGCCTTCTTGTTTTTCAGTCTTATCTCATTGACTACTTCTGTTGGTATAATATTTTTTACTCGGTAAAGACATCTGACATGGAACATCTAGAAAAGTTTCAACTTCTGCATCGCTGATACCAGGATGGGGGTCATTTGGTGTGAAGACATGTGCAAGATGTATGGCAAATGTATCGCATTTTTCTTCATCTGAGGCAGCCCTCTCTCCATGGGACATTTTAATCGGAATTTCCTCAAAGTAGGTCTTTTGAATTTCTTCGTAGTATTGCAGATACTGTGTATTGGAATTGAGAATTTCTATATTTTTGCAGGAATTCACGTAGTTTTCTGATGAGCCTATTAAAAGTTGTCTTGTCAAGCGAATTTCTCTTCGTTTTTCTAGCATCAATTTCCGTATTTGAAGGGGTAATTTCATTTGAATTTCTTCCATTCTTGAGTGGGTTGGGGTGCTGGTTAATGAGTTGTGCCATCAATGATTTGAGTTTTGGTAGGAAAGTAGATATCATCGTTTATGAATAATTCGGATTTTAGTTGATGACGAGATATTGTTGATGATGGAGCTCGTGTTGAATGACTATTTGGGCTATTACCATCATCTATTGTGGATGTAATGTTTTCCGACGTTTCGATAGACATCTTCTATCTTTATCAAGGAGGAAAAGTAAAAAACCTTTTGAAAAATTATCAATTTTTCAAAAAGTCAATATGACAGAAGTCATGAAAGAAAAATGAACAATGTTATATACTTATCTGTGATGTGATGATCTTTTGAAGTTGGATCGAACTATCGGCGTCCAAACTTCTGGCAGATCTATAGATGGAGCACTTATGGAATCTGGTGTTATTTTCATAAATGCTGCTTCTTTGATTTTTCTTCTTGCAAGTTTTTCTTCTTTGGAAATTATTGATGCTTCATCCCATTTTATACGATGATTCTCATCTGCAGCATGTTGGACTAACCTGGATTTGTCGCTGTCTAGTACTCGTAGAAGCTTCTGATGTTCTTTTATTCGTACATTCAGAGGGCGTTTAGTTTCTCCGATGTAAGATCTTCCGCACTCGCAAGGTAATTCATATATGCAGTTCTTTGTCCTTTGTGTCTCATTATTAGGCTTAACTTTTGTAAGTTTAGCTCTGATAGTGTCTTGAGTTTTGAATGCAGTCGTTATGTTGTATCTATTTCCAATTCTTCTCATTTTCTCCGACAAACCTTTTACATAAGGAATTACGGTTTTAATGGTCTGATTTATATCTGTTGGTTCAGGTTGACTTTCTCTTGTTCGTTTAGCTTTTTCTAATAATATCTTTTGGGGTAGCCATTGCTTCTAAGAGTTTTCGAGATGTTATTTATTTCTTCATTTTGGTCTTCTTCAGTGCAACAAACATTTATTGCTCTATCAAATAAACATTTTGCTACTCCCAATTTAGTGTTTAGTTGGTGGTTTGACTCAAAATGTAGATATTGTCCTGTGTTCGTTGACTTTTTATACACAGTGGTTCTTGGGATTCCATTTTGTTTATGTACGTGTACATCTAAGAATGGAAGTTGTCTGTCCTTCTCGATTTCAATTGTGAATTTAATTGATTCCTCTTGATTGTTTAGATATTGAAGGAATCCATCTATAGTGTCTCTTCCATGTTGCCAAATAATGAAAGTATCATCTACATATCTTTTCCACAGTTTGGGTTTAAGTACATATTTTTCTAATGCCTTCTGTTCGAAAATTTCCAAATATAAATCAGCTAAAATTGGTGATAGTGGTGAACCCATGGCCATTCCGAATTCTTGTTGATAAAAGATGTCTTCGAATTGGAAATATGTTGTTTCAATACAAAGAGAAAGCATTTCCATAATTGCATTGACGCTTAGTGTAGTTCTTTCACTAAGGGTTTGATCTTCTTCAAGCTTTTTCCTAACTATGATAAGTGTTTTATCTGTCGGAATATTAGTGAACAAACTGGTGATGTCGAAGCTGACCATAACGTCTTCTTCCATGATTTCTTGATGTTTCATTATTTCTATGAAATGTTTCGTGTTTCTTATCATCGATGTTGAATTACTTTTCAATGGCGATATAATTTTCAGCTGAAATTTAGCCAATTGGAGGCATGCTGAATTTCTTGAACTCACAATTGGTCTTAGAGGAATATTTGCTTTGTGTATTTTTGGTAGACCATATAAATGTGGTGGTTTACTGAAGTGAGGTGTAAGTCTTGATCTAACGAATTGATCTGGAAATTCATTTCGATATTTATAAAGGATTTTGTAAATCTTGTTTTCAACTGTGGTGGTAGGGTCCTTTTCTAGTCTTTTATATTTTCCTGCTTCTAATAATTCATTGATTTTTTGATTATATGAATGTACGAATAAAAGAACATCAGAAGCTTCTACGTGTACTAGACAGCGACAAATCCAGGTTAGTCCAACATGCTGTAGATGAGAATCATCGTATAAAATGGGATGAAGCATCAATAATTTCCAAAGAAGAAACACTTGCAAGAAGAAAAATCAAAGAAGCAGCATTTATGAAAATAACACCAGATTCCATAAGTGCTCCATCTATAGATCTGCCAGAAGTTTGGACGCCGATAGTTCGATCCAACTTAAAAAGATCATCATATCACAGATAAGTATATAACATTGTTCATTTTTCTTTCATGACTTCTGTCATATTGACTTTTTGAAAAATTGATAATTTTTCAAAAGGTTTTTTACTTTTCCTCCTTGATACAGAATAACCATGAATAGTAAAGCAAGTACATTAAACAGTAAAATGGCCAATTACAACAGTACGAGACATACATAATTATAACATGAGACAAGGGTAACTTAACAACGTTAACCTTCGATATAACACCATGGTGCTACGTGCACTGGTTACATCCATTATTCCATATCAACCATACTAGTATTACCACTAGTGGAGGTCTCCATATGTTCCTGCTTAATCACAGGCTCAAAACTACAGAGCGATTGGCAATTCCTATTGCACCATAGGGTACAGTAAATAAAGTTGATCGGTTACACTCCAGTAACACATTGTAGAAAGCTGAAAATAAGACATTCATTGTTATGGTAGACACCTGAACTGCAAAGGCAATAATATCGAAAATGATGGAATCATATGCTATAAGGAGTTACATGAATCAAACAAAGTATTAAGTGCACAAAGGAAATAGAGTTATATGAATCAGACAAAGCGTTATGAAAACAAAGGAAATAGAGTTATATGAGTCTCTCTTACTTCTGTCCCAATAGAAGATATCTATCGAAACGTCTCCATTTGGTGTGGGACATAGAAAACATTACATCCACAATAGATGATGGTAATAGCCCAAATAATCATTCAACAATTCGGATTTTGACTGTGAGTAGGTAGTTTTTGTTATAGTTGTTGGTTTCTCGTTGCCTCTGGGTTGGACATTTTTGGTATTCTAGTTGTAGCTTCTGTTTGGGGTATGTAGATACCGTCGGTGGGCACGTATGTGTCATGTTGTCTATCACTTCTTCGGATACTTTGATTTTAGGTTCGATCAAATTGTTTGTAGACTGGATAACCTCTGTAGTTTGTTGGGTGACTACCTTCACATAAGGCACAAGTGGCTGGTGTTGTTTGTGGTTTGGAGCATGTTTTTGAATCGTGATGTTTGCCGCATTCAACGCACATAAAAGGACTATTGCAATTGGTTTTTGTTTGGCGTATTCTTGATATCTAGTGCATTGTATGATTTTTCGTTTTTTTCTCGGCGATTTTATTGAAATTTTTATGTTCGAGACGAATTATATCTTGTAAATACCTTTCTTGTTTTCTCTGGGCTCCAAGTCTACATAAAATAGAGAGAGTGGATTTTTTGTTACATAACCTGTGATGTTGATCATGTTTCTCACTTTATGGCCTGACTTTCAATTTTTTTATCTCATCAATGGGAACGCAGTAGCCATTGAACTCTATATGAATACCTGGAACGGCCCCGTCCAAGAAATCCGTTAGCCAAGGGTGAGGCAAGGAGCAGAGAAAACAAAGATAGACATAGAACGGATACCTCTTCTTGTCATACTCATTGACAAGGGTATGGAAATAATGGAATCGAGTTGTAGTTTGTTTTAATATTTTGTTCTAAAAGCTATGTTATCTTTGATCAGGTGAAAAGAGAAATTTTCTGCACGTTTTTGTGAGTGTTATAATTATGCGTTTGGTTGTAAGAACGAGCAAGATCATCGGCGAATGTCTTTCCATGGGTTAGTACTTAATACTTATTTACATTTGGAACAATAATAGATTGATTTTGAATTTAATTGTTATAGCTTTCCATTCAAACGTCCTGAAATTCTAAATTTATGGATAAAGGCAGTTCGGAAAAAACTGGACTCCAACTAAATATAATGGGGAACATTTTTTTCCGACAGACTATGTAGTGAAATCTGGATCTACTGTAAAACTATTGAAACCTGATGCAAAGCCTTCTGTTTTTGCCTACCCCAAGTATTTATTACCTAAAATTGTTGAACCTCGTAGAAAGATTAATAAACAGGTATCTACCTAGGACGACAAAAATAAGAGCGAACACATTTCCAGCTTTCCTTACTTTTAAGTATTTTTATTGTTAGGAACTTTCTGTGGATGTTCATAGCGATGATGTTATTGACGATACCGTATCTCATAGAGATATTTATTTACCATCAATTTCAACAAGTTCAGCAGTTCGATTGTTCATTCATCGTGGAACCCAAACAGGTACCAAAAAGAATAAAAGACAGTAGGTTTCCACGTAAAATCAAAATACTAAGACAGAAGTTTAGGAGGAAAAAGGTAAAAATTTCCAATATGAAAGAAGTCATTGAATCAATTTCCAATAGTGGTCATAGTAATGAAAGTTTGGACGAAGTCTTTAAAAGGTAGTTCCAAGGTAAAAGCAACCAAAAACTTATTGAAACTGAGTTACAGCATAATTTTTTCAGGATACCTTCAGACCTTTTACTTCTCCAAACACGAAAGATACAGGTGTGCATTCTGGACAACGCAGATATTCACCTTTGATGAAACAATTTGCTCATACGTTGTATATTTACTCTCCGAAAGCATATAACTTCTCAAGAAAATATTTTGTGCTGCCTAACGGTAGAACCTTAAGGAAGGTCTTGATTGGCATAAACTGTAACCCTGAGATTTTTGGGCGAAGTTTTGGAATTTTTGAGAAAGGAGGTGCACGACAAATCACATTTTAAAAATTGCGCTTTAATAGTAGATGCTATGTCTATCAGAAAGCAGATTTTGTGGGACAAACTTGAGGGCACATATACTGGTAATGTTGATTACGGTGGTCTTATTGACACTGAATATGATATGACAGCAACAAAGGCATTATTTTTACAAATAGTCAGTTACACTAATAATTTCAAATGCCCCATAGACTACTTTTTAACAAATAAGGCAGATGCATATTTGCAAACGCAAATAATTAGTGTGTGTTTGAGGAGTTTATATGAAGTAGGCATTACAGTGAGGTCTATTACTTCAGATGGGAACAATGTCAATATCAAAACGTATAAAAATTTGGGTTGCAATTTTGACATGAATTAACTGAAACCATATTTTGCACATCCTAGTGATCCTTCAGATGGCATATATTGCATACTGGATGTTTGTCATATGTTGAAATTATCCAGGAATTGTTTTGCTGAGAGAAATTCAATATCAAGTTCTGGCAAAATCTCCTGGGAATACATTAGAGCATTAGATCATATTATTCAAACGTCAGAAAAATTGAAATTGGCAAATTCTTTGAGCTCTCAGCATGTCAATTATAAAAACAGGATTATGAATGTGCGCCTTGCCGCACAAACAATAAGTAGTGGTGTAGCAGATGCAATTGAGTATCTGCAGAAAACTGGTGAAGCAGGTTTTGAAGAGAGTTCTGCTACCGTGGAATTTCTACGTATTATGGATAGGATTTTCGATATGCTCAATTGCAGGTTAGGTCTATTCTTGGACCTGTTTACCTTGGATGAAAATCCATTATCTTATTTATTATCATACAAATACTCGCAGGATCACTTGGAATATTATTTTTCCTGCATTAGATCCCGAAGTGGTTGAAATAATAATCCCAACACCAAGCAACTGAAATGGGCATTGAGACAGTTGCTCCTCAGGAATTCAGTAACTCCCAGTATAAGTCCAAATTGCTCTGATCTTGAAAGTTACTGTACTCCAGCTTTTGAATTTCGATCAGCAGATAGGCAAAATAATGAAGCTGAAAGCTCAATCGAAAATAAAAAAATTCTTGATTTGACAAAATATTTAGAGCAAAAAAAGTTGAGTGAGTTCCTGCAAAATGTGGTTTACTACATTTCCGGTTATATAGTTCGATATACTATTGTATAGGAGTGATACATCAAGTGATCACTCATATGCTGTCTCTCCAGAATCCCATAATAATCCCCATAATATAAAGCATTCACTAATTTTGTTACTCGTGGAGGTCTTCTATATGCATCAGATGTTTTATATAGGATTCTACAATTTACAGAAAAACAAATTCGTTTTCTGTTGGAAAGTGAAAATCTCTTAAGTAAGAGAATTAATTTGAAACAAAAAATTATAAAAACAATTATTAGCCATTTTGCTTTAGAGCTTTTCAAACCTAATCATCCTGTAATTCAAGAAAATAATAATAACCCGTGAGAGGTTTTCTGTTCCCCATCGGACGCGTCCCCAGGTGGCGGATAGGGGGAGGCTCGGCAGATATGCCGGGTAGGCAGGAAATAAAATACCACCCGCGGACCAAAACAGAACATTAAAAATCCGGAAGCGACTGTCTTGATACAAGCGGCTCCCCGGTCAGCGTCGGTACTTCAGATATGAAGCGGCTGTGTTGAACCTGGCTGTAGGTATAAAAAACGCACACCCAGAAATGGAGAAAAGATTAAGGAGTTATAAAGACCTCGAAAAAATGCTACCTCCTGAGGGGCAACACCAGGGCACTTCTGGAGCTACCGCTGGAAGTGACAGCATGCAAGCCGGTGGTGATCGTGGGACAAGTACTATAATTAGGCAGACCACGATCGGGTCACCCGAAAAAACAACAGATGCCGAAATCGAAGAGAACACTCAACAACCATCTATGGAGACTATGACTGTGAGTAGTGTTTCTGGGAGGGAAAATCCCCTATTACCTAAGACCACCCTTGCAGGAATAAATAGAGTGCGCATGAAATGGACACCAGAAGTTAATATGTTCATCATGCACACTTATTATTACCCAACAAGACTCGAGACCAAAATAACAGCATATCGACAGAGACTACACCAAGCATTCGTTGCAGAATATTCTGACGTTCAAGTAACAGAACAACGCATAGCTGATCAACGTAGGGCTATCGTAAACAAAAGACTCCTATCAACAGAAACCCTCGAATGCATCCGAAGAGAAGTACAGAATATATTAGAGAGAGAGAGCAAAACCACGATCAACAATCATCACTGACAACAATACCACAACCACAAACCAACGGATTACAAACTCAAGAAATACT
Source organism: Micraspis discolor (assembly GCA_030674115.1). Taxonomy (NCBI): domain Eukaryota; kingdom Metazoa; phylum Arthropoda; class Insecta; order Coleoptera; family Coccinellidae; genus Micraspis; species Micraspis discolor. The sequence goes on from JARTUT010000462.1 coordinate 49,022, forward strand.
CCGATACGAAAACAACAATGACAACAGAACAGACCCGAGGGAACCACACCGTGAAAACCATACAGAGAATGAACCAAACGACGAGATTGTTAACAAATTAAAGGATACACTGAATACTATACTTCAAGAATATAGCGGATTGGACCCAACAACTAGACCATACATCTCGAAACAGAAGACATCACGACGACTAGTGGAAACCATAGAATTGCTCAATGATTTTGTATTACCTCAAATTATAAATCAAATAACAACATTCAACGAGCTTCATGATTTGATATATTGTTCAGCAATGACTGTGGCAACGATTGCTGGTACCAAAATCAGAGATAACAATGGAAGAAGAAACCAACCAGAAGAGCACATACCACCATGGAAGGAAAGGCTAATGAGAAGGATAGAGACAAAACGAGCTGAAATTGCCAGGCTTACGGAGTACAACAGAGGAAATCCAAGTATAAAAGTTAAGAGAAAAGTTCTGCAAATATTCGAGAAATATAGGATGCATACACCACGGGATCTACCCAACATTGTTCCAGCTGACTTTCTCGACACTTTACATCAAAAGTTGTTCGCACTATGTGCAAGACTCAGAAGATAATCGAAATGCACAAAGAGAAAGAGACAAAACAATGAATTTATTAACAACGAGAAGAAATTTTACAGAACACTCAAGGCCGAGACAGAATCACAAGGAAAGATTGCAGAGATACCCAAAAAGAACATATAACCACATACTGGTCATCGATATGGAGCAAAGGTGAACAGTACAGTAAATATGACGAATGGTTAATTAGAGAAGAGAAAGACTATACGAGAGTAAAACCGATGGAGGAACCCAAAATAACAAAAGAAATAGTTACCGAAGTAATCAAGAACACCCATAACTGGAAGAGCCCAGGAAGCGATAATGTACATAACTTCTGGTACAAGAAACTCTCTAGTGTACATGATAAATTGACAGACTTCATTAACGACTTCCTAGAACACCCCGAAAAAATACCCCTATTCATCACAAAGGGCAAAACATATCTACTTCCTAAAGGAAAGCTAAGCAGTGATCCCTCAAAGTATAGACCGATCACATGTCTGCAAACTGTATACAAAATTATAACATCATGTACAACTAAAATAATGAACTCTTACATCGAAGATCGCAACATAATGAGCGAAGAACAGAAGGGATGCCGAAAAGGTACCAAAGGGTGTAAAGAACAACTCATTATTGACTCGACAATACTTAAAAAAGTAAAAAAAAAACAAAGAAAATTAACTTGTTGCTATGTTGACTACCAGAAAGCATACGACAACGTTCCGCATTCCTAGCTTATACGAGTCCTCCAAATGTACAAGATTCACCCTAGGGTTTCTGATCTCCTACAACATCTCATGCAATCGTGGAGAACAACAATTCATTTGACAACCAATCATCATCACCATCATGACACCCGAAATCAAGATAAACCGAGGGATCTTCCAATGAGACTCATTGAGCCCTTTGTGGTTCTGTTTAGCGCTAAACCCGCTTTCAAAAACACTGAACAGATCAGGAATAGGGTATACCTTAACAAATCAACGAGTAAAACATACCATATCACATCAGTTATATATGGATGACCTTAAATTATATGCCCCATCTAACGACAAACTCAAGGAACTCATTAGACTAGTCGAGCAATTTTCTGACGATATTAGCATGAAATTCGGCCTGGACAAATGCAGAGTTATAAATATAGAAAAAGGAAAATGCAGAGCAGGAGACGTTCAGCTCAATAGTGGCTGCTTGATCGAGTCCATGAATGAAGGAGATACATATAAATACCTGGGATATGAACAAACCCAATCTATAGAACACACTAAGATCAAGGAAACCCTCACAAAAGAATACCTCACGAGAGTCAAAAAAATATGTCATACTGAACTAAATAGTAAAAATCTATTCAAAACCATCAACACCCTGGCAATACCTGTGTTGACTTACTCTTTTGGAGTTATATCATGGACCGACACAGACCTCGAGAACATCATGCGGAAAACTAGAACTGAGTTGACTAAGGAACGCAATCACCGCCCCAAATCAAGCACCCTTAGGATGACAATCCCTAGGGGCGAAGGAGGGAGAGGTCTTATAGACATAAAAAATTTACACAACAGTCAGATCAAACTCATGAAGACATACTTCCACCAGAGAAGCTCAATATCACCCCTCCATCGGAACATATGCTTGACAGATAAGGGATATACACCACTCAACTTAGCAAATAGGGCAGTACAGAGAACAGAAGAGGTTCGCAATCAAGAGGACAAACACCGAGAATGGCGACAAAAGACACTTCACGGGAGACACCCACATGACCTCGATCAACCATATGTTGAAAAAAGTGCGTCGAATGCTTGGCTCAAAAAAGGGGAACTGTTCCCGGAGACAGAAGGATTTATCCTAGCGATACAGGACCAAATGGTGAATACGAGAAACTACCTGAAACATATTGTTAAAGACCCTAAGGTGAGAGATGACAGGTGTAGAAAATGTAAAGAAAAACCCGAAACAATACAACACGTTACATCAGCATGTAGTCTACTTGCCCAAAATGATTATTTACACCGACACAATCAAGTAGCTGCAGTAATTCACCAAAATATATGTAACAGGCTGGGACTCAATACAGACGAACCTAAGATGCCTTACTATAAATACGTTCCTAAGTCAGTCATTGAAACCAACCAATTCACTATTTATTACGACCGATCGATCATTACCGATCGCAGTGTCCCCTTTAACAAACCTGATATCGTTATGAGAGACAAGCAATCGAGCGAAGCTATTATTTATTTATTGAAACAAAGAATACAAACAGGCATCCGCCCAATAGAGTATTCACATATTTGTAAATTTTTCAAACATAAAAAGATCTTACACCATCTAACCCCCACCATATATAATACAATCCACCCTCTATACAGAAAATATACTACGTACTAAGTAAATAAATGTGCACTACGACTACGCACCAAGTAAAAAAATTAACAAGTGTGCAACAACGAAATTAACAATTTTGAAAACTAATCGATAACAATCACAGCCCCGATGCCTTTAGATCAGCCATTACCACTTTCTTTATTCTTAACAATGAGACATGAAAAATATCAACTCCGGAACACAATGTATTACACGTCATCATCATTCTATATGCCGGGGAGTTCTGCGCTGAATTTGTATTTCTTGTGTTTATATGAAAGGTACCAAAGCATCTCAAATTCACAACCGGAATCTTGAGAGAAAAAAAATGTAAAATTTCAGACACCTCAAATTCCCCTTTCACAACTTTATATGCGAATAAGACATCCGTTAGCCTTCTCCGATTGAACAAACTCAACATATTAAATTTTTGTCGTATGTCAGTGTAATCATGATTAAGTATAACAATTCTATTCCTGTATGCCAAATATCGCAAAAACCTATTCTGTACGCTCTCCAAGCGCTCTATGTAATATTTATATCTTGGATTCCACACGCAAAAGGCGAAATTCAACCTACTATGAACAAATGAATAGTAGAGTGTGAGGAGTGTTTTATTCTCCCCAAACTGTGTACTATTGCGAACCACGAAGCCCAGCATTTTATTTGCACTATTTACAACATTTTCAATGTGCTGATCGAGCGAAAGCTTAGAGTCCAAAACCACTCCCAAATCCGAAACACTCACCACCGATTTGATGCCTGTATTATTTATGGAATAGCTAAAGTCAACAATCTGGGCATTCCTGGAAGAAGATATTTTGCAACATTTCTCGAAGTTCAGGAACAAGGAGTTCTCCCTACAATACTGTTGGAGTCTCTCGAGATCCTCCTGCAATCTCAGGCAGTCCCGAAGAGTAAGGAGTAGAGGAGAAAATTAGAGGATTGAAAACAGCTACTGATGTTGTTAATATATATTAAAAATAGCAGTGGACCCAAATGAGTGCCCTGCGGGATACCAGACGTATTCCTGAACATTCTCGATCTGCAACCTTCAATAGTGACGTACTGAGAACGGTTCAATATGTAGGATTCAACCCACCTCAAAAGATTACCGCAAATACCTACCTCAGCAGTCGACGAAACAACAGAGTGTGAGATATTTTATCGAATGCCTTAGAGAAATCTGTGTATATAGTATCAACTTGAATACGAGAGTCAAGATTCTGCTGTATTCTCTCCAGGAAACAAACCAAATTTGTTTCAATACTTTTTCCTCGCATAAATCCATGTTGTTCATCAATTATCAAATTTTTAACATGATGCAAAATATACCTATAAATTAAGGATTCGAATAATTTCGGTAGAGCTGTGAGCATGCTAATAGGACGATAATTTTCTACGTGATGCTTATGACCTCCCTTGAATACAGGGACAATATTCGACACCTTCCACCTACTCGGGAAAACTGAACTCTTCAGCGATTTGTTGAAAATAATATGCACCGGGCGTGCTAGTGTGTCGGCGCACTCTCTCAAGACGATGGGGGTATCCCATCAGGCCCCGGACCCTTCGATATCTTGATCAATTTCATAGCATCCGAAATCTCATTAATGTTCAACTGTAATGATGGCAAATAATTCGCTGCATAACAATGATCTCCCGACTCTGTGATCGGTTGGGCAGCGGCGGCACCTCGTAAATGCTCTCAAAAAAGGTTGCGAACGATTCTGAAATCTCCGCTGCCGATGAAGCGCGAATGCCGCCTAGATACATTTGGCATGGAATTTTACCATGTTTTTTTTTAGTCGAAATGAAACTGAATAACCGCTTTGAATTAACTGAGAGCTCTGACTCTACAACATTTAAGTAATTGTCGAAATCTAACTTCATAGAACGCTTGGAGAGCGTCCGTAGTTCTCAAAACCTCATCAAATCTCCCGCATTATTATAAACTTTCCACTTTACATTATATTTATTTTTTCTCTTAATTAAATCAATAGTCTTATGTGAATAATAGAGTGGATAGTTGTGTCCTTTCTTAAACTTAGGTACATTATTTATTAGAGTATGGTTTAGAACATCATAAAACGTATTAACATCATTGTCAACATCATCATTTATCAAAATAGACTGCCAATCAACATCAGAAATTTGCCGATTTATTTCAGAATAGTCAGCACGTTTATAATTCAGTAACTTATCCTGACAACTATTTAACAAGTATCTCTCCCTATTGACATCCAACAAAAATTCCAGACAGGGATGGTGAGAATCCTCGCTCACGAAAGGCATTTCAGCTCGAGAAATTCCCTTTATCTTACTTTTATTACAAAGTACAAGATCAAGCACTCTGTTTGGGGAATTTGGAATGCCGTTGAATTGCATCAGCTCTGCGAAAGCCAATGCATCAATTATTGCAGAATATTTGCTCTCAACATTTGATGGTACCAAGAAGGATTCAAATTCATCGCCCACCCAACTCACAGTCGAACAAGTAAAGTCCCCACAAATCAAAAGTATACAATCCTGAATTTTACCTTTGTTAACTTCTAATTTATTTACAAATGACGACAAAGCATATTCGTCCCCTGGTGGTAAATATACACAACATATATACAATCTAACATTTCCTATAGTAAGTAACAGCCATAGATCTTCCGCATCGCTGTTGAAATCGGGCAGAACTGTCACATTAAATCAGTCTCGGATTGCTATAAAAACACCACCTCCCTCCCTTCTTGAAGAGCAACTATCCGACCGATCCCTCCTGAATATAGAATAATTTTCAATGTCTACAATTTCAGAATCAAATATATAACTTTTGAGTCACGATTCCGTAACGAAAACAAGGTCATAATTACCCAACTGTAAATTCATTTTGAAGTCCGTTAACTTGGTGCGCAAGCTACGCACATTCTGGTAGCAAACTTGTAACATCATCTCGGCAGATATGAATAACAAAAAACATTAAAACATTTTTACGCACAAGGATGCCACCATTCTGAACCCATATATATTTGTATTTTTTCTCTTTAGCTGCCTCTCTCGCTTCCTTGAATAAAACCTTATTTGCGGTCGTCAGGTGCTCATTAACGTAGAATCTCCGGGAAACATTGAGCAACTCCAGCCCCGGTTTTCCACCCATGGCCATCCTCTTAGATTTCACAGCTGACAAAAAAGAATCTCTGTCGATCTTCCTATTGAATTTCACAACGATATTCTTGGGTTTGTTCTCTAGCCTTGTTGGTACGCGCGTTACAGCATTCACAGAATGATCTGTCCAATTTTTTTTAGAATATCGATCAAATTTTCGTTTTTCTGTTCTGGGACTTTCATGATCTCGACATTATTGTTCCTCAAATTCTGCTCCATGCCATTGAACCTAACCTCCATAATCTCAACCTTCTTCTTCAAAGATTCATTCTCCGCCTTCAATATGTTCGTCGCTTTTATTGCATCGTCCAGTTCGGACAACTTTTGCTCGAAGTCAGACACCTTATTTGAGCAAAAATCCACTGAGCTGCGCAACTCCCTGATTTCACTCCGCACTCCAGATAGTTCCGCTCTAAGAGCGCGAACCAATTACGCAAGAACCACGGTTCCCTCGGATCCATCATCAATTTCCCGGTCACTGCCGCCGTCTCCAAGCGCCGCCACTGGCCCCAGAGGGTCATGAGCATGACAGTCTTTACAAGACCATTGATTACCTGGCAAGGAGGTGATAACAGATATCTGACTTTTTATAACCTCGGAACATCTGCCGTTGGCATGATAGTATTTACGACAAGAACCGCACTGAATTCCCGGCGATCTGCTCGAGAATGAATTTTCACAAATTGCACACTTCGCCATTATAATTTCGGATTGAAAGTGACAGCAAAAAAATCCTCGCCAAAAATCACACAGTTCCGTGCAAGAATATCAGATGAAACAGAACTCTATACGTCCGAAAATACACTTTTCTACGACTAATCGTGTTTTCGAGCCACAGCTCGAATGAGGTTGTAGACATCGCGATACCTAACACGCATAACCTGATGAATACAATTGCTGAAAAAAAAAAGAAAGTACACTGAGTTAGCAGATGAGATAAAAAGGATGTGGAATCTCAACAAAGTAACTATCGTACCAATTGTACTATCTACTACAGGGGTTATACCATTGTAGTTGCACAATGGCTTGGAGTTCCTGGGACTACACAGAGATATTTACATGCTGCTACAGAAAGTTGTAATTCTGAACACCACTAGAATAGTCAGAAGATTTTTGAGTCAGGATTAAATTATGGAAATACTTGGCGAAAAACCCGTATCCCATTAAATCAACCAGGACAACCTGAGAAACTAGAAATATAACAATAATAATAATAATAATAAAAAACTGCAGCATTAGGTCATTGAATCCGAAGATACAATGAAAGGGTCATCAGATATAAGCAGAATAGGTTTTTCAGTACGAATGCGAAAAAATTTTATAGGGATTTGTCAAATCCCGATATTGATAGTAATGCTAAGCCACCAACAAAGAGCATAATAGAAGATTTTTGGAGGTGTATCTGGTCCTCACCCTGCGAACATCGAAATGAGGCCTACTGGATCAAGCAAGAGGAGGGACGAATGTCAAATGTACAAAGCATGGAGCCAATACAAGTGGGCCAAGCCGAGATAAAGACTGCAATTGGTAGACAAAGTAACTGGAAAACTCCTGGTATCGATAAAATTCAAGCATACTGGTGGAAGCATTTCTACTCATCGCATGAAGTACTGGCTAGGAAGATCAATGAAGTCATCATGAAACCGGAAGTAATGCCTGACTCACTAACAGAAGGCATAACCTACATGTTGCCTAAGAACAAAAACACAGAAGATCCTAAAAATTATAGACCCATTACATGTTTACCTGTTATCTATAAAGTAATCACCAGCATATTAGAAGAAAATTTCTGAACATCTGATTAACAATAATATATTAGCGACAGAACAACATGGGTGTAAGAAGGGTGGCAAAGGAAGTAAAGAGTGTCTAATAGTTGACATGATTCTGACGAGGCAGGCAGCTAAGAGAAGGAGGAATATCTCAATCGCGTGGGTAGATTACCGAAAAGCTTTTGACTCTATTCCCCATACTTGGATTAAAAGGATACTTACCATATACAAAGTTGGTCCTGTTATAGTTAATTTTATTGCGGTGAGTATGGTGTCCTGGAGAACTTCACTGAGTATACGCATTAATCAGGAGTCTTATACTACGGATCTCATCCCAATTTCTAGAGGCATTTTTCAAGGAGATAGTTTGAGTCCTCTACTCTTCTGTCTGGCTGTTAATCCTTTCAGTTTCTTGCTAGGAAAAGAAGGGCGTGGATACCTAATTACCAAAATAGACCAGATGAAAGCTACTCACCTCTTCTACATGGACGATTTGAAAATATATGCTGCAAACGAACAAGAATTACATAACCAACTAGAAATCATCAAAACGTTCAGTAATGATATAAAGATGGAGTTTGGAGCAGAAAAATGTGCTTACCTTCACGCAAGAAGAGGAGAGGTCCAAGATACGTCAGGCATTACTTTGAGAGATGGGGCAGAATTTGGTGCACTCTCATCGGGGGAGACATACAGGTATTTGGGTGTTCAGCAGAGTCTTTCTACAAATGAAAAAACAACTAAAATGGAAGTAGAAGAAAATTTTACTAAGCGACTGAGAACTCTACTAAAAACTAAACTTTACTCGGGAAGTCTTGTCTCAGCAATCAACGCATGGGTCATTCCAGTGGTGTCACATACTTTTGGTGTAGTAAAATGGACGAAAACAGACTTAGAATGCATGGATCGAACAGTAAGAACAACCATGACTAAATACAGGAATCATCACCCTAACTCATCGAGTAACCGTGTGAACCTGCCGAGAAAAATGGGTGGACGCGTGATTCTGAGTCTTGAAATACTACATGCAAACCAACTGCATAAACTCTTTTCTTACCTCTCTACATCTGACGATCCCCTTCACAGAGCACTCAATATGGTTGATGTCAATTTATCTCCTCTCAACTTGGCTAGTCGCATACCACCTGAAAAACAAAAGACCATCAAATCCATGGAAGAAGAATGGAAAAATAAGACCATTCATGGAAGATACGCTCATGCACTCAACAGTCAAGATGTGGACATTCAGCTCTCGACTACTTACCTCAGACAAGGATTCCTCATGCCAGAGACCGAAGGATTTATCCACGCGATACAGGACCAGGTTGTTGCCACTAGGGGATATCGAAAACATGTTCTGAAACAGGAAGTGGTGAATGATAGATGCCGCCTCTGCAATTCTACATTGGAGACAATACAACACCTTACTTCAGCCTGTACTTATCTTGCACCAAAAGAGTATCTGGAAAGACACAACCAAAGTAGCAGGAATTCTACACCAGGAGATCTGCAGAAACGAAGAACTTGTAGAGAAAATTGTACCCTTTTACAAATATAAAGTTGTGGATTTCCTGGAGAATGAGAGAATAAAGGTTTACTGGGATATGATGGTTATAACCGATAAGGAGATCAGACATAATAAACCCGATATTCTGGTCATGAAGAAAAGGGAGAATACCGCCCTCATCATAGACGTCGCTATACCCCTAGACGAGAATGTGAGAAAGGCAAGGCATGAAAAGATCAGCAAATACCATGAGCTGGCAAACGAACTGAAAAAAGCCCATAATCTCACGAGGGTGACAGTTGCACCGATGATTGTGTCTGCTAACGGCCTCATAGATAGAGAGTCACCTGAGGCTCTGAAACTACTGGGAATAAAAGAACACCAGAAAATAATCAGCCTTATGCAAAAAGCTGTAATTCTATCTACATGCTCGACCATCAGGAGAATAATTGATAGAGATTAAATCGTTGGTGTACAACCCCGATTTATATCATCGCACAACCATATAAAATGTGAAGATTAAAAAAATAATAATAATAATGCGTATTTTTTCGCAGGGAGGTGTATGCGTATGCCTTCGATCGGGAGTGACGACCCCGCGTCGGTCTTTTGACCCAGAGTGAATAAGTCAACACAACATCATGGAAGATTGTTGTAGAATTGTGAAACGTTCACTATGTTTCTCAAATCGTTATTCTTTTCAGAAGCTCCGGAATGTCTATCGGAAAAGGAGTATCTCATACGGAATAAGTGCCACCAAGTAAGTTTTACATGGATTGTCAATAAAATGAAGTTTTAAGGATCTTGGGCCTACAAAATTTGTTTTCGGTGTTTTAATTGTTTTCCTAATTCGTATATGAATTCTTCTTTTCATAATTCTTTGAGGTAGATATTTTTATTAGCAATTAGTGTTTTTTCTAGCCAGGTTATTGTTTTATGTCTCATATCCTTGAAAGATAATCAATTTGAAATATTATTTTTTGAAGTGAATTTTTGATTAGGTATAAACATTTTGTTCCAACCAAGCTAAATAAGATTATTATATATGATGATGAATTGCAATTTATTGTAAATTATATATCTACGTTGCAAATATTAGAGTCAATAATTCAATCTGTCTTATGAAATATATACCTATGATTTTATGATTACTTTTATTTATCTATGGTTAGCACCCTCCATGTGTTCATCAATGTTTGCTCCTATTACAAGAAGTAGATACCAGGGCAGCGCGGAGTCTTGGGTCGGCTCCTGTAGGAGGTACGTGTGGGGCAAGCGGCACACCCTTCCGAGATGGCACCGTAAGGCCAAACCCTGCCATTTCACAAGGAAATGGTCGGCAAAGCTTTGGTGGGTCTGAATCTCACTCCGCTCCGACACATCGGCGGGATGGGCGAGCGCGTTGGACGAGAGATGAAAATTATACTGTGATGCGTGCACATTATATTGCGATGGATCTTATGGAGCAAACTGATAAAACCTATCGACAACTGTTGGTTGAGATTTGGAACGACATGATGCCGAGCAGACCAGTTTATGCTCAGTTGATATCTGATCGTGTAAGATGGATCTTAAATAAACAAAAAATATCAACAGCAGAGCTCAACATCATAAAGAGTACTTGCTCACCATGTGTACTGACAGGGGGTCAAATGGTGGAGGACCACAGTGAAGCGTCTCGTAGATCATCAGTGCAACTGAGAAGCAGTGGATTATTTTTGCCGAGAGATCACGATAGTGGTTTGGAGGAGTGCTCTGTGGGGAATTTAATGAGATATTCGGGAGTGGAACCGGCGAGCAGGCCGAGAATACCAAGATTGTTGTACTCCAAGAGAATCGAGCAGTCCATTGTATCTCTTAACACCGCTCTTTCGCGACACATTGTTGATGTAGATTCCCTGGAAAAATTGGTAGATATTGTGTATGCTGGGGCTGTTACAATATGTGAAGTAAATGGACAGAAGATTGAAACAGCCAGTGGAAAAGCGCGAACTACAACTAAGCCTTCCGTACCTCCATGGAAAGATCGCCTACAAAAAAAGATAACAAACATGAGGAAAAAAATTGGTATAATGCATACTTACCTAAATACTCCAAATCCGTCCATCAGAATAGCCAGGAGGGTCAGGAAAGTTGCGTCAGAGTTCCGAATAAAGCGAAGAGATAGTGCCTTCAGGGAAAAAATTACCATCGCATGTGACTGCCTGAAACAAAAAATGAAAGCGTTGGGGAGCAGGTTACGCCGCTATAATGAGAGAGGAAAGCGGTACACGGATAATAAACTGTTTTTCACCAACCAGAAACAGTTTTTCAGGAATCTGGAGGGAAAGGAAAAACCCGAAAATGTGCCTCTGGAGATGAGGAAGGCTGAAGAATATTGGTCTAAGATCTGGTCGGAGAGGGTAGCACACGATCATGAGGCGTACTGGATAGATGAGGCGCGATCTAAGATCCAGGGATATACAATGGAGGACGTCAACTTTGAGTTGACTGACATAGTAGAAGTTCTGAAAAAGGCGAAAAACTGGACATCGCCCGGTATTGATAAAATCCAGAACTATTGGTGGAAACATTTCACCGCTGTACACCGACCATTGGTGGACTTTTTCCGGGCGGCTCTCATTGATCCCTCCATAATACCAGAATTCTTCACGATGGGCATAACTTACCTCATAACCAAGGAGGGCGATTCCACCAACCCAAAAAACTACCGCCCTATCACCTGCCTCCCAACTGTGTACAAAATCTTTACTGCCGTTCTAACTAGACATATCAATAGACACCTTAGAAGACATGGACTTATTGCCCCGGAACAATGTGGATGCCGCATGCAAACCAAAGGATGTAAGGAGCTCCTCATCTCTGATTACATCATCACCAAGCAAGCACGAAAAAGACTGAGGAATATTTCTATAGCATGGGTGGACTATCAGAAGGCATTTGATTCGGTTCCCCATTCTTGGCTCTTGGAGGTTTTGAAAATGCATGGAGTTGCAGATAGTATCGTCGGTGTCCTTAAATGTCTGATGAATACCTGGAAGACAACATTGATACTGAATAGAGACGATCGAGATGAAGAGTCAAAGCCGGTCAATATTTGGCGAGGAATGTTTCAGGGGGACAGCCTCAGCCCTGTATGGTTTTGCTTAGCACTCAATCCATTGAGCATACTTTTGAATAATACTAAATATGGGTACGTCATCGACAAAATAGGAAAATAAACATCACTCACCATCTATATATGGATGACTTGAAATTGTATGCTGCAAACCAGAGAGAACTCAGGGGGCTGCTGGAGATAGTTGCCGCGTTTAGTGATTCCATTGGTATGAGAATGGGAACTGATAAGTGCGCAGTTCTAGAAGTCAAAAGAGGGAAAATACAGAACAACAAACCACCCTTATGTCCAACCTGTCCATACCGAATTTGAAAAATGATTGGCGCTTGAAATAGAAACTTCCGGATTAAGCAATCATTTAGACATAAATTGCTAACAAGATTGAAGCTTATGACAAGATCGAAACTGAACTCCAAATCCCTTTTTACAGCAATAAACGTGTGGGCAATGCCATGTATATCATATTCCTTTGGTGTGATAACCTGGTCGCCGACCGAACTCCGTGAGCTGGACAGAGCTGTGAGATCCGTTCTCACAAAGGCTGGAATGCACCATCCCCATTCATCGGTGATCCGCCTCTATCTCCCACGGCAACAGGGAGGACGAGGTCTACTCAATATCGAGGCCACGCATAATAAGAACATCGAAAGCCTCAGGGCATATTTCCATAAAAGTAGCTTACCACTTAACCGGGCATTGTGCGAGGCTGATGACAGGGTTTCCGCACTTGATTTAGCTCATCGGTTAGACAGGCCCTCCATGAGAACATCTGGAGAGCTGAGAGAGGAATGGAAGTCCAAGGCGCTGCATGGCGGGTACCCCAATCACCTGGATGGTAATGTAATTAATAGAGTGCAAACACTTAACTACTTACGTGCAGGATACCTGTACCTAGGAACGGAAGGAAGACTCATTGCAGTCCAGGACCAGGTCATGCCAACAAGGATGTACTTGAGACATATTGCGAAGATGAACATACCAACGGATCAATGCAGAAAATGTTCTCAAGGCCAAGAATCGATACAGCATATAACATCTTCATGCTCTGTTTTGGCGCCTCGAGATTACCTTGAAAGACATAACGCGATGGCTAGATTGTATCGCCAACAGATGGCATTAAGATTGGGATTGATCCAGCGTGAGGTTGAACATTATCTGTACCGACCTCAGACTCCGTTGGAAAACCAACGATACAAGCTTTACTGGGATGCTGCCATGATTACGGATCTGGCAGTGGCTCATAATCGTCCAGATATAGTGTTGTTTGACAAGAGTAAGGAAACTTGTCTGCTTCTGGACGTCACCATACCGGCTGATGAGAACATTGCCAGAGCTTATACAGAGAAACTCAGCAAATATGGAGACCTGGCGTTCCAGTTGAAGGCTATTCATAAGCTTGATGCTGTCAGTATACTACCATTGATAATATCTGTGAATGGATTGGTTGAGAGACACCTGGGTGAGAATACCGAAAGACTAGTATTGGAGGAGAATATAATATCACATGCCCAGAAGCAGGTCCTTCTTCAGACTGCCCGAATCGTCAGGAAGTTCTAGCAGAATCCGTAGCGAGGGGACGCGTGCCTTGACGTTTTTCGTCCGGCATGCGCTTTGTTTTACCCGAAAAAATCGGTGATTAAAAAAATAATAATAATAATAAATTATTATTCAAGATCGAATTCTGAGGGTTATTGGACCAGTATGGGATAGTATCTACGAGCAGAGGGGAGCAAAGAAAGGAGTGCAAGGATGCAAGGACAACTTGCTGATCGACAAGAGCGTATGCCTAGACGCCAGACATTACAAGCGCGACCTACATACAGCATGGTTGGACTACGCGAAAGCATATGACACCTCGCCGCACGACCTGATCATACGGCTATTAAAAATGCTGAAAGTCCACCCTAACATCATCCACACGATGGAAAGCATCATTGCGTTGTGGAAAACGAAGTTTGCCATCCGAGCAGAGGGAAAAACCGTTTATACAGGATGGGTGAGGAACAGAAGAGGAGTGTTCCAGGGAGATTCACTAAGCCCGATATTATTCTGCATAACACTAATGCCACTATCAATTGAGCTGAGGGCAAGCAAAATAGGATACAAGGCCGGTCCACCAGGTAGAAGGAACCACCTGATCTCCCATCTTATGTACGTAGACGACTTGAAACTCTACGCTCCCTCCAAGTCCACACTACAGCAACTATTGAATATCGTGTCCGACTACACATCTGCTATAGGAATGTCATTCAGTTTGGACAAGTGTGCTGTTTTTCATCTGCGCAGGGGAAGGGTTGATGATCCAGGAGAAAATATCCAACTGGAAGATGGAATAACTTTTCGACATCTGGAAAACGGAGAAACTTACAAGTTTCTTGGGATGAATTAGAGAGGAGTACTGGAGACAACCCAGATAAAGGACGCCTTATCAACCAGCTACAAGAAGAAGCTGAGAGACATCTGGAAATCACAACTGTCAGGAAAGAACAAAGTATCAGCTACAAATATACAAGCGATGCCGATACTTACCTACTCTTTCGGGGTGGTAAACTGGATGGTGAACGAACTCCTCGAACTTGATAGGTCAACAAGAAAAACGATGAACATGAATCGTAGCCTTCTTCCAAGTAGTTCGATTCAGAGGATATACCTTCCCCAAAGCCAGGGAGGTAGAGGATTGCAATGTTTGGAATATCAACACTATCAACAAACATTGGAAACAGCAGTAAGGATCCTAAGAAATGAAGATCCGCTTCTGAAGTTTGTAGCTCAGCATGAACTCGCGAACCACGGAGCCTTCCTAGTCCGAGCTGGACAAAGAGCCTTGGAGAAACTCAGCATAACCAGCGTATCGATCGATCCTGAGAGTGCTGGAACACCAATCACTCAAGCGGACCAAAGAAGGCTAGCAAGATTGATCCGGAAGCCTCAGTCGAATACATTACACGAACATTATATGAGTAAAAGCCTGCACTCCATATTTTTCAGGAGTTTAAAAGACCAAGATCTGTCGGAAAAATTGTCTTTCGCCTTTCTGAAGTCGGCTGGCCTTAAGTCAGAGACGGAGGGATTTGTGATGGCGTGTCAGGATGGAGTAATAAATACCAGATGGTATAAAAAGAACATCATGAAAATGGACACCCCAACAACTTGCAGAGCGTGCCATAGTCAACAAGAAACGATTATGCGCATTCTTTCCGCCTGCAGAGTCTATGCTCCATCAGGGTATATAGAGAGACACAACGCAGCACTCCGAGCTCTCTACTTCCATCTAAGAAGATAGAAAAAGAATCGGTGCTACCATATGTGCCTCTGGAGATTGAAGCGGTGGTCCAGAGCTCGAATATGGGGTTTTTAGTGAGTAACCAAACAAGATCTTGGAGTCTCACACTACCTAGAGTGCGGACCCTCTGGGCGCCCATAAAGGGTTTTCTCCTCACACGAAAGAAAAAAAAATAATAATAATAATATATAAAAAAACACCAGTAGCACTCCGGGAGTGCCGGCAGAAGTGAAAACTTCAATATTAACGTTGTGCATTTTTGATATTTTGGAATGGTTAAAGAATAATTTTGTATGAATTGCTTTCATTATCAGTATAAAAGTGCTATTATTTATGTGGTGGAATACAATATTCATTTATTGCGCTATCGTACACAAAAATGACAATAGGTTTGTTCGGGTGGAAGTTCCCAGTTGTACTGGGGTCACAGAGAACCAAGTTCTGTAACTCTTGGAATGGTCGCAAGTTGTTCTATGACACGAACGGGTGAGAACAGGTGGGAACAGATAATTTCAAAACGATTTCGTTAAGTGCATAGATAAGTGAAAGTAAGGTTATGTTGTACATCATGGACATTGAACTCTAAATACCATATAGGTATTCATATAGAGTTCAATGATCATGGATCATATCATGGATAGTGTTAAAAAGATATTGAATAAGTTATTGTGTTATTAATACGGTGGAAATACTTTAGAAATTACAAATATTAAAATTGAACAATTTTTTTTGTCATAAATAAATAAACATAAACATATCCATATAAATAACTGTAAATATAATTTATATGTAATGAAATATTTAAAGAAATGATTTAATTTAATTATAATTTGAAATTTCAATACATGTAGTAGTGGTCATCAGTGGAGAAATTATTTTTGTTAGTTCATATCTGGATAAACTGTGAATTTTTCTGTTATTTAATTGTAAATTTGGTGGAAACTGTGTACAGAAAATTTTATATAATAGAATTAGGTAATTGTATATGGAACTGGTGGCATTTGGGAAATAAATAAAAATATTTTCTAACAATTTTCAAAGCTTTGTAATTATTTTTTAGATAAGAATTGTTTTAACAAGTCGTTGTGTTCTTGAAAGAGGTCATTCCTCCGTTTCCTTCCTAAATTTTCAATACATTTTGAGTGGTTAAAAAATAAAGATACTACAATCACGAAATAACAAAAATAAATATATAGTATATAAATACGAAATATAGTATATATAAATAATATAAAATAATTATCTTACATACTTTGATCAACAACTATGCAATTGTTTTATTCATCTATTGCAAATGATCCTTCCTCTTCTTTGAGATAACAAAAATTTTGAGAAGCTATTATAACGAATAGATTAAAAATGTATACTCCCACAACATCAAATATACTCAAAAACAGCTATGCGAATATCCTAGTCACCAAATATATAACTTAATTGCCAATTAGAACTACTGAAAATTTGAATCACCGATGGTTTGAATTTACCGCTTCTTCTGTTGTACCTTGTACCATATCTAGATATAGGAACAGGAACCGTAAGAACAGTAACGAACAGTTCCGAAATCAAGTGTTCCGACCACACGAACGACTAGGAACTCTTGTTCCGTCCCAGACGAACGGGTGGGAACCACAAATTACCAAAAATTACAGTTCCGAACTGCCACGCGAACAAACCTAATTTATATTACATTAACATACACAAACATTCGCACAAGCGCCCTGCACCGTCTAAACGAAACAGCACACGCAGGCACGGTAGAAATAGTGTGGGATATTATTTCCTCTCCTACTCCTCGATCTTACGCTTTTTCGATGACAATCACGTGACCCTGACGCGAGTTTGGATGTTTTTACCCATACAAGAGAGTGCTCAGCGCCGCTAAAGAAGTTTTCACTTCAATAATATAATAATAATATCCTTTATTCATCCAGTAAGACAAAATACATTGTGTTGGACAAGTCAAAAATTCCTTAATTATAAACTAATTTCCAAAAGATATATACAAACTCTATCAATGAGAATACAACATTTACACACACATTTATGAAGCTTGAAGAAAAATTAAATTGTATTCGATACACTAACACAGATTAAACTTTAATCATTTAAGAACCCTTTATTTTAGTATTAAAGTACTTACTAACACTATAAAATGCTTCTTGCATTAATAGGTTTTTAACATGTTTTTTAAACGAATTTATATTAAGTGACATTGTTTCTGGCAAATGGTTGAAAAAATTTATGCCTTGATACGAAGGAGAAGATTCATACTTGGACAATCTGTGCTTTGGTATGCATAAAATTTCGCCACTTCTGGTATCATAATGATGATATTCAGATAGTTTAGTAGTAGTGGTAGTAGTACAATGTTATAAACAACATTACTATAAAATAAGCCATAGTATATATTCATAACAGCATGAATAGGTAATTTAAGAACCTATAGGGCTGTTTGGCCCATATCCTACCATGATTAGCTTCTTTGCCTTACTGTTTATTTTAGTCCGCTTTCCCATTCAGTAAGACAAAATACATTGTGTTGGACAAGTCAAAATTCCTTAATTATAAACTAATTTCCAAAAGATATATACAAACTCTATCAATGAGAATACAACATTTACACACACATTTTTTATGAAGCTTGAAGAAAAATTAAATTGTATTCGATACACTGAAACACAGATTAAACTTTAATCATTTAAGAACCCTTTATTTTATTAAAGTACTTACTAACACTATAAAATTCTTCTTGCATTAATAGGTTTTTAACATGTTTTTAAACGAATTTATATTAAGTGACATTGTTTCTGGCAAACGGTTGAAAAAATTTATGCCTTGATACGAAGGAGAAGATTCATACTTGGACAATCTGTGCTTTGGTATGCATAAAATTTCGCCACTTCTGGTATCATAATGATGATATTCAGATAGTTTAGTAGTAGTAGTAGTACAATGTTATAAACAACATTACTATAAAATAAGCCATAGTATATATTCATAACAGCATGAATAGGTAACGAGTCTCTAATGGCATACATACTTGATTTAGCTTTCCCCTCAAGAAATCAACATGTTTACACCATTTCAACTCATTATTATTGCCAAGGAATTTGATGCTTTCCTTGGAATTTACAGTGACTCCTCCACATTCAAAACTCAGAGTGGGATTACCTCCAGCTCTCGTATTGAAGAAAATGCACTCAGTTTTGTTAACATTTAGAATGAGACGATTTTTGCGGCACCATTCAGTGAAACAGGACATCAATATAGAACATTTCTGTGACAGCTCCTAACGTATGTTCGCAGATATTGCGAATGAGGTATCATCCGCAAAGATTATGATTATACTCGCAACAACATATTCAGATAAATCATTGATAAACATCAGAAAAAGCAACGGCCCAAGCACAGATCCCTGGGGGACAACCAATTTGACATCAAACTCATCTGACCAACTCTCCTCAACCTTGACCATCATTGTACGGTTTGTGATGAAAGAACGCAACCATTCCAGTATAATTCCTCGAATACCAATGTTGTAGAGCTTACTGAGAACAAACTTAAAAATTAGGCAATCAAGGGCTCTCGAAAGGTCGAAAAATAAACCGGCTACATAAAGACCACTATCCAGACACTCATGGATGTACTCTACAAAGGAGAGTGTGGTAGTTTGCGTTGAACGACCAGATCGAAATCCATGCTGACAATCGGTTGGTAGGTGAAATTTATTCAAGAAGTCGATCATACGATTGAACATAATTTTTTCAAATACCTTCGAAAAGACTCTCAGTATTGAGATCGGTCAACAATTGCTGATGCACGTTGGATCACTTTTTTTTGAACACCGGGATAACAGTTGCCACCTTCAGCAAAGAGGGGAACTCACCACAAGAGACCGAGATGTTGACAACGTGAGCAAAATGCTTAGATATCTCTTGAGCCATCGCCTTCAAGTACAAGACCTGAACACTTCTTATTTTTCAATGATTTAATTGTGGTCATAACTTCATTACTACTTACAGGTAGTAAGAAAAATGTGTTAAATTTCATACTGGATACTGAACGACATTGTGATATGTTTTTACCATAATATTCGTCAAGACTTCTTTCGCTAATTGAGGAGAAGTAGTCACCAAAAGCAGGAGCCAATTTGAAAGACTTCGAGACCTCTATACCATCAATGTTCAGAGTTATTCTTTTCATTCGGTCAGATTTTCGACCAGTAGCATAATTTACAAGATTCCAGACTGTTTTATTGGTGTTCGTGATGCATACACAATAATTTGCCAGTATGTTCTAATTTCGCTTTTTTTTAACAGGAACCTATAATTTATTTATTTTATTCAGTCTGTAGTCCTCATGAGTCTCACGAGTAAGTGAGTTCTTGTATAACCAGTATTTTTCCTTCAGATTAATACGGCTCTGACTTCAGGTGTAACCCAACTTTTGATCTTAATTTTAGGATGGAATATTTTCAATGGAAGGCAGTCATCAATTGAGGAGCTTGTAATATGTATAAAATAATTAAAGCAATAACTAACATCATCACTATGATAAATTGGATTGAAAGTCTTTCAGGAAATCACACTGAATAGAGTCTCAAGGTTTTTGACAGAACAGTCTCTAAAAAATACATGATCTGTATTCTGAGCAGGACCTGATGGTTCCTCTATAAATAACGTAAGTGAGAGTGCCCTCACTTCAATGATGTGTGGCTCAAATACTTGAATATCGCAACAGTTCACACCGACATTTGTTAGGACAAAATCCAGCTTGGAAATTGAAGTATGCCCCAATTTATTGGTGAAAATTCGCGTTGGCTCGATAGATGAGACATTTAGATTAAAGCATATCATGAGATCCTATAGTAGACTCTTATAAATGCAGTCGGTCTTTAAAAAATCGATATTCAAATCTCCACACAAAAAGATGAAATCTGATATTCTAGAACATCGCTGAAGTATACAAGTTAATTCATATAGAAACAATTCGAAATTACCACTAGGTGATCTGTACACACTAATAATACATATAGATTTGTTATTCAAAAGAATATATATATTCATTTTAAGCTTTACAGCACAAAGATCACAATGAACTTGGCTACAGAGTAAAGAATATTCCTGTCTTAACATAAACCAAAGAACCTCCGTCGCAACCAGTCGGACGGCAAAAATGAGCTGCTTGAGTATAATAATAATTTATTTATCCCGTAGACAAAATACATTTGTATGGAACATGTCAAAAAAAAAAATTGAATGCAATAGTATTGAAACAATGAAATAAAAATTGAAAACCCTACAAAAGATATGCAATACAATAACGCAAAAGAATATGCACTCTACTCAATGATTGTCTGAAGATATTCATTCAAGTTGTAAAAACACTTCTCAACCAGCAAAGCTTTGATCTCTCTCTTGAACTTACTGTACTCCAAGACCTTCAATCTATCAGGTAGATGGTTAAAAAATTTTATGCCACTACACAAAGGTGACGTTTGAAATTTAGTGGTTCAGTGCTTTGGAAAACTGAGTGTCTCTCTATGCCTCGTATTATAATCATGAAATTCGGAGCATTTGCTCAGTGAGAGAATATTTCTACGTGTGTACAATAAACAGTTGTAGATATAAATACATGGAAAACACATTATTTTATTCAGAATGAAACAGGGCTCACAGGACTCTCTGGGCTTTAAGCAAAGAATTAAACGAATTATCTTCTTTTGGGAAATGAAAACTGCATCACTGAATGAGGAACCACCCCACAGGACAACGTTATAATTTAGGTGAGCATATGCGAGCGAATAATAAGAGTTAATAATGTAAGATGATATGTCTAGCGATGCTGGATAATGGGTCTTGATAAGCGAAAGACCATATCTAACCGAAATTCCCAGTCATTCCAGACAGTAATAAACCTCTCAAAAATATCACACCAATAATCATAAAACCCAAGATTTAAAACAAAATTTATTGATTCCGTTACATGGAACTCTTGATGGATCTACGACCTGATTAGGGGAGGTCGACATATGATATATTTACGTGGACTTTCGACCTTTAGGGATTATGGTTTCGAATTAACGATGGGAAAAAGGTGGATCTTTAGTAAAAATTAGAACTTAAATCAGTAGACCAATCAGAGGTTTGAATCGAGAGACTCAATTGACTAAAGCCAATGAAACTTAGATTTCGAATTAGTGGGGTAAATTTCGAACTATCGAAAAGAAGGGCACCAATTAAGAGAAATTAGGGGATTCCGGATTATGTTCGATAACGCCCACGGACAAAGGGATATTAGGAAAAATTAGGGAATGGAAAGTGAGTTCAACGTGATCCGTAACCAGAAAAACACTTAAATACTTAAAAGTAAATCAGTCTATTAAATTCTAGAAAAGTACCTAATTGTAATTGTGTTGTAATTGAGTGAGTTCGAAATTTCGCTAGTGAAGTTCTGTGTTAGAAGTCCAAGGAAAAAGGTCAGTCATAAAGTTTATAAACATTCAAAAGTCCATAGTCCGAAACCTCCAAAAATATTTTATCAGAGATTGTTTTAATTATTTTTTTGTGCTTGCTAAGAATTGTCATTTTGTTTTTTGTGTGCTTCAAATAAATTAGTTTTAGTTATTCAGAAATTTTATCGAGTTCCCTAATCTTACAGAACTGAAGACTCGTCCTTTCTAGCGACGAGCCGAACCCTGAAGATTTCTCCGATCAGGAGAAACTCTAAAATAAACAATATTATTTTTAAATTTTCAGTTTTTCTTTTGAACACCTCTCCGTCGGTGGAAAGCCGCTCTTCTACTAGGACGTTGGAGAGAGGTGTTCATTACAATAAGAGCATCACGTGGTAATACGAGTTTTATTCGTCTCAGAGCGTAAAATGCACTACTTAGTTTTCTACATACAAAATCTGCATGATCTCTCCAAATCAGGTTTTTATGCACATGTAAACCAAGAAACTTCGTACAATTCGATGGTTTCAAAATACCGGACTTGAGATTCAAACTGAACCGATGATCAGATTCACACATTTGGAAATAGACAAGATCCGTTTTGTTTACTTGTTTAAATAAGGCAGTTTTTAAAGCACCAATCAGAGAAACACTGGACGGTGAACTCGCAACCAGCCTTGAGTTCGCTCAAATTCCGGGCAGAAATAAGAAAAGATGTGTCATCAGCAAATAACAATATCTTTATTTTCAATCTCGCTATTAAATGATGCAAGATGTAATCAGGCCAATTCTCGCCATCCAGTGCTTTCTCATATTCGCTCGTTGGTATGAGAACTTTAAAGGATGTATAACTTTCAGGATATTTCGAATTAAGAATTTCACATTTGGCCGCTGAAAACTAGGAATTCTTAGAGCTGCTTCACCGTAGTTCCAGGTTTAAGATTTGAAACGTGGAGGTCTTTAAGCCTGTCCACGCCAACAACATTTGTTGAGCTAGAGACACATCCTACTGTCAGCGGTCTACGCACCCTATACTTTTTATTCTTAAAATGTTCCCATTTACCAGGTTTGTTGACTTCGATTCTGTCATTGGAAGGTATTACAGCAGTGGCCATAGATGGACAAACATCAGCCTTAGTTTTATTTTTATTTCTATATTTTCTACCAACAACGACGTTCCACCCAGTAGGGTCAGAATCCGTTGGCACTGACTGTTCACACCTTAGACTATATAAGAATAGACACTTTTATTTACAATGAAAAGTGTCGCATCTGAAACTTAGAGCTGGTCGATTATAACGTATTGAGCTGGTTCACTCTGGTCATAAAAAATTTTTCATGTTGGCAAACTGAGCAAATAGTAGGTTTCTCTATTCCCCCATAATTGTGAATAAAAACTTTTTCTCCAATTTGCATTCAAAACATTGTATAAATTTTTATATTTTGAATTGAAACTGTCTTATCGGATATATTAGCAAGAAGTAAAAAAAAATTTAGTTGATTTTGCTATTTTATGTCAGAGACCGCAGATGGAAAGAAATTCACATGAAAGTCAAGACAACGCTGCCGCATTCTCTGCTTGACAGGTTGAAGGTCACATGATGTTTAGAAGACACACGTTGCCACCGCTGTATCGAAAATAAATACGCAAATTGAAGAAAATTTGTGAGAGTCAGTATTAGGTTTTTCATATTTTTTATTGTTTATTACTTTTCATCGCACTAAAAATGATTGGTAAGTGTGAAAGTTGTCGTAAAGACAGGAATTTTAATCCGAATTTATCGTTCCATAGGTAAGAGTATTATTAGAAACGAAGTATTTAGTTATTTACATGTTCAGTAGCGTAGAAAGTTTTAATAAGGAAGTTTTCAATGAGATTCTTATAAGATAAAATGAGGTTTTCTTGAATTGAGGTTCCCAGATGACGATGAAAGAAGAAGAATTTGGGCTTCGCTGTTGGGATGGTCAAGTACTTGCCCAAAGAAAGCAATTTTCATTTTTTCAGATCATTTTGACCCTGAAGATAATGTGATTCGAGTAAATAGAAAAAGATTTTATGCGATGTTGCCGGGTGAAGTTTCACAAGAGACTTCAATGAGGTTAAGACTCAGTAGTCAATGAGAGAGCCAAAACAAATCGGCATGTTACAAAGGAATGCTTTGTTTATCTTATATAGTCTAAGGTTCACACACAAGGGAAACATCACCAGAAACCGGAACAACCCCAGATGGACCAGGATCAGTCGTAGCTTCTTCATCCTCAGTGAGACGCACACCGGGCAGTGGATCAAGCGTAGATACTCGGTCCGCAGAATGTATCCTCTACTTATGTTCTTACGGGAATTCCATCCAGCTGTTTCATTCTTTGTACTTGTGTTTTGTTTACTTTTTAATGATTGGATTTCTTCGATAAGTGAAATGATTTGATTATTTTGAGAATTGATGTGATTCCTCAGATGAAAAACCTCTGATTTCAATGGTCCGACTACTTCGGTCAACACAGAACGAATTGCAACCATAAGCAGACTCACATTCTGGGTTGATTCTCCTAATTGACCCGGTGGAGAAAAACTTTAAGCATTCACTATCTGACAATTATCACATAACCACTCATTTATCAGTCCTTTTGCACCCATTTCGTTAAAATATTCAATAGAAATTTTGAGGCTGTAACATTTGCCATTTTTTTCTTTCGAAAAGAATGACAAATATCATTTTCAAAACTAACTACGGCACTAGAGTCTGAATGACTCCAGATACAAAGACTTGGCCATTTAATGTGATCGTCTAGCAAGGGTAGGACTCTACGTTATGTTTACGTAATAATTCGTGATAATTGAGATTAGTGAAAATAATTGGGAAACAAAGATGGTAAATAAAACACAACGGTTAGACACAGACAATCAGCTATTTATTAAGGGTCTAAAAAAATATAGGGGAAAGCCTCAGGCATAAAACCCCTTGTTTAGGTGGTGTTAGGGCACTTGTTTAAAACTAAATGATGAGATATTAACAGTTAGCAAAGGTGAGTATAACAATCCAGGAAAAGAAACTATAACAATACAGCACAGACGATAATCAGGATAATCAGAGCACTTCCATAATACAAGAGTATAGTAACATGGTAAATATGGCAACTTCAATGGTACAACAAGAATTAATAATCATGACAAATGTATACTTCAATAATGCAACAGGATAATAATCATGGCAAATAAGTAAACGACTAATTATGACCATCGTCATGGTCACGGCCCCAGGGTATGTGAGCCATAACTATAATATTGCATGAGCTAAGGAATTGGGAACACGGGGAAGGTCATGGAGTTCCAGCGGCGGCTCTGAAAAAATGACAGAAAGTTTCGCGGTTGATATAAAAAAGGTATATTCTCTCATGCCTTATAGCACATGTCAGTAACGGTCCCTGCCTTAAGGCCTTGGAACCGCCCCTTCAAGGCCTTCGATCCAGGAACCTAAGAAATCTCATACTACAGTATAGGAATGGTCCACAATCTCGAGACCCCTATATGAAATATCATGTAATACGAGCATATATATAAATAGATCGCAGTACGAGATCATGGCATAAATAAACAACAAATCTTCATAGAATATCAATCACAAGTAAAT
Organism: Micraspis discolor; assembly: GCA_030674115.1. Taxonomy (NCBI): domain Eukaryota; kingdom Metazoa; phylum Arthropoda; class Insecta; order Coleoptera; family Coccinellidae; genus Micraspis; species Micraspis discolor. The sequence continues at coordinate 74,900 of JARTUT010000462.1, forward strand.
AATAAGAACCATAATGCATTATGGACATAAATAACAGAGACAGGTATAGGTAAACGATAATAAGCAATATAAATAATGAAAGCAGAGAATCTACATAATCAACCGAAGGAAATATACATAACGACAACAAGAAGATACATCATGACAGTAAGAAGAATAAGTTAACACAGCACGAAATATACACAACAATAACCATGAATAGTAAGGTAAGTACATTACACAGTAAAATGACCAATTACAACAGTACGAGACATACATAATGATAACATGAGACAGGGTAACTTAACAACGTTAACCTTCGATATAACACCATGGTGCTACGTGCACTGGTTACATCCATTATTCCATATCGACCATACTAGTACTACTACTAGTGGAGGTCTCCATATGTTCCTGCTTAATCACAGGCTCAAAACCCCAGAGCGATTGGCAATTCCTATTGCACCATAGGGTACAGTAAATAAAGTTGATCGGTTACACTCGAGTAACACATTGTAGAAAGCTGAAAATAAGGCATTCATTGTTATGGTAGACACCTGAACTGCAAAGGCAATAATATCTGAAATAATGGAATCACATGCTCTAAGAAGTTACATGAATCAAACAAAGCATTAAGTGCACAAAGGAAATAAAGTTATATGAATCAAACAAAGCATTATGTGAACAAAGGAATTACATTCACAAGACAACATTATTAATGACAAAGGCCCAAACACCACCTAATACACCATGAAACCAAATAATATTGCATAATAACAGTATTAATTTACAAACATAACAGAGAAATAATAAATTCACTCAACCAATACATTTCCCAATGGTATTTCTCAACAAAGGTTAATAAAATGGACAAGCAACTAATAACATTTAAAATAGTCTCAATTATACTTGCGAGATATATTCTAGGGTCACTCAACGTAAGATGGCTTCGTTTTCGAACACACACAAAGGCACTAAACACCCCTTTTTGGGTCACTGTTACTTCCCTCACAATTCCACCACTAATGACCCCGCCATCTTGCATCCTTTCTTTCTGTATCCCTCACCAGGCGCAGGTCAGCCTTAGCAGTGACAGCCGTGTTCTTTTATTCTGACCATGGAATTTTATTTCTACGGTTTGGTAACTGCCAGGGGCGTATCAACATGGGGTGCAATGAGACTACGATTTTTTTGTATTGGAAAAACCTGGGATGTTACAAGGCAACTCATATGAAAAGAATTTTCACATTTTACACAATTTATTGGATCATCGTATCTGTCAATTTTGTTTTCACATTGAAAGCAACTAATTCCGCGTACTCGTGTCGCTATGGTGCGCGATAACAACGACTGACGGCCAGGAAAGTTTTGCTGTGTGTTTGGTGGGATTGGAAGGGAATCATCTACTATGAGCTGCTCCCATATGACCAGACGCTTAATTCTACCCTCTACTGCGAACAACTGGACCGCTTGAAGCAGGCGATCGACCAGAAGCCTGCAGAATTGGGCAACAGGAAGGGTGTAGTGTTCCACCAGGACAACGCAAAACCACTCACTTTGCTGATGACTCGTCAGAAGCTACGGGAGCTCGGATGGGAGGTTTTATCGCATCCACCACATAGCCCGGACATAGCGCCAAGTAATTACCACCTGTTCCTGTGTATGGCGAACGCCCTTGGTGGTGTAAAGTTAAACTCAAAAGAGGCTTGTGAAAAGTGGCTGTCCGAGTTCTTTGCAAATAAGAAAGGGGGCTTCTACGAGGCGGTAATTATGAAGTTATATTGAAGATCGAAACAGATTATCGAACAAAACGGCGCATATTTGAACTAAATCCGATCACTGTAACACTTCTTATAAAGCATTGAATAAAGAGCAAATAAGCGGAAGGAAGATATTTGACAACCTATTATAGCTGTACCTTTTGTGATATTTTTTCGTGCTCTCAACAAACTTTTATGAAAATTGCACTTGAACATCTGCCCGATTCATAGTAAAATTTTGATTTTGTGTAATATAGGTGTGTAGGTGGTTATGAAGCAGTAATTCTTTATAGTAACATTTATATCCCAGTATGGTGACTTGTCCTGTAAATGGATTTTCTGTTAGACAATAAAACTTATTATTATTATTAGAAATTTGGTTTTCAATATAAAAATAGATTAAATTATGTGGGAAGAGAGTGATAAGAATCAATATTTACTGAAAAAAAATTATAGTTATGATTTGAAGATGACGAATGAAGAAAGCATTCAATTTCTAAAATCAATTCACCTTGAAACTCTCAAATTCAATAAACAAGCGAGGTAGGTATTTTTGTGCGCTTGTTCCTAGTTGAACAGCGAGCTATCGTTTGTTCAAATGCCTGCAACTTTCTTATCTCGAGCCGAAGATGCTCAATCGGTTGGATTCGACTTTCTGATGAAGAATCCGTGGTCAAACTTGAATATGTTCTGCCGTATACTCTCTACCTATCGCAGCAGATGAGGTAGAGTTTTCATATTTTCATAATAGGTTGATTGTCCATTGTCCAAATATCTGAGCCAAAAACGTCGGATAGTTCAGCATTAATTATGCATTTGGAATTTCGTTTCCTCAACATTTCCTAACATATCCATCAGATAAACTTGTTACTAGGAAGATGTTCGGATAGCGTTCAAACAAAGAAGTTTGTCAAATTTCATAGAAACCGTTCCTAATTACTTGTAAGATATTCATCAGCATTAAGAATAAGCACGATGATGCTCCTGACCTCACGTCAGTGCTTTTCTAATTTTTTTTAAGATCCATCCAATATTCTTGTACATTTCTCAAATGAAATTTTGTCTAGAACACGAAGAAACACGTAATAAAACGAAAAAACGCGAAAAAACACGAAAGAACGCGAGAAAACAAGATATGACCTGAAGAAACACGAAAAGCGCGCAAAAAACTCGAAGGAAAGCTAAAAACCCCGAAGGAGCACAAAAAAACCGAAAGCGCGGAAAAATCCCGAAAGAACTTTTAAATTGCACACCCTGTATATCAATCGATCGCAAATTCATTGTAAATTGCTCACCCTGTATGACATTTTATTGAAATTAGCTCCCGTACGCGGAAAAACACGAAAACTTGAGAAAAACTCTGGTGAAAGTCAACGCTAGGAATGCGCAACTCATATGTGACATCCTGTATATGAATCGAAAATATTTTATCGAATTAAGAAGCCGTAAACAGAAACAGCCGAAATAACTCGATCGAAGGTAGCTGTTAGAAATATGCAACGCATATGAGACAGCCTGTATATAATTGATTCGCAGTGGGTGCTTTTTCCACAAAAAAAACCAAAAGAATATCGGTTCAACTCCATCGATTTGCACTTGATCAATTTTACAAAGGTAAAATAAAAATTATTCGATAAAGGTCTAAAGGTGTAACGGTTACACTGTAACCATGAACACGATTACGTTCCATTCGTTCACGCATAAACTAAGTGGGTGCAATTTACGTCTAGAATAGGACATAAGAATCTACATAAGATTAGTATGTCAACGACAATTGTCATTTCAGAGTAGGAATCGACAGGGGTGAAATGAATTAGCTAGGGATTACAAAACTGGTTCTATGCTGGGTAAATTTTTGAATTTCATAAATAGATATCGTAGACTGTTAAACTATAAGAGAATACCTCACCAGGGCTCTTACGATTCGGTCACTTTTGGACCGAAAAGTCGGTAGAGTATACCGATTTGGTTCTGTGCAGGCGGTCAAGCACACACATATATATATATATGTATGTATGTAAAGGAAGGATAATGGGACCGCAGTAGTGCAGAAAATATGAGAACTGGATGGAAGGTACTTGCCGACACGTGTTTCTGCTTATTGGCTTCTTCAGGGCAAGGCAACCAAGAAACCAGGATAGGGATGGAAAAGAATGATTATGGAAGAAATGACAAACAGGTGACCACAACAGGAGCGAGCATCCAATTTGTGGCTTCAACCCTAGATACCTCCGGTTTTGGAGGCTAAACCGAGCATCGCCACGATGGAAGCATAAGCAACCTGTGTGATGCGACCAAAACCCAAGGATACAATTGAATTACAGAAAAGGATATAATGCGGTGAAATTAGATATAAAGGAAGGATAATGGGTGAAACCGCAGTAGTGCAGAAAATATGAGAACTGGATGGAAGGTACTTGCCGACACGTGTTTCTGCTTATTGGCTTCTTCAGGGCAAGGCATCACACAGGTTGTTTATGCTTCCATCGTGGCGATGCACGGTTTAGCCTCCAAAACCGGAGATATCTAGGGTTGAAGCCACAAATTGGATGCTCGCTCCTGTTGTGGTCACCTGTTTGTCGTTTCTTCCATAATCATTCTTTTCCATCCCTATCCTGGTTTCTTGGTTGCCTTGCCCTGAAGAAGCCAATAAGCAGAAACACGTGTCGGCAAGTACCTTCCATCCAGTTCTCATATTTTCTGCACTACTGCGGTTTCACCCATTATCCTTCCTTAATATCTAATTTCACCGCATTATATCCTTTTCTCTAATTCATATGTATGTATGTATATATATTTATCTAACAGACGTGTTCAGTCCCGGTACATGCGACAGGCTACCTGAGACCCGTATGATCCAGATGGTTTTTGCGTGTATATATGTGGAAAACCTGCTTTAAGGAAATATAACTCCTCAGGCAACTTTAGAGGGGAAAAATTTTTTCATTCAAAAATGTGATATACTTGATTCACGTTTTGAAGCCCGATATCCTAAACCGACTTTTCATTCCCACATATACGCCGACGGGATGTTCTCCAAACCTTTTCAGTCCCTGCGGTGTTGTCAGATCGTTGGGACTGACCGCGTCGGTTAGTTATACCGCAAATATCTCTAATTGCATATCTTATGTTGAGAAGTGACTGACGAGGATCTTTTACTTTCAGTAGAAGGTCACATGAAATGTATCCACTGAATTCTCCCAAAATCTATCGCTTCTTACAACTTATACAATCCCAATAGAGAGAACCGTCGTATAGAAGATTGCTTTATTTAATTCTTCGAACCGGACCGATAATCAAATAACTCATCTTCACTGGTATTTAAATCTTCAACAGAATCATCATTGAAGTTCATAAAAATCGGGTACAATTGCTCATCGTCAGACAGTACGTAAGAAATTTTCCGCATAAAAAAGTTTTTTTCGATAACAACTGACATATTAATCATATTTGAAAAACTATTATAATAGAAATTTCAATCTATATCTAAAGGTTTTTGTTAAGGAAAATTTTCAATATTTTACGACATAATAATAATATGAAACTTTTTTCATTATTGAAAAAAAAAATTATGAGTAATATTTTGGGCTCAATATTTGGAACACACTAAGATGTGTTTGAAAATTTCAGTATTTGAGAAATATTTGCAGTTTTTCAGTTTGTTTCCGATATTTGTAAAAAAATTTGACGAATGCCGATATTAAACTAGATCTTTAAGATATCATTTACGAAGAGAAAACATCAGAGAGATAACTTCTTCAAATTACTCATTTTTTTTTACCTGGATAACTAGAAGTATTCGGGCTTCAAGAAAATTCATCAGGTGTTAAAGTTTTTTAATGTTCAATGTTTCAAATAATTTAAGTTATTCAGAAGTGCTTTATAGGCACTCGGAATGCCCTATTCCAAAGCTGTATCGGAAAAAATTGTTTCATTGGGATAAAATTAAATGACCTTATTTATATCTTCATAAACAAAATCGATTGGAAATATTTTTGACTCGCTAGTCGAAAAGTTTATCTATTTTGGTAGAACAATAGCTTGCTGTTCTACTTGGAACAACCAAGCAAAAGTTATAAACCCAAATCTCATTAATATCCTGAAACCAAATGCAATAACCCTCGTAATTCATTTAGGACTTATCAGGAAGATCGCATCAAACCGTTTGAAATTTGCATTTCTATGGGGATATCTCACTTTACCGAGACCAAGAAAGTTGTCATAAATGTGAAATTGTATTAAAAAAACAGAAATGGTTTAACATCTCATAGTGATACCGTTGGTTTTTGTGACCAGCATGTTGGGATATATTGAATTTCAAAACTCCGCGTTACAGGCTAGAGCGCTGACCCTTGGACCCTGAGTAGGTAGATGGATTAACAAGGGATAAATAGAGTTCAGTTTCACCCGTATTCATTCAAAATTTGAAAAATCATATTTCGGAAACTATTGGTTTGTCAAAGTCGAAAACTGTATTGGTGTATACGCCTGATAAAATTGCAACATAAAAAATTTTTATTTGGAAAATTTTATTTTGTTACTTTGTTACGAAACTATTCTACCGATTTATCCGAATAACGAACTCAGCCGAGATATTTATAACTCAAATCTACTCTGAAAATTTCAACTCTAGCTCTATCGTATTCACGGAAGTATTTGATATTCAAGATTGACGGAGTCTATCCTCCTAGAGGATGTGATAATAATTATCTTTATCAGCGACCGAATTATCCAAGTTTAAGTCTAAGAATAGCTTTAGGATCAGTTATGGTTCTGTACAAAATCTTAAATAATAAAATCGACTGTGCCAAAATTCTCAGCAAATTAAATTTCCACCTACCATGTTTCAATTCGAGAAATACTTCAGTTTTTAAATGTGAAAGAGCTAGAATAAATATCCTGCGTAAGGTTCCAATAAATTTAATGTGTAATAATTATATTATAGTAGCTGTACCTGTTGTGATATTTCTTCGTGCTCTCAACAAACTTTTATGAAAATTGCACTCGAACATCTGTCCGATTCATAGTAAAATTTTGATTTTGTGTAATATATGTATGTAGGTGGTTATGGAGCAGTTATTCTTAATAGTAACATTTATATCCTTGTATAGTGACTTGTCCTGTAAATGGATTTTCTGTTGGACAATAAAGCTATTATTATTATTATTAAAAATTTGGTTTTCAATATTGAAACTAGATTAAATTATGTGGGAAAGAAGTGATAAGAATCAGTATTTACTGAAAAATTGTAGTTAAGATTTGAAGATGACGAATGAGGAAAGCATTCAATTTCTAAAATCAATTCACCTTTAAATCTTAAATTCAGTAAACAAGCGAGGCAGAAATTTTTGCGCGCTTGTTCCTAGTTGAACAGCGAGCTATCGTTTGTTCAAATGCCTGCAACTTTCGAATCTCGATAGATTGTCCAAATATCTGGGCCAAAAACGTCGGATAGTTCTGCATTAATTATGCACTTGGAATTTCGTTTCCTCAACATTTCCTAACATACTTACATATCCACCAGATTAACTTGTAACTAGGAAGATGTTCGGATAGCGTTTAAACATAGAAGTTTGTCAAATTTCATAGAAACCGTTCCTAAATACTTGATATCTCGTAAGATATTCATCAGCCTTAAGAATAAGCACGCTGATGCTCATGACCTCACGTCAGTGCTTTTGTGAATTTTTTAAGATCCATCCAATATTCTTGTACATTTCTCAATTAAAATTTTGTCCAGATTCATTTCATTTCGGTGAACACAAAAAAATTCGGAAAAGTCATATTCAGAAAAATATCGAAAATTTTCCGTAACGACTCCCTATAAAGGGTGATTGAAATTTCCATGACTCTTATGAATATGATTCGTAAGTCAGTTGTAATCCAAAGAATGATAATAAAATTTTTATGCGAAAAATTTTCCAGGTAGTTTTCTTCTAACGACGAGCTATTGTACCCCATTTTTATGACTTTCAACAATACTCGTTTGAAGAATGAAATATCAGTGAGATGAGATCATATTTTCGGTCCGCTTTGAAGAAATGAATAAACTATCTTCTGGAGGACGGTCCCCTATATCGGGTTTGTATAAGTTGTAGAAGAAAGAGAATTTCGGGTTTATACACAAGGCACAGCGTTGCCAGATTTAGGGATTGGAGACGTTGATCGAGTATACCATTTACATACAGCAAGACGAGGTCGCCGGAAGCGCCCTCGCACTGGCCGTTCCCCGAAGTATTTCTGTATAAAATATGATGTTTCACCGACTTTTCGGACCCGGCTCAAAATTCATATCTAACACCCCCTGACCCCCCTGATTATGATTCCATTGAAAAACTCGCTTTTGGACCGAAAAGTCGGTAGAGTATACCGTTTTGGGTCTGTGTAGGCGGTCAAACAAATCTATATGTATATATGTAATAAGGCTTTAGTAACTCCAGATAAGATAAAAGGTTCTCAAAGTCAGTGATACAAAATTCACTTTATTGCTTTTCGTTATCTAATGATATAAATGAAACAATATTGATTTGCACTAAACTACAATGCGATAAAAACAAATACAATATACTACTCAGTTTTACAATGATTATTCAGATTTGAAAAAGTTGATTTTGTGTGAGCCTTGAAAAAAGATTCTTTATTTGTGGCAAAACCACAAATTTCACATTTATAAATCTTCAAATTCAAATGGACTAAATTGAAATGTTTCCTCAAGGATTCTTTAACATCTGTAACAAAACCACAAATATTACATCTGTGGCTATTCACATGTAAGTGAATTGTATTCATATGAATTTTTAGAAGATGTTTCTGGTCAGTAGAAAAATCACACAACTCACACTTGACATTTTTCAAATCAAAATGAATTAAATTAATGTGTTTCTTCAGTCGACTCATCTGATTAGTGGCATAGAGACAGGAGGGGCATTTGAAATTTTTTTCCAAAATCAAATGAATAGAATCTATGTGCTTTTTGAGAAGGCATTTCTGATTTGTAGCATAATCACAAAACATGCATTTGTGATTTTTCAAATTTGAATGAGCACAATTAGTATGTGCTTTGAGGTCGCCCTTATTATTTGAAATAAAATCACATAAACGACATTTATAATTAGTAAGATTCAAATGAATACACTCCAAATGTTTTTTGAGGTGTATTTTCAAATTTGCAGAATAATCACAGAGGTGACATTTGTAGATCTTCAAATTTAAATGAATAGATTCAATGTGATTTTTCAAATGTTGCTTATAATTAGTGGCATAGTAACAATTATAACATTTATAATTTCTCAAATTCAAATGAATCGCATCAATATGTTTTTTTAGGTGATGCTTCTGGTTCCCAGCATAATCACAGAAGTGACATTTGTAATTTTTCAAATTCAAATGAACCGTAACCATATGCTGTTTAAGATGGTACTTATTATGAGTTACATAATTGCACAAATTACATTTCAGATTTTTCAAATTCAAATGAACTGTATCTATATGTATCCTGAGGCGTTGCTTTTTATTCGAGGTATAATCACAAATATGGCATTTATGGTTTCGCAAATTTAAATGAATGCTGTCGATATGTTCCTTCAGGATTGACTTCTTATAGGTACCATAATCACATAGGTAACAATAATGGGATTTCTTCCTCTTCACATTGAAATGAATGGATTCTATGTGCTTTCTTAGATTCTGCTTAAGATTTGTAGCGTGATCACAGTAGGGACATTTTTGACTTCTACGATTCAGATGAACACTATCCATGTGTGCTTCAAGACGCCGTTTTTGACCTGTAGCATAATCACAGAGGTGACATCTGTGATTCTGTATTTTCAAATGGATTGTATCAATGTGTACCTTGAGATATCCCTTGCTATTAGTAGTAAACTGGCAAAGGTGACATTTATGATTCTTCAAATTGAAATGAATCGCTTCAATGTGTTTTTTGAGACTGCCCTTCACATTTGAAGCATATTCACACAAGTGACATTGGTGCTTTTTCATATTCACATGTCCAGAGTCAATAGTTTTTTCAAGAAGAAATTTTTTTGTGGTAGCATCATTATTGAACAGGTCCAAACTTACATTCTCAATATTGTCACCATGGTTATTTCCACTACTTTCAGATCTGTAACCATCATTACTTATTTGTTGATTATTCTTCATATTGGTTAAGGCATCCTTTTCTTCGTCATTTCTGTTAACTGCTTTCTTCATTACCATAGTACTCAAACAGATATTTATTTCTTCAACTCTAAAAACAAGATAAATTTGTTGTAAAATCTGTTATATTGCTTCATACCACTGAACAAATATGTAGTAAGCCATCCGAAATTTTTGAGTAATATCAAAGAGCTAATCATGTGATATGATATCTATTTTTCTGTAACAGGAAAAAACTTTCAGCTCTGTTGGCAAATAACAAAATAGCTCGGATTCCTAACCATTTTGAAGATAAACATGGTATTTTACAAGAGACATTGTATTAATTATCAGTATAAGGGTTAAAAATGAAAACAGTTCTTGTGGCTAAAATGCACAACAGAAAAATAGTTTTGATTATACTAATTTTGCAGTAACTATAGAGGATATCAGTTACCAGTCTCATTAGTAAACTATAAAGTAAAATTTCAAGAGACCTTATTGAGGAGGAGTATAAAGACACACACACACATTCAGGGCTATTCACTAACTCAAGTTGCTATGAATAGCCACCGAAAATCGTGGTCATCTTCAAGGTCAGTTGCTAAGCGCGAAATCGGTATTCACTATTCAAGAAAGTGGTTATGAAAGTTACTTTGCATAACGACTAGTGACTATCCCTAGTAGTTTACTGGCAACTGCTTTATAGGTGTAGCTATCGATAACCACTCTTGTCGGCTACTGTTTGTTTATTGTTTTTTTTTCATTCATGTGAACAATTAGAAGTTTTAATCGAATAAGAATGACATTTTTAGTGCAAATGAACTTTTTAATGAATTTGGAATTACAAAGGTATTAATACAGAGTATTTTAGGGTAAATGCGCCACTGCAAAAGTCTACTGTTGAAAGGCTTAAATAATGTCTTCATATTATTATTATTCAACTCTTTTTGTGAGTTGCATTCACAGTTCTCCAACTTTTACTGATTCAGCTGGCGATAGTTTTACTTTCATCATCACTTTATATTCGCTCAGGAAATTCATCATAAATTGATATCTTCATTGCTTGCCTTTTTAAACCTGTTATGTCTAAAATAAGAGATGTTAAATTAAAAATACCGAAAATTGTCTTTTATATAACCTCATCCTTCTTCCAATTACAGTACAGATTCCTCGAAAATAATTGAAATCTTTTCCCAACTTTCTTTAACGGTCATTTTTCGTGATTTTGAAGGTTATGTATGTGCTTATTCCACAGACAAATCCATATCATTTGTCTATGGTTGAATCGAGAAAACGGACATTTGAACTATTTTGCGGTGTTGCCATGACTCTCTTCACAAAAAGTTGTTATGATAACAACAGTTGTTAATGGTTAGTTAGAGAATACCAAAAAAGGGTAGCAGTGGCTATCGAAAGTTGTTCTACGAGTTGCTTTGGATAACCACGGCGAAAGCAACTTGAGTTAGTGAATAGCCCTGATTATATTAAATGAATAATTTTTAATTCAGGAACGTAAATGTATATAGCAATAGAATTATTTTTCATTATATAACCTCACACATTCAGTAAGTAGACGAAAACAAAAATGTAATGATTAAGTTTATTAAGATCTTTCTTTATACCTTGGATTGGAGAAGAAAAATAATTAACAAATAGTATGATAGGCTTCATCAATCAAAAACCTCCAAAAAGTTGAAATTAGACAGCACAGCAGGAGATCAGAAAAATTCGAACAAATAGGCTCTTTTACCCATTTTAATGTCAATATTGGCTCTTTGAAGGTTCATTGAAAGCAAACAGGTTTCTCTACTGGTGACAATTTTCCACCTAACCCACTTAATAAACAATGGTACACTGAAGTCTACAATGCACATAGGTGGGGTATAAAACAGGAAATAAGTCAGTCCAATTCTATTATTTTTATTATTATTATTATTGCTGCTAAGAATAAAGTCAGATACCAACAACCAAGAAATAATTCCTCAACACCAGTTTGGCATTAGAGCTCATCACTCCACCACACAACAGATTCACAGAATAAGCCGTGAAATCAGCAAAGCCCTGGAAGACAAAAAATACTGTACATCTGCTTTTTTGGATGTCAGTAAGGCCTTTGATAAAGTCTAGCACAAAGGACTGTTATACAAGATCAAAAAGTGTCTACCGCTATACTATTTCCTACTGATGAAATCTTATCTTACCGGAAGAAACTTTAGAGTAAAGGTCAACGATAAAGTATCCGATCTTTATCCCATACAATCAGGCGTTCCTCAAGGGAGTGTTATTGGTCCGTTTCTATATTTGGTATATACAGCAGACCTGCCCACATGTTCTAACACAATAATCGGAACATTCGCAGATGGTGCTGCAATATTTGCAACCGACGAAAATCCTGAAAAAGCATCCAATATTTTACAAACGCACCTTGATAAAATACAAGAATGGCTCAACAAATGGAAAATCAGGATCAATGAGACAAAATCAAAGCAAATCAATTTTACGCTTCGAAAAGGACAATGCCCTCCTGTTCAGTTAAATAACATTCAGTTACCAGTATCAAATAATACAAAATATTTGGGAATTCACTTAGATAACAAAATAACATGGAAGGAACACGTGGTTAAAAAAAGGAAGCAATTAGACCTGAAAGTTAAAGAGCTGTATTGGCTCATAGGCAGGAAATCTAAATTGTAGATGGAAAACAAACTTCTCATATACAAAGCAGTCATAAAACCTATTTGGACATATAGTATTGAACTGTGGGGATGTACTTCTAAGTCCAACGTATCTATAGTACAGAGAAGCCAATCGAAAATACTAAGAATGATAGCAAATGCACCATGGTATGTGACCAATCAAACATTGCACGAAGATCTAAAAATACCTTATGTTATGGACGTCATAAAGGAAAAGAGCCAGAAACACCACGACAAACTACACGGACACATAAACGACCTTCTACAGCCATTGCTAGCACCACACACCACCCGAAGACTCAAAAGGAATTGGCCAGCAGACCTTAAGTAGGACAGAAGGGGTCTTTTCATTGGAGAAGACCCTATAAACCCACTTCAGAGCCTCATGCTCTACAGACATCTGATTAGCTTATAGAATTATTTTATTGTATTCTGATTGCTAATGAATAAATGAAATGAAAAAAAAAATTCTATTATTTATAACTCTACCGGTATACACAAATTTTGTTTATGTTCATCGGAGTTTCATGGTGAAAGTGCCCAACCAATGGTTCCAAAAGTTGATCCACACATATCCATGACGGGACGGCTCAGTTGTTCTCAGTTTTCCGTTGCCTCTGGTGACATCCGTGATAAATTTTTCTTTGCCATTCACACGGTAACCGTACCTTTCCGTGTCGATATTTTTCAGTGATCAACCGTGTTTGCTCGAGTTATCTCCGTTTTCTCTTCACAATGAATTTTAGTACAGAAGACCTCGCAGTAATTGCATTAATAATAGACGAAGAAGAAGAAGAACAAAAGAGGAGAAGGTACATCCCATATGAATGCTTCAAGGCGAGGAAGGAGAGTTTGCCACTTTGTATAGAGGATTGGCGGATGAGGAATGTAAATTTAATGAATACTGTCGTATGAGCCAAGGCGCATTTTGAAAAGTATATCATGAAAAAGGATACATTCTGGAAAAATGTTATTTCTGCAAGACAAAGACTCGCCGTATGTTTGAGGTAAATATTTCATATGAAACTTATATAATTGACTTTTCATTTTTATAAATAACATTTCTATGAATATGTTGCGTCAGAATGTTAGAAGTCACTAGAGGATTGATTCATATTAAAAAACATTCAAGGAATTCAAATTTCATTTAAACAGGAATTTTAGGTGACATAAAAGTATAATTTTCAGCATCCAGTCAGTGTTGTAGTCAACGAAAATCCTCCCAATATCCTTTTACACTTCCTGCACTTTCTGCGGAAGAAGTATCATCAAATGTATGAGGTTGAAGTGATACAGCATCTGTGTAAGGCGTATATTGAATAGCCTGTCCCTGCTGATTTTACAGCATTTTTGAAGCTCGTTCTTTTGAACTGTTGAGAAAATCTCTCACTAGGCTAAATGTTGCAAATAAGGAGGCATAGATTTCAAAGTTGCCGATATCTAGAACTGAAAACAGTCCATAGGGTTATTTAATGTTAAGGTGGGTGTATTGTTGGAACCTTCGTTCTTCCCAATAACATTCTTCATTAGTGCAGAAGCTGCTGAATATTGTCGGGGTTTTTTCTTCCTACCAGTCACGAGGGTAGGTCCAGCAAAGCAAGCATCAGATGTGGAGGGTATATTGTAGCTAGTTGTAGGATGTTGTTCAAATGGTAAGCTAGATAGCTCGTTTGATAATTTTGGGGAAACAATTTCCGCTTTCTGAGTCAGGATGCGAACATGACTTCCAGTAAAACTGGTTTTCAAATCGATAAGGTTTTGATTTCTTAGCAGTAAAATTCAGTAAAATTCCTACTTAAACTATAGAAAAAATAGTAAAAAATATTATAGCCCTTGTTTGGGTTTCAATTAAATATATTTATTAAAAAATAGATAGATTTGCGATTTTTATCCTAACTTTATAGTTATGTTTCATTAACATGGACCATACTGTAGATGAAGGCTTTGCAGGTCATTATGTGGATTTTAGCGCGCATATGATTGGTATCTGACACGAACGCTTCGAGACGTGTGAGTGACATATGTGTTAAGAAGTGTGTTTCAAGACTCTCTGAAGAAACAAGTGTGGCCTACTCATGGCAATTAAACTCAACATTTTCTCTAATTTTCTTTCGTTCCAATTCTCATCCTAAGGGATAATTTTCTATAAGAATATAATCTTTATTTTCGAGTGTTTTCAAAGTGCGTTCGACACTTTCTTAAGTTCTGCAGACAATACGTTTAAAAAGGGTTCAAGTGCTCAAGAACGTGGAATCTTCTACACTTCGAGGGGTAGCTACCTAAGATACCTACATCTGACGTCGGCCTGGAAAGAAGAACTTGACCTGAGCCGTGTCAGAAGGGTTTCGGAAAATGGATTCGAAATTTTAGGTCAAAAAATCAGATATACAACAGACGGATTCAATCATTACCTACAAATGTGGACAGCATAATATTGGCTACCTGAGTTTTACACAATTTCATACGAAAGTATGAAAGATATGAGAGTACACCAGTCATCGGTGGAGATACTTCTGGTAACGACTACAGTTTAGTCAACTCAGCGCTTGTCTCACAAAGGCGGAAATACCACCAAACAAACCTTTCAATAATATGTTTAAAGATTATTTTGTTTCAGAGGCAGGATCAATTCCTTGGCTAAATCAAACTATTGGTGGCCAAGAATAATGATTTTGTTAATGATGTTTATCGGGTCCTTACTTGAATGTTAGTTTTGTTTTTAGATTTTTTTGTATATATTTACTATTTCGTATAATATTTTTGTATTTTGTAATAATGAAGTAAAGAAGAATTTGGGCAAGTAACCACAGCTAACTACAATTTACTTCAATTTTTGAATGAAATTTTGGTCTTTTTTCTTCACATTGTAGAGAATTATTGTTCTCTTTAGAAAATTAATTACATAAATAATTATTGATGGTCTGCTTCAATAAGTTGAATCCAAACAAATTATTCAGGGCTATTCACTAACTCAAGTTGTTTTCGCCGTGGCTATCCAAAGCAACTCGTATAACAACTTTCGATAGCCACTGCTACCCTTTTTGGTATTCTCTAACTAACCATTAACAACTGTTGTTATCATAACGACTTTTTGTGAAGAGTCATGGCAACACCGCAAAATAGTTCAAATGTCCGTTTTCTCGATTCAACCATAGACAAATGATATGGATTTGTCCGTGGAATAAGCACATACATAACTTTCAAAATCACGAAAAATGACCGTTAAAGAAAGTTGGGAAAAGATTTCAATTATTTTCGATGAATCTGTACTGTAACTATGGAAGAAGGATGAGGTTATATAAAAGACAATTTTCGGTATTTTTAATTTAACATCTCTTATTTTGGACACAACAGGTTTAAAAAGGCAAGCAATGAAGATATCAATTTATGATGAATTTCCTGAGCGAACATAAAGTGCTGATGAAAGTAAAACATGAGCGTGAATCCAGCAACGATTTCCAGCATCACTTTTATCGCTTAGCGGACGGTGCCTTGCACATGCTGTAACTATTGATCCCGGCTGAAAATTTGCTCTAAGGAATTATTCGCTTCTGAGTTTCAACAGTAGACTCTTTGAGTTGTTATAATAAGATAATAAAGGAAATATATGATATAAAATGTTCGGCGTGATCCATTGCCATTCGCTTAAGGTGCTACAAATAGAATTTGAATCTTTGGAATGGGCTATTCGATAGAGTAAGACGAATTCCTGAGAAGACATTGTCGCATATGTTTAATGAATTTAAAGTGATATTTATGACTTGAATAATCATTAGAATCGATGAAGACAGTGTCACGCTTCAGGGAGGGTACAGAGGGATTGGAAAAAATGCAAAGTCCATCAAAAATCAAAAAATGCGTTGTCGCACCATCTCACGATATTGGAGTTAATAATTTTGATGTTCAGAATATTCTATTGTCAATGAAATTGATTGTCGGGCTTCAGGAAAAGCAGGACCGGACTTTGAAAATTTCTACAAAAAAAAATTCAAAGTTCAATAAAAATCAAAAAAGCGTTGTCGCACCATCTGACGCTATTGAGGTTGTTAATTTTGATATTTAGAATACTCTGTTACCAATGGACTAGATTGTCGGGTTTCAGGAACCGCAGGACCGGACTTTGAGAATTTCTACAAAAAAAAAATTCAAAGTTCAATAAAAATCAAGAAAAGCGTTGTCGCACCATCTGACGCTATTGAGGTTGTTAATTTTGATATTTAGAATACTCTGTTACCAATGGACTAGATTGTCGGGTTTCAGGAACCGCAGGACCGGACTTTGAGAATTTCTACAAAAAAAAAATTCAAAGTTCAATAAAAATCAAGAAAAGCGTTGTCGCACCATCTGACGCTATTGAGGTTGTTAATTTTGATATTTAGAATACTCTGTTACCAATGGACTAGATTGTCGGGTTTCAGGAACCGCAGGACCGGACTTTGAGAATTTCTACTAATAAAAATTCAAAGTCCAACAAAAATCAAAAAAAGCGTTGTCGCACCAACTCACGATATTGGGGATGTTAATATTTATATTAAAAATGCTCTGTTATCAATGGAATTGATTGTCGGGCTTCAGGAACGGCAGGACCGGACTTTGGTAGAAATTTTCAAAGTCCAGTCGTGCCCTTCCTGAAGCCCGATAATCAATTCCATTGATAACAGAGTATTCTAAATATCAAAACCAACAACCTCAATATCGTGAGATGGTGCGACAACGCTTTTTTTGATATTTATCAGACTTTGAATTTGTTTTGGTAGAAATTTTCAAAGTCCGGTTCTGCTTTTCCTGAAGCCAGACAATGAATTCCATTGACAACAGAGTATTCTTAATATCAAAATTAAAAACCTCAATAGCGTCCGATGGTGCGACAACGCTTTTCTTGATTTTTATTGAACTTTGAATTTTTTTTGGTAGAAATTTTGAAAGTCCGGTCCTGCCGTTCCTGAAGCCCGACAATCAATTCCATTGACAACAGAGTATTCTTAGTATCAAAATTAACAACCCCAATATCGTGAGATGGTGCGACAACGCTTTTTTTGCATTTTGTTGAACTTTGAATTTTTTTTGGTAGAAATTTTCAAAGTCCAGTCGTGCCCTTCCTGAAGCCCGACAATCAATTCCATTGATAACAGAGTATTCTAAATATCAAAATTAACAACCTCAATAACGTCAGATGGTGCGACAACGCATTTTTCAATTTTTGTTGAACTTTGAATTTTTTTTGGTAGAAATTTTCAAAGTCGGTTCTGCTTTTCCTGAAGCCCGACAATCAATTCCATTGATAGCAGAGTATTCTAAATAACAAAATTAACAACCTCAATATCGTCAGATGGTGCGACAACGCTTTTCTTGATTTTTATAGAGCTTTGAATTTTTTTTGGTAGAAATTTTCAAAGTCCGGTCCTGCTTTTCCTGAAGCCTGACAATCAATTCCATTGACAATAGAATATTCTGAATATCAAAATCAACAACTCCAATATCGTGAGATGGTGCGACAACGCTTTTTTTTATTTTTGATGAACTTTGCTTTTTTCCAATCCCTCCGTACCCTTCCTGAAGCGCGACACTGGATTTCATCGATTCTAATGATTATTCAAGTCATAAATATCACTTTAAATTTATTAAACATATGCGACAACGTCTTCTCAGGAATTCGTCTTACTCTATCGAATAGCCCATCCAAAGATTCAAATTCTATTTGTAGCACCTCAAGCGCATGGCAATGGATCACGCCTTACATTTCAAATCATATATTTCCTCTATTATCTTATAATAACAACTCAAAGAGTCTACTGTTGAAATTCAGAAGCGAATAATTCCTTAGAGCAAATTTTCAGCCGGGATCAATAGTTACAGCATGCGCAAGGCACCGTCCGCTAAGCGATAAAAGTGATGCTGGAAATCGTTGCTGGATTCACAGCCGTAAGTAAAACTATCGCCAGCTGAATCAGTAAAAGTTGGAGAACTGTGAATGCAACTCACAAAAGAGTTGAATAATATGAAGACAGCGTTAAGCCTTTGCAGCAATGGCGCATTTACCCTACAATACTCTATATTAATACCTTTGTAATTCCAAATTCATTAAAAAGTTCGTTTGCACTAAAAATGTCATTCTTATTCGATTAAAACTTTTAATTATTCACATGAATGAAAAAAAAAACCATAAACAAACAGTAGCCGACAAGAGTGGTTATCGATAGCTACACCTATGAAGCAGTTGCCAGTAAACTACTAGGGATAGCCACTAGTCGTTATGCATAGTAACTTTCATAACCACTTTCTCGAATAGTGAATACCGATTTCGCGCTTAGCAACTGACCTTGAAGATGACCACGATTTTAGGTGGCTATTCATAGCAACTTGAGTTAGTGAATAGCCCTGATTTTTCGGTATTTTTAATTTAACATCTCTTATTTTAGACATAACAGGTTTAAAAAAGCAAGCAATGAAGATATCAATTTATGATGAATTTCCTGAGCGAACATAAAGTGATGATGAAAGTAAAACTATCGCCAGCTGAATCAGTAAAAGTTGGAGAACTGTGAATGCAACTCACAAAAGAGTTGAATAATATGAAGACAGCGTTAAGCCTTTGCAGCAGTGGCGCATTTACCCTACAATACTCTATATTAATACCTTTGTAATTCGAAATTCATTAAAAAGTCCATTTGCACTAAAAATGTCATTCTTATTCGATTAAAACTTTTAATTATTCACATGAATGAAAAAAAAAAAAAAACAATAAACAAACAGTAGCTGACAAGAGTGGTTATTGATAGCTACACCTATGAAGCAGTTGCCAGTAATCTACTAGAGATAGCCACTAGTCATTATGCATAGTAACTTTCATAACCACTTTCTTGAATAGTGAATACCGATTTCGCGCTTAGCAACTGACCTTGAAGATGACCACGATTTTCGGTGGCTATTCATAGCAACTTGAGTTAGTGAATAGCCCTGATTGAGGTAATTTATTTAAAAAAAAATAAGAACAATAATTCATGATTAAGACCAATATGTGGGTGCAGCAGAAGTCACTTTAAATGAAAACACACCACTATGAAGCTCATTGAACACCTTCCTACGATTATAAAGATATTCCTTATCTAAAATAACAGGATTCAAAATTTTGAAACACGCAGATCTGTCAGAAATGCCATGGGTTAACTACAACTAACTATGACGTCACCATTAGGGTAACCATAGTTGTGGTTACAGCGACAAAATTCGTCTTAAATTTCATAAAATTATAAATTCAAAAACTCTTCATAGACATTCATTTTGAGATCAATTTTCTTCCAAATTCTAGCCTTCCAATTGGTATTTAGATATTTGAGGTCCTTCATATTGTAAATAACTGGTTGATCCCGAATCAACTTGATGTGAACCTTGTCGTTCATATTACTCAAATGAGGTAAAAGAGAAAATATTTAAAGGTGAATCCTTTTTCACGCTCGTATTCAACCTAAAATATTGGCGAAACGTATTTTTTGTTTTAGCGGTGGATAGTGAAAGGGCACTAAATGTGTCGGAGAGTCACGTTGCCGTTCATGTTTGAACATGCACCATATCTTTTCCTTTAGTTTACCAAGAATTTCGTCAGCCGATATTTTTTTCCACAGCGGGTCACGGTACGGTACCGATGTGTGATTCGACCTTAATGCTGATGCAGGTTTACATCCTACCAGAGGCAATATCATGAAATCTGATTTTCCAAACCACCAACCCAACTCAGGTTGTAAATTACGAGTACAGATTTATCTAGGGCATAGTACTGAGCACATGCACTGCTAAAATTCCATAGGGCTCAGGGAAAAGCAGTTTTTTCCTGCAATATCTTACACTGCTGCAAGTGGCGTAAGGGGGATTCTTATTGTAAGGTTATTCAAGCAAAAACATACTGCTGATAATCTGAAATAACATAAATTATGTTGTCCATTGTAAAATGATTATTTAGCAGCATGAAATCAGGAAATGTGTGCAAATAAACTTGTCAATCTACATGGGTTCCATCATTAATTTTTCATATTGACTATATAGACAATTTTTGAACTTCATTAAGGCCTACTGTTCATAAATGTGTCAATACACAAGCATAACTCTGAAGAGGCTTTCGGAAAATTGATCAATTCTCTCAATGTTTGTTTGGAGACTGCCTTGAAATTATGTTATTAATCCTTTTAGTGCAAATTCGTGATGTTAACCCTAATGATTCTGAAATCATGTGATCTAAAATATGGAATCAATCAAGATTCCAAAGCCCCTCGAGACGTAAGATTCATGTTTAATAACTCACAATTCCTTAGTATTGCTGTTAACTTCTGCTTCCTCTGAATTCCTTGAACCATCTAATACCTTATCATAACGATATTCAGTTTTTACTATTGATTTTACCTCATTATATATTTCTTTTTGATCTATAAGACTTTCCGAAAGGTCCACATCTTCAATCTTTATTTCAGAAAAATCAAAGCCTTCACCTTTTATATCAAATGCATTACTACTGAAACAAACGAAATCATTGATTCTATCGCATTAATCAAACATTCAGGTGTCAAATCAGTTATGTAAATTTCTTACCATTTTACAGATTCCATTATCACATTTGTTTTTTTTTTTCAATAGCTTCACTCGAGCATTGTTTATATATTATCTAATCTATAAAAAAATAATGATTCGGTTTCTTATTTTCTGACTGTTCTATGACAGTCCTCAGGTGCGCAGAATTAATGCGTCATAGCTGAGAATTTTTGGACCATTCTTGGACTGTCAGAAAGCAGAGAAATGCAGAACCCGAACAGCAAAATGAGGATTAAAAATGGAGAGAGATAGGTACAGTTTTAGAGGTTCTTGCATAGACAAGTACCTTTATCTATGGGTTCTTGGATTTAGATCAGAGATATATCTCTGATTTAGATGATAGCGATCACAGACCAGTAAATCTAGATAACTGGTCTGTGATAGCGATGAACCTTCGGGCTACTAGGATGTCGTACGGATTTGTGAGACCTCCCTACGAGGAAAGACTATCCGTGATGCACCTCACGTCATTCGAGGCCCGCCGTCTGCGGGGGGACCTGATCACGGCATACAGAGCCTTCCATGGCTTGTTCGGTGTGGATTTGTCTTACCTATTCAACCGTAATCCACTGAATTACTTGCGAGGTCACAGTCTGAAGTTGGCGAAGGAGAAGTTCAACACCTCTGGAAGAGAGCACTTTTTACCGAACAGGATTTTTGCTGCGTGGAATTGTGGAATGCTCTGCCAGAAGTTGTGGTGAACGCTGCGTCGGTGAATGGGTTCAAGAGTTCTCTGGACCGATGGTTCGCTGGTTTAGTTTCTCGTTAATTGTTCTTTACTTTTTAGTTGTATTCAGTACTGTGACATATATTTCATTGTTAAGTTATTTTGTGAGTTTATAGAATTTATTTCTCAACTCTTCTCAAACTGTAATAATGATAATAATAATAATAATAACAGAACCTGTACACTCTAAGGATAATATTCAAGTTAACATCGATGGTTAGATTGCTCTACAACAACATTAATAGCTACGTTCCTAAAAAACATTTAACTAACCACTTTATTGTGCTCAATATTATTATGCTTAATGAAATATCTTGTGCTATGTTTGTAGAGGCAAAAATCGATGGGTCAAGCACAAAAACTACAGAAACTGGAATATAATTCCAAGAATAGGACATAGGATACAGAATATAAGATGGCAGCATTGTACAGTGTAACACGAGCTTAAAGTGTGGCAAAGCAAATCCACCAGGAATCAATAACCCTTTAGATGAGGCAACGCCCTATTGCATATCTTCCTAATCTATATACATCCTACTTCCAAAATAGAAGAATCTATATTCATAAAGGCGGCCCAGTACGAGTATGCAATCATTGTGGGTGATTTCAATGTGAATAGATCGAAAAATAAGAAGATCAAACATTTTTTGGAAAATGGGCAGTTCGCAAAAGCTGCAACGGAAACAACTTTTATATAATGGGAGACGTTGAGAGTACAACTGACCTAGCATTATTTTCCACCAACATTAGGCAAAATATTAAAAAAAATACATCTAACACCTGACCTTGGTTTCAAGTTCCAACCATCTAGTCTAGCGATGATTTTGGATATTGATATTAGGGGTACAAATAAGTTTCCGCCGTTTTATTATAGATGACGTGGCATGGAGTTTTGGTTATATTTCGCAGATGATAACCGGCTTAAAAAATAGTTTGGACATTCAAGAACAACATAACCTATTAATATCATTGATTTTATATTGGTAAAATATAATTTTTCCCTCTTTCCGTCTCGTAATGAGTTCATTACAGTACTAAAAACAGTGCTGTAATGAACTCACTACAGCATTGTTTTTAGTTATATTTTTCGTTTTGTGGTTGACAACACTAACATCCTATCCTTTCGAATGTCAACACCAGAGATATAGAGTGGGGAGAATTATCTTCGAGATGCGCGAAGTGGCTAATTTTTCGTCCGCCATTTTTATACTTTAGGTTCATTGGCGTAGAAAGCAGTGTACCTGAGGGATAGTTGGTATAAAATTAAAAAGAAAATGAAATGTACAGAGCATATCAATTTCTTAGATAAATCTTTAGCTTCACAATCTATACTCAGAATATCAGTCCAAACTGTCCTCATGTCAACTGATTTTGGGATACTGAAAAGAATCATATTACTGTGGAAAGTAAACAACACGCCACTGAGCAGATAAACAATGCCATGCGGTTTGATCAGTCGGATAATTTCAATAAAGGTTTACGTATGAAATGATATTCCCTCGACCTTCTTTGATTTATAGTTTTTGCACGTTTTAACATTGCAAGACATGTTGAAGGTATCGAAGTATCTATCAGCACAATGTAAAATTCGAGCAATTTCTACCTCGCCTGACAAGTATGTCAACCTAGAACATAAAGTAATTACATTATGACCTAGAACAGCTGACTACGAAAGTATAAAAATGGTTGAAATTTGACATATGAATTTAGCCACCAATCATAGACAAAGAAGTCTATGCCACCAATTTTGGATGAGCAGTGGTCGAAGCGAATCCATTTCTTCAGACATACATAATTCACGAATTGAATTATTTTAAAATTCGAACGCACTATTCAAATTCTATAATCTGTCAATTTTCGTATCAGTCACACCAACTGCGAAAATAAAATACAAAAGGCACTAGGAGGTATATCTGAATTTTTCATTGAATTTCAATATTCACAATTATTAAGGTATTTCAAGCGATGAACCAAGAGTAACCAGGTTATGATTTTGGTCCATCTAGCGGTTATTGCTGGTTCTTCTTGGTTATTCCTTCGAAATCCAGAAAGAATAACCAGAAATTATCGCTTGAATGCTCGGGTTTGGTTATCCGTGCTGTCATTCTTTTGCTTCGCTTTATTTATTTATGCTCATAGGTTATCTGCATAACACGTTATCTGAGCATTTATCTGATTCAGATAAAAAGGGCCCATTCCCGAAGCTTATATGAACAAAAAGACATTTTTAAAAGCAATATTTTATTAGCCAATATATCCTTATAATGGAATTACTGAAACTACAATAAATTTTCAAAGTCCAGTTCTGCCCTTCCTGAAGCCCGACAATCAATTCCATTGATAACAGAGTATTCTAAATATCAAAATTAACAACCTCAATAACGTCAGATGGTGCGACAACGCATTTTTCAATTTTGTTGAACTTTGAATTTTTTTGGTAGAAATTTTCAAAGTCGGTTCTGCTTTTCCTGAAACCCGACAATCAA
The DNA here is from genome assembly GCA_030674115.1 of Micraspis discolor. NCBI lineage: Eukaryota > Metazoa > Arthropoda > Insecta > Coleoptera > Coccinellidae > Micraspis > Micraspis discolor. Next base: position 99,267 of record JARTUT010000462.1, read on the forward strand.
TTCCATTGATAGCAGAGTATTCTAAATAACAAAATTAACAACCTCAATATCGTCAGATGGTGCGACAACGCTTTTCTTGATTTTTATAGAGCTTTGAATTTTTTTTGGTAGAAATTTTCAAAGTCCGGTCCTGCCGTTCCTGAAGCCTGACAATCAATTCCATTGACAATAGAATATTCTGAATATCAAAATCAACAACTCCAATATCGTGAGATGGTGCGACAACGCTTTTTTTTATTTTTGATGAACTTTGCTTTTTTCCAATCCCTCCGTACCCTTCCTGAAGCGCGACACTGGATTTCATCGATTCTAATGATTATTCAAGTCATAAATATCACTTTAAATTTATTAAACATATGCGACAACGTCTTCTCAGGAATTCGTCTTACTCTATCGAATAGCAAATCCAAAGATTCAAATTCTATTTGTAGCACCTCAAGCGCATGGCAATGGATCACGCCTTACATTTCAAATCATATATTTCCTCTATTATCTTATAATAACAACTCAAAGAGTCTACTGTTGAAATTCAGAAGCGAATAATTCCTTAGAGCAAATTTTCAGCCGGGATCAATAGTTACAGCATGAGCAAGGCACCGTCCGCTAAGCGATAAAAGTGATGCTGAAATCGTTGCTGGATTCACAGCCGTAAGTAAAACTATCGCCAGCTGAATCAGTAAAAGTTGGAGAACTGTGAATGCAACTCACAAAAGAGTTGAATAATATGAAGACAGCGTTAAGCCTTTGCAGCAATGGCGCATTTACCCTACAATACTCTATATTAATACCTTTGTAATTCCAAATTCATTAAAAAGTTCGTTTGCACTAAAAATGTCATTCTTATTCGATTAAAACTTTTAATTATTCACATGAATGAAAAAAAAAACCATAAACAAACAGTAGCCGACAAGAGTGGTTATCGATAGCTACACCTATGAAGCAGTTGCCAGTAAACTACTAGGGATAGCCACTAGTCGTTATGCATAGTAACTTTCATAACCACTTTCTCGAATAGTGAATACCGATTTCGCGCTTAGCAACTGACCTTGAAGATGACCACGATTTTAGGTGGCTATTCATAGCAACTTGAGTTAGTGAATAGCCCTGATTTTTCGGTATTTTTAATTTAACATCTCTTATTTTAGACATAACAGGTTTAAAAAAAGCAAGCAATGAAGATATCAATTTATGATGAATTTCCTGAGCGAACATAAAGTGATGATGAAAGTAAAACTATCGCCAGCTGAATCAGTAAAAGTTGGAGAACTGTGAATGCAACTCACAAAAGAGTTGAATAATATGAAGACAGCGTTAAGCCTTTGCAGCAGTGGCGCATTTACCCTACAATACTCTATATTAATACCTTTGTAATTCGAAATTCATTAAAAAGTCCATTTGCACTAAAAATGTCATTCTTATTCGATTAAAACTTTTAATTATTCACATGAATGAAAAAAAAAAAAAAAACAATAAACAAACAGTAGCTGACAAGAGTGGTTATTGATAGCTACACCTATGAAGCAGTTGCCAGTAATCTACTAGAGATAGCCACTAGTCATTATGCATAGTAACTTTCATAACCACTTTCTTGAATAGTGAATACCGATTTCGCGCTTAGCAACTGACCTTGAAGATGACCACGATTTTCGGTGGCTATTCATAGCAACTTGAGTTAGTGAATATCCTGATTGAGGTAATTTATTTAAAAAAAAATAAGAACAATAATTCATGATTAAGACCAATATGTGGGTGCAGCAGAAGTCACTTTAAATGAAAACACACCACTATGAAGCTCATTGAACACCTTCCTACGATTATAAAGATATTCCTTATCTAAAATAACAGGATTCAAAATTTTGAAACACGCAGATCTGTCAGAAATGCCATGGGTTAACTACAACTAACTATGACGTCACCATTAGGGTAACCATAGTTGTGGTTACAGCGACAAAATTCGTCTTAAATTTCATAAAATTATAAATTCAAAAACTCTTTATCGACATTCATTTTGAGATCAATTTTCTTCCAAATTCTAGCCTTCCAATTGGTATTTAGATATTTGAGGTCCTTCATATTGTAAATAACTGGTTGATCCCGAATCAACTTGATGTGAACCTTTGTCGTTCATATTACTCAAATGAGGTAAAAAGAAAATATTTAAAGGTGAATACTTTTTCACGCTCGTATTCAACCTAAAATATTGGCGAAACGTATTTTTTGTTTTAGCGGTGGATAGTGAAAGGGCACTAAATGTGTCGGAGAGTCACGTTGCCGTTCATGTTTGAACATGCACCATATCTTTTCCTTTAGATTACCAAGAATTTCATCAGCCGATATTTTTTCCACAGCGGGTCACGATGCGGTACCGATGTGTGATTGACCTTAATGCTGATGCAGGTTTACATCCTACCAGAGGCAATATCATGAAATCTGATTTTCCAAACCACCAACCCAACTCAGGTTGTAAATTACGAGTACAGATTTATCTAGGGCATAGTACTGAGCACATGCACTGCTAAAATTCCATAGGGCTCAGGGAAAAGCAGTTTTTCCTGCAATATCTTACACTGCTGCAAGTGGCGTAAGGGGATTCTTATTGTAAGGTTATTCAAGCAAAAACATACTGCTGATAATCTGAAATAACATAAATTATGTTGTCCATTGTAAAATGATTATTTAGCAGCATGAAATCAGGAAATATGTGCAAATAAACTTGTCAATCTACATGGGTTCCATCATTAATTTTTCATATTGACTATATAGACAATTTTTGAACTTCATTAAGGCCTACTGTTCATAAATGTGTCAATACACAAGCATAACTCTGAAGAGGCTTTCGGAAAATTGATCAATTCTCTCAATGTTTGTTTGGAGACTGCCTTGAAATTATGTTATTAATCCTTTTAGTGCAAATTCGTGATGTTAACCCTAATGATTCTGAAATCATGTGATCTAAAATATGGAATGAATCAAGATTCCAAAGCCCCTCGAGACGTCAGATTCATGTTTAATAACTCACAATTCCTTAGTATTGCTGTTAACTTCTGCTTCTTCTGAATTCCTTGAACCATCTAATACCTTATCATAACGATATTCAGTTTTTACTATTGATTTTACCTCATTATATATTTCTTTTTGATCTATAAGACTTTCCGAAAGGTCCACATCTTCAATCTTTATTTCAGAAAAATCAAAGCCTTCACCTTTTATATCAAATGCATTACTACTGAAACAAACGAAATCATTGATTCTATCGCATTAATCAAACATTCAGGTGTCAAATCAGTTATGTAAATTTCTTACCATTTTACAGATTCCATTATCACATTTGTTTTTTTTTTTCAATAGCTTCACTCGAGCATTGTTTATATATTATCTAATCTATAAAGAAATAATGATTCGGTTTCTTATTTTCCTGACTGTTCTATGACAGTCCTCAGGTGCGCAGAATTAATGCGTCATAGCTGAGAATTTTTGGACCATTCTTGGACTGTCAGAAAGCAGAGAAATGCAGAACCCGAACAGCAAAATGAGGATTAAAAATGGAGAGAGATAGGTACAGTTTTAGAGGTTCTTGCATAAACAAGTACCTTTATCTATGGGTTCTTGGATTTAGATCAGAGATATATCTCTGATTTAGATGATAGCGATCACAGACCAGTAAATCTAGATAACTGGTCTGTGATAGCGATGAACCTTCGGGCTACTAGGATGTCGTACGGATTTGTGAGACCTCCCTACGAGGAAAGACTATCCGTGATGCACCTCACGTCATTCAAGGCCCGCCGTCTGCGGGGGGACCTGATCACGGCATACAGAGCCTTCCATGGCTTGTTCGGTGTGGATTTGTCTTACCTATTCAACCGTAATCCACTGAATTACTTGCGAGGTCACAGTCTGAAGTTGGCGAAGGAGAAGTTCAACACCTCTGGAAGAGAGCACTTTTTACCGAACAGGATTTTTGCTGCGTGGAATTGTGGAATGCTCTGCCAGAAGTTGTGGTGAACGCTGCGTCGGTGAATGGGTTCAAGAGTTCTCTGGACCGATGGTTCGCTGGTTTAGTTTCTCGTTAATTGTTCTTTACTTTTTAGTTGTATTCAGTACTGTGACATATATTTCATTGTTAAGTTATTTTGTGAGTTTATAGAATTTATTTCTCAACTCTTCTCAAACTGTAATAATGATAATAATAATAATAATAACAGAACCTGTACACTCTAAGGATAATATTCAAGTTTACATCGATGGTTAGATTGCTCTACAACAACATTAATAGCTACGTTCCTAAAAAACATTTAACTAACCACTTTATTGTGCTCAATATTATTATGCTTAATGAAATATCTTGTGCTATGTTTGTAGAGGCAAAAATCGATGGGTCAAGCACAAAAAACTACAGAAACTGGAATATAATTCCAAGAATAGGACATAGGATACAGAATATAAGATGGCAGCATTGTACAGTGTAACACGAGCTTAAAGTGTGGCAAAGCAAATCCACCAGGAATCAATAACCCTTTAGATGAGGCAACGCCCTATTGCATATCTTCCTAATCTATATACATCCTACTTCCAAAATAGAAGAATCTATATTCATAATGGCGGCCCAGTACGAGTATGCAATCATTGTGGGTGATTTCAATGTGAATAGATCGAAAAATAAGAAGATCAAACATTTTTTGGAAAATGGGCAGTTCGCAAAAGCTGCAACGGAAACAACTTTTATATAATGGGAGACGTTGAGAGTACAACTGACCTAGCATTATTTTCCACCAACATTAGGCAAAATATTAAAAAAAATACATCTAACACCTGACCTTGGTTTCAAGTTCCAACCATCTAGTCTAGCGATGATTTTGGATATTGATATTAGGGGTACAAATAAGTTTCCGCCGTTTTATTATAGATGACGTGGCATGGAGTTTTGGTTATATTTCGCAGATGATAACCGGCTTAAAAAATAGTTTGGACATTCAAGAACAACATAACCTATTAATATCATTGATTTTATATTGGTAAAATATAATTTTTCCCTCTTTCCGTGTCGTAATGAGTTCATTACAGTACTAAAAACAGTGCTGTAATGAACTCACTACAGCATTGTTTTTAGTTATATTTTTCGTTTTGTGGTTGACAACACTAACATCCTATCCTTTCGAATGTCAACACCAGAGATATAGAGTGGGGAGAATTATCTTCGAGATGCGCGAAGTGGCTAATTTTTTCGTCCGCCATTTTTATACTTTAGGTTCATTGGCGTAGAAAGCAGTGTACCTGAGGGATAGTTGGTATAAAATTAAAAAGAAAATGAAATGTACAGAGCATATCAATTTCTTAGATAAATCTTTAGCTTCACAATCTATACTCAGAATATCAGTCCAAACTGTCCTCATGTCAACTGATTTTGGGATACTGAAAAGAATCATATTACTGTGGAAAGTAAACAACACGCCACTGAGCAGATAAACAATGCCATGCGGTTTGATCAGTCGGATAATTTCAATAAAGGTTTACGTATGAAATGATATTCCCTCGACCTTCTTTGATTTATAGTTTTTGCACGTTTTAACATTGCAAGACATGTTGAAGGTATCGAAGTATCTATCAGCACAATGTAAAATTCGAGCAATTTCTACCTCGCCTGACAAGTATGTCAACCTAGAACATAAAGTAATTACATTATGACCTAGAACAGCTGACTACGAAAGTATAAAAATGGTTGAAATTTGACATATGAATTTAGCCACCAATCATAGACAAAGAAGTCTATGCCACCAATTTTGGATGAGCAGTGGTCGAAGCGAATCCATTTCTTCAGACATACATAATTCACGAATTGAATTATTTTAAAATTCGAACGCACTATTCAAATTCTATAATCTGTCAATTTTCGTATCAGTCACACCAACTGCGAAAATAAAATACAAAAAGGCACTAGGAGGTATAACTGAATTTTTCATTGAATTTCAATATTCACAATTATTAAGGTATTTCAAGCGATGAACCAAGAGTAACCAGGTTATGATTTTGGTCCATCTAGCGGTTATTGCTGGTTCTTCTTGGTTATTCCTTCGAAATCCAGAAAGAATAACCAGAAATTATCGCTTGAATGCTCGGGTTTGGTTATCCGTGCTGTCATTCTTTTGCTTCGCTTTATTTATTTATGCTCATAGGTTATCTGCATAACACGTTATCTGAGCATTTATCTGATTCAGATAAAAAGGGCCCATTCCCGAACCTTATATAAACAAAAAGACATTTTTAAAAGCAATATTTTATTAGCCAATATATCCTTATAATGGAATTACTGAAACTACAATAAATTTAACAAGGAAAAAATACTAAATTAGACTCATATAATATCTATACAAGTAAAAAAATGATCATAAAAATTATTTTGTGAGTACCTAACTAGGAATGAAGAAAATGACAAGAAATGATTAAAATGAAAATATCAATATTAACAGCTAGTAAAACGAAGAAACTTAAATCTATTTTTCCATTATTTTGAGATTATACTTGATGAAAATTTGAAACAAACACAAAAAGGCAATGAAAGAACTTCTTAATCTCTTAACTTTAGGAACAGCAATGACAAATCTCATGATGGTTTTAACAAACAATATTTTGAATTTGTAAATTTCAGTTTATTCCAATTTAAAAAAAAAAAAGAGTTATTTGGTCACTTCTACTGGTTCTTCTTTCAATTTAATGATCTACCTTAAAATTTCTCCTCATTGCTACCATATTGTGCATTCTCAGAACACCCAAACTATTGATACGATGCTTTGCAGATACTCAGTATTGCACACATGACATAAATTTGAAGCAACTTTTCATAGTTTCATTAACAGAATTCTCAAAGGATTTTTATTGATGTGGCTTTAATTTTTAGGTTTTTCTTGTAATTTTCAAATTATTATCAATATAGATTGCTTCACACAAATGACATTTTCTCTTCGAGCCTTTTATTTCTTCTCTTATAGAGTTATCCTGAAATTTGAAATAGAATTGAATATTATCTTTATAACAAATTCAATAAGAATAGATGGTTTTCCTGTGTTACTTCAACATACTTTCAGTTGATGACTGGTTAAGTTTCTCTTTACATTCAATGTTTGCAGCTGCTGATAAAATTTTTGATTACTGCAGCTAACAAAATACACAAGGAATTCTATTTTCTCTAATGAAAAGCAAATCTAATCTGTACATTCTACAATGCTTCTAATGGTTTCCAAATAATTTTTTTAACTAGGTGATTTATAGAAATGGAATTTTTCTCCATTGAAGTTTCTGCTTCCAATTTTATTTTTGAGTTTTCCTAAAATTTAAATTGTGATCAAATACCTTCAGCCTTCAAAGTTAAAATTCAAGAAAATCATTGGATTTATAAGCTTCATTTCAACGCACCTTCAGTTGACAGACCAGTTGTATTACTGAACTGTAATTTACGATTTCCACATGATTTTCAGCAACATTATTCAGAAGCACATGATTATATTAGGTCCTGAGTATTTCCTTCTTTCAAGAACTGTATTTAATAATTGCTCTGTTTTTATTATGTTAAAGAAACTCTACAGTGTGGTCCCATTTTTGATGAGTTCTTTCCATCCAAACAACACAACTTTTCACCCACGTTCTTTAAGTTTTCTTTTGAACCTGTGAATTTAGGAAGAGCGTATTATTTTTAATTTTATCTTAAATTGCCTTAGTTCCTACCTGGAGTTGAACTTCCATTTCATTAAATAGAATTCGTGTTGCTGTAGTTTGGATTATTAATTATCTCTGTGAAATATTCAATAGTCTTTCGGTTCTACCAAGATCAGTTTTTCAACTTCCAAATAATTCAAAGTCCTTGCTATTGTTTACTATTTTCATGTTTATACACATCTAACCCTACTTGCTCTAATAACCAAAATCGTAACCCTGCTCTCGAGCAGGGTTACGATTTTGGTTTGATTTGACATTTCTCGATCAAATTGAGGTTAATTCATGACGTCACGGATCTATAACCCAAACCGCTTGAATGCAAAAGGTATGTACCACAAAAGACCAAAGATAACCGGTTACTCTTGGTTCGTCGCTTGAAATACCTTATTGACTGAAATAGAGAAAATATCGTTTAATACTCGTTGCAGAAGGCAATTCCAACGCTCATGCGTTTAAAAACTCGCTCCTTCGTTGCTCGATTTCGAATTTCGCATTCGTGTTATAATAGGTGCCCATTCTGCAACTTGTTTTAGAATATACTATCATAAGTTAAAAATGTCAAAATTTGAGCCAAGTATGCGTCATTTGCGTGAAATATTAGTTTACTTCTTTAATTAAAAGAAATCTGCTGCTGAGGCGCATCAATTGCTCGTAGAAGCATATGATGAGGGTGCTTTGAGCATAGACTTTTATTTATCTATGGCATAGACTACTGGCTTTGAGTGAGAGAACGTGTCGAGAGGTAGTCTATGGAGAGTGGTTTCAAAAGTATAAAAACAGTGATTTCGATGTCGAAGACAAATATCGCAGCGGAAGGCCAAAAATTTACGAGGATGCAGAATTGGAGGAATTATTGGATATATAAACAAGGAAATTGGGTTCCGAACGAATTAAAGCCGAGAGATATTGAACGCCGATTATGCTTAAGTGAAATGTTGCTATCTAGACATATAATAAAAAATAATAAAAAAGCACTGACGTGAGGTCAGATTGCTTTGGCGCTCTTGTTGAGCTACTTGTGAGTAAACATTCAAACCATAACAAATCTATGAGCACTCTGATCTGGTGAACAATAGCCTTTTCTCGTACTATGGGACAATGTGATGCAAATATGAACGCCTAATGAATGAACAAAATAACTACTCATAATTTGTTTTGTTCAAAGCTATAATTCCCTACCTCTAAAAACTTACGTCAGTGCTTTTCTGAATTTTGACGTATATTATTTCAGCCACCGAGATTGAATTCTATCTCTATGATTTCCTGTTATGAAAAATTTTGATTAATATTACGCCAACTGACACTGATTAATGAGCCCGGCATTTGTCAATCGAATATCGATCTGTGATGGCCATCGTTCAAAGAAAATCATCGGGACGTATGTCATCTCTTGAGTAATGATAATATCTTTAGATGGAAATGAGCTACGACAATGAAATTTGAGGATGAGTAATATATCGATCACCTCAATATATTCACGAATTTTTATTGAAATCCGAAAAATACCTTATGAGATAGTGAGTATTAAAAAAATTTTTTTTGAGAATTTTTTAAAAATTTTCTAGAGTGACGATTTCTGCGAAATTTTGCGAGCCGTTTTGTTGCAGCCTACCTCAACAATATTTGAAATATCAACTTGATCGGATGGATATTGTAGTAGTTATTGAGGAAAAAAAAATTTCAGATGCTCATAACTAATGAACCGTCCGACGGATTTGGCCCAATAACGAACTTGACCGAGATATTCTGAAAATATGAAAACTCTAGCTGATTCCTTTTGGAATCGATATTCCAAAATTATAGACATTTGGGCAAAATGATAGGCACTCTGTTCGGGCGAACAAGAGCGCCAAAAAGAGGTTTTTTTACATCGTATCGTAACTGGTGATGAGAAGTGGACACATTATGACAATACAAAAAGAAGAAACTCATGGGGATAACTTGACCACGCGCCAACATCAACAGCAAAACCGAATATTCACGGAAAAAAACTTATGCTGTGTATTTGTTGAGATCAGCTAGGTGTAATGTATTAGGAGTTGCTTAATCTGAGCGAAACAATTACTGGAGCCCTCTCTCGAACACAATTGATGAGATTGAGCCGAGCTCTGAAGGAAAAACGCCCTCAATACTATTCTAGGCACAAAAAAATTATTCTTTTGCATGATAATGCTCGTCCACATGTTGCGGCTCCCGTGAAAAAGTACTTAGAAACACTTGATTGGGCACTGCCAAGATATACAAAACTATATGTCAACCTCTATTAGAATATGGCCATCCACTGTTTGCCAATTGTAAGGCACCAGCAATTGAAAATCTGGAGATGGCTGGAACCACAGCACTGAGAACCATCAGTAAAATGATGCAACCAAACAATATTCTGCATAATCTTCCTAAGCAACTTCTTGACTCAACTTCAGGCATTGAACCAATCAAGGAAAGATTCAATAGGCTTAACAAGAAATTTTTTACTGGGTTGTCAAGTTTGGAAAAAGTGATATGTCAATATCATAGAGACAAGAAAATTTCTAATAGAAAGCATCCAACAGAAACTCCCGTATACAAATCAAGTTTTGTTTAATGTTAAAATTTTTATAAAATTTGTTATATCATTATGTATTTTAATAGGCTGAATCTTGATTCATCATTGATCTCAGATCAATGGCCAATTGCTTGCAATAAAGGACAGTAAATAAGGACTACTTTTCCTTGCAGCGTGTGCTGAACTCCTTGTTGGTTTGGTGTAGCAAAATTGTAAAGATTGCAAAATATTCATTGAGTTTTGTGAGAATAAATGAGGATATTGATTATTATTTTATATTAGCTATAATTAGGCTCTGCCTGTTGAAAATGAATCATTATTATAGAAATTTTCAGCAATCTTCCTAAACTGTTGTGTCCACATTTGTTGGTTATGCAACCAGAAATACCAATTCTGGTTCCACTGAACCTCTGAAACCAACATAATTCATCCTGAGCATCCTCTGCAACCGCAATGGACACACTCAACAATACGACCCTGGAATCAAAAATGAAATTCATTAATACTGTGGCGGTTAAAATTTATTACATAAAACAGGATATTGAATTAAAAAATAGCTTTCAAGTGCTACCAATATGCCTGTAAATTAATTTAATATATATATTAAAAGCACTGACCAGAGACTGAAGGAGTTGGTTTTTTATAGTTAATTATATCATTGTTATAAAAAGATTTTTAGAATGAAACTGCATCCTGAAAATTTTTTTTTTTTTAAAAATTATAATTCCGACAGAAATTTTTTGGTTTTTTTCACTCAAAAATGAGCATGGACGGGAGTTCTGGTCAGACTAGAAAGAATATGACAACTACAAAAATGGAACAAGCATGAAAAAAAACTATGAATTTCCTAGCATGTTGATTTCTATGAAATTTAGCAAGTTTATTAGTTGATTGAGAAGATGTTATCACGGTTAGCTTCAATAATTTTGAATAACCGCATATTCAGTAAAACCTTAGTCAAAGAAATATTACGTGACATTCCCCTCAAATTTTGAAGTTTGTGTCGTTCTTAATGCTTCAACTCTGTCTACTTTACCCTCTTTTAGCATCGACTTACTGCAAGTATCTGTAAATAGGGTTGCAAAAGTTTGTAGAAATCGTTTCGTTAGAAAATTTAAGAAAAATCATCAATAAAATTTTTTCAAATACTTAAAATGTAATATTTGGAAATGTATGGAGGTTATTGATATAGGACCAAGAGAATCTTAGGTGAAAGATCAGACATTGAAGTCCTCCAACTAAATAATTTGAAATTGAAAAATACTTACCTCCTCAAGCTTTCCCTTAGGAACTCTACATATACAGTTTGTACCGTAAGTGGTATCTCGAGCTTGAATGCATCTCAAACAACAAAGATTTTCATAGCCTTGTTTTTTCCATTTCGCTATCAAATTTTTGTCTGCTATATTTTCATTCAAGCAATAATTATATAAATCCCTACTAATTGCCTTTCTTCTGAAAAATAGGTCATAAATATATCTGGACTTTTGGTGGTGAATTTTAAATATGGGCCACAGTGATTCATTTCTTCTTTTTCCTTCATGAGATTCTGTTTCAGCTGAAAAAAACATCAGTGTGATCATATTATAAAGGCAAGATAAATAAACATTAAAATTGAATATTTTACTGAAATTTCCAACGCAGAGAGTAGTTCTTTAGCATTCACAAAGATATGACAGTAACCTGAATAAAATGAATATTGACTTGTAATATTTCCTTGAATTCAATGCTACCGTTCAAACTCATTCCCTAACTTTTTCACTTACCCTCGAAGTGGTCTACTTCTAGGGACAAATTAAGGGCAATCAAGTACTTTTGAGACATTGGCATAGAGCATATATACGGCATGATTTTTATGGTGATATTTTCAAAATTAAACAGGAGAGAATTGGAGGAAAGGGATTTAACGGGAAGAAGAAGAGTCGGTTAATTAATATGATTGAACCTAAGTAAAATTTCACCTTAGACTTCGTTTAACTAGTTGACTTCTATTGTAAATAAAAATATTGAGCAATAGACAAAAGTCTTCATCTATATATTGAACTCTATATTATATATTGTAATTGCACCCTTGCACAGCACAGAAGTGATATAAAGTGCTAGCACCACTTTATGTGTTTTTTCCGTTATTTAAAATAGCTGGAAAGAACAATAGTAAACACTTCTCAAGACTTGATGGAATACTAACATTACTACAGCTATGAAATGGTAGCCAACAAATCTTGCTGTTCATGACACTAATACAAAAATCTATAAACCCGATCTTTTTCCACTTTACTTATTCCTAACCTTCTCTCATTTTTTGTTCCAACTCGTCGAGCGTGGGCTCGATTAACTCCCATCCCTCAGGAGGTGCTTTTTTGCTTCGTCTCACTTTCGGCATTGTATTTCTTTGAATAATTCAATCTTTAGCACCTGAGAACTTCTCGCATTCTCTAGCACTCGTCAACACAAACCATAGAACCGTGGGTTTAAAAAAAAAAGTTTTCTTTAATCTATGCATAGAACCATAGATAAATATAGAACAATAGGCCTAGGATTAGTGATTGTCTCTGGGCCTAGTCAACACCACCTAGAAGGGTAATCTTGACTTTTATACCGGTGGGATTTATTGGCCCGAATTGCGCATGTGCCACGAGCATTTTGTTGCCAAATTGTGCAATAATTATATCTTGGGAAGTCGATATTGGTCCTTAGAAAAGAATGTTTTTTTTTTCAATAATATTTGACTGGCGATTTAATGAAGCTTACTTTTCAATTAATAGAAATTATCAAACAATTAGGTTAGTTTGCAGTTTATCGCCCAATTTGTATATTTCACATGGTTTTTTGTCGGGTTATTAGGTTAGTCGAGATTTTTATTTTTGATATTTGGTCCGGGTTGAATAGGTAAGTTAAGCTTTTGTTATATAATAGAACGACTTCGAAAGTAACTTTTTACCAATATGAACTATCAGATATTAAATATTTACAGTCAGTTCAAGAACGTCAAATATTACCACTGTATGAGTCATTCTTCAAATACCCCTTCTAAACGTACGATCTGGCAACGTTGCTGCTCATTTTGAGCGCCGTCTATAATTCACCGGTATAAAAGTCAAGATTACCAGCATTCCTTTATAAAATGTCGATTTGTTTTGACTCCCTCATTGAAAGTCTTAACCCCATTGAAAGTCTCTTGTGAAACCTCACCCGGCAACACCGCATAAAATTTTTTTCCATTTACTCAGATCACATTATCTTCAAGGTCAAAATAATCTGAACAAATGAAAATTGCTTTCTTTGGGCAATTACTCAGGCCCGCCGTAAGCGATTAGTTGAGATATCAGGAACCAATGGAATTTTAGCAGATTTACTCCTACAGCATGCTTAGTATAGTCGTCATTTCTTTACGATTAGTTGAGAGATCAGGAACCAATGGAATTTCAGGAGGTTTACACCTACTGCATGCGTATAAACAGTCGTCATTTCAATACGATTAGTCGAGATATCAGGAACCAATGGAATTTCAGGAGGTTTACGCCTACTGCATGCGTATGTACAGTCGTCATGTTTTTACGATTGGTTGAGATATCAGAAACCAATGGAATTTCAGGAGGTTTACGCCTACTGCATGCGTATATACAGTCGTCATTTCTTTAAGATTAGTTGAAATATTAGAAACCAATGGAATTTCAGGAAATTTACGCTTACTGCATGCATATGAACAGTCGTCATTTCTTTACGATTAGTCGAGATATCAGGAACCAATGGAATTTCAGGAGGTTTACGCCTACTGCATGGGTATGTACAGTCGTCATTTATTCACGATTAGTTGAGACATCAGGAACCAATGGAATTGCAGGAGGTTTACGCTTACTGCATGTGTATGCACAGTCGTCATTTCTTTACGATTAGTTTAGATATCAGGAACGAAATACCCACCAGCGAAGTCCAAATTCTTCTTCTTTCATCGTCATCTGGGAATCTTAATTCACCTCATTTTATCTTATAATAATCTCATTGAACACTTCCTTATTAAATCTTTTTACGCTACTGAACATGTAAATAACTAAATACTTCAAACTGTCAAATGAAGAATGTGACAGCGTTGTCTTGACTTTCATCTGAATTTCTTTCCATTTGCAGTCTCTGACATTATAGTAGTTCAGTGAGAGGTAGTGACGTGAAGCTAGCAGGTGACCGTGGGAGTACGTGAAGAAGCGGTTGGCTGGCGAGGCCATGGCAGTAGGGTTAAGAAGGTGACGTAAGGGATGTTACATTTGAAGTATAGCTATAAGGGATTGTACATTTTGACATATTCATGTAGTCGTAAATAAAGGTATTTGGAATCTTTTGTTATTGATTATTGGAATTTATATTATCGAACCCCAAGCTCGTAACAATATTCAGAAGACTGAATTCATATTAATATCATTAAAGCATTCAGAAAAACAAAAATTATAAGATAAAAAGCATTGTATTTGCATCTATAACAGTATAAAAATATTGACATAAAAAAAGTTTCGAGAATCGTAAGGGGGTTATAAAAAATATATAAAACTGAAATGTGAAATATAAAGGTGAAAGGAAAAAGGTAACAAATATAACGATACAATACGTATACATAAAGCTGAAAATATTTACATAAAAATTTTTTTCAAGAATCCCATGGGGGTTATAAAATAAATGATAAACTAAAATGTAAACCAAAAACGGAAAAAGCTGCTAATAACAAAGAGCAGCAATAACAATACAATACATAGATATATACAACTCAGAAAATATTTACATAAAACAGGAACGCCAATGGGGTTTTTACGTGACTTCAGAAATTTTTTTTTCACTTTTGCCTTCATAGGATCCCCTAAAACATTTACAGAAATTTTATATTTAGTGTCGGTACCCCTCACTATAGCATTCACACGTTTGCACCAAAAGAATATACCACACCTCACAAACAATTTACAGGCAGAATTATTTACTTTATCTAACCACACATTGAACAGACTCGGGTATTTGTCTGGAATATGCCGCATTCTCGAAGTTGCGTGACCGTTGTAAGACGCTTAGCAGATCTCTCTTCAATTTCTACTTGCGGACCGTCGAGGATAACATTCATTCTAACCCACAATACTTTTGGTCCTACCTCAATTCCAGGAGGAAAACTCTTGGTCTGCCGGAGCAGCTGACCTTTCGGGGAAGGGTGGTTCAGATATTGTTGATCTCTTCGCGGGTTTCTTCACTGAGGTATATAATAACGAGGTGATTGTGCCTCCCGAGGTCAGGTCGGCTCGTGATATTGGCCTGAGTTCCTGCCGTTTCACCCCTAGCGAGGTATATGAGAAAATATCCAGCATAAAGACAAGGCTGTCTAGCGGTCCTGATGGGGTGCCAACATTTGTCCTGAAGAAATGTGTGAATACCTTGTCGGTGCCACTATGTTCTTTATTCAATGTCTCCCTTGAGCGTGGTGTGTACCCTGAATTCTGGAAAAGAAGTTTCTTGGTGCCAATATTCAAGTCCGGTTTGGCGTCCAGCGCTGAAAACTATCGTGGCATTTCCATTCAGTCCGATATCCCTAAACTTCTGGATAGCTTACTATGCAGCTTTTTATCGTGGAATCTCAGCACGGTTTTGATAAACGAACAGCACGGCTTTCGGAGGGGTAGGTCAACTATGTCAAATCTAATTCTATATGTGAACGATATAGTCGAGTGTTTCGAGTCGGATTCACAGGTTGACGCTTACTACACTAATTTTTGCAAGGCCTTCGACAGGGTCAATCATAACATACTGATTGCTAAGTTAGAGGCGGTTGGCATTTCGGGTTCTCTTCTGCAGTGGTTCAGAACTTTTTCAGTTGATCGTACCCTGATGGTACCCTGATGGTCAGGACACTTCGCTGCTTCGTCCGGTGTACCTCAGGGATCCCACTTGGGACCAATCTTGTTCCTCATATTCATAAACGACAGTGGCGGATTTACAAATTTGCCGCTAGTAGGCCATTCAATTTTTGCCGCCTCTACTGACTTTTGAAATTCAATACGTTAGTTTAATCCCGTTATTAGTATGATTGTGAACTTAATGATATTTCTGTCAGTTACTAGATTATTTTTGCAACCCGCAATGTACTGAAGACTTTAATGTTGACCTAACAAGTTTATTTGACAGGAAAAACAAAAAACTCCCGACTTTAAAGCATAAAACCTCTGTAACTTTTAAACGGCTCAATCGATTTTCATCAAACATGTCTAAGAACACTCGCCCGTAAAATACCTGCAATACAAAAAAAAACTAAATTGAAATCGTTTCATTCGTTCGGGTGGTATGATGCCACAGACAGACAGACAGACACGTCAAACTTATAACAGCCCTCTTTTTGCGTCGGGGGTTAAAAATAGCAACATTTACTAATCATAAGGTGGGGAAAGGCATGACTTAAAAATACCTACACTATATGAACACAGACAAAATAATGAATGGTCAGAAAACATTGTTATTGTTACATATTTTTTATTGCACTTAACAGTATAAAAACAATACACACAATTTCTATTAAAATATAACATATAACAATCAGTTAATGGTGACAGACAATGAGATCATATAAGTTTTACATTATTTTCTTGCAAGATTTTAAATTTGCAAAATCATCAATTATATCGTCGTATGAAATCTTTTTCATAAGTTCTGACTCTATGCACAAAAGAGATAAAGCATTAAGCTTTTCTTGACTTGAAGTAGATCGTAGATAGTTTTTAACCCGTTTTAAGCAAGAAAAGCTTCTCTCACCTGAACAATTTGTCACCGCTGTGCACAGAGCCATGCGAAGTGCTATTTCCAAGTTTGGATAAATATGCTCCAAATTCTGTTTTCGCAGAAACAAAGATAGACTTTACTTTTAATGCAACGTTTGATCAAAATCGGTCGAGTAGTTTTGGTGTGATTGAGCAACAATGCAAACAACTAAACATCCAAACTCACTTCCACATTTATAAAATATTAGTAATAGTAATAGTGAATAGTTCGCCCGCAAAATTCAATATTTGACCCGACCATCAACAACGTCTGCCTTCACGCGTCTGCCGCGTTCCGGTTGCTCGCTCGGGTATCTGCCCCCGCTCCGCACCTCACCAGCGCTATTGCCGCCCCACAACTGCCGAATTGAAAAAAATAAATATGTAGTCCTCCACCAATTACTTTAAAGAATATCCATGAAAAATTTCAAAGAGATTGGACCACGGAATCACGTAGTTTCATACAAACGTTTACCCCCTTTTTGACCACCTTAAGGGTACAATTTTGATAAATATTTTATGCTAAATGTTAAACCGGACGACTTCAGAATACACAATTCAAGGAGATTCGTGTAAAAGTGCCCAGTAGTTTTTGCGTGATGTTCATTCAAACAAACGGACAGACAGACAGACAAACAAGAATTTAAAAAAAAATTTAATTCTACTCAGGTACTCATCTTAAGCCATCCTAGCGGTTTTTTTTTTCGAATATCTTTAATGTACAGACTACATTAGGTTTACGATTTCATTATAGTTTAGATTGTGTACACGTATAATTATAAAAAAAAAATCTGTAAAAAAAAAATTGCTAAATTTGCCGCCCCTCTAAATCACCCGCCCTAGGCACCGGCCTACTTGGCCTATTGGTGAATCCGCCACTGATAAACGACCTCGACACTGTTCTCAGATTGAAGTTTTTGCTGTTTGCGGATGACCTGAAGGTGTACACTGTACCACGGCCGTCTTAAGACGTGTTAAGACGGCCGTGACTGTACACTGCAGGAAGAATTGGACCTTCTTTATGCTTGAACTGTGCGTAATTGTTTGTACTTGAACATCGCTAAGTGCAAGATCATTAGCTTTTACCGTGGAGATAAAATTGTTTTTTATCACTACAATATTAATGGGTATTTGTTGTCCAGGGTAGGGGTGGTTGAGGATCTGGACGTGATTTTGGACCGTAAGCTTGATTTTAGGGAGCACATTGTCAATACAACCGGCAGGGCATACAGGATCCTGGGATTTGTTTTGCGTAATTCTAGAGAGTTTTCTGTGGGAACGTTAAGAACCCTATATGTTTCCCTGGTCAGACCAATACTGGAGTATGGATCACCTGAGTGGACACCTTTTTACGCCTGTCATAACCGTTCAGTTGAGAGGATCCAGAGGAGGTTCCTGAGTTATCTTAATTTTAGACTTGGAGGTATATATGGTGGAGATGTTGAGTGCACTCGGGCATGCTTGCGATTGGATACCCTGGAGGTCCGTCGATGGTTGGCGGACTTTTGCTTTTTGTTCAGGAGTGTTCAGCTATTTCGGAGCCGACTACATAGAACTAATTATGCTAAGTATTTGTTCCCATCGCGCATGCTCGACTTTGGTAATAGATGCGGTGAATTCCATTTTTTTTTCGACATCCCTGCGGACATTTAAAGCTGGGACTCTTTCGAGATTGAGTGAGATCTTCTATAGGTCACCGTTGATGTGAGCTCCTTATCTGTTATTTATTATACATAATTATGTATTGGTAAATTTTTATAGAACTAAAATAAACTATGCACTTGTCACTTTCTTAACTTTACTTCTTAACCACGTTGCTAATGTAATGTAAATGACGTCTCGTATCGTCACCGTTGGTGTGAGCTCCTTATCTGTGTATATTATGCATTGTGTATTTTCTAAATATGTATATTTTGTATTTTATTGTAAAGTTTATATTGGGGGTTTCCCGTTGTTCCTGCTTAATGCAGTGTTAAATAAATAAATAGGAAATCTGTGTCGCTTAGAGCTCTTATCTTCACAATTTGTAACACAGCAATTATTTTTTAAATTAGGCATCTTTTCCATTTTATTATATATAATTATGTATTGGTAAATTTTTATAGAACTAAAATAAACTAGGCACTTGTCACTTTCTTAACTTTACTTCTTAACCACGTTGATAATGAAATGCAAATGACGTCTCGTATCGTAATGGCGACACAACGTGGCGAGGACGTAAACAAAGATGCGAGCGCCTCATGCGGCGGTTCGAGCAGTTAAAATCGGCTCAATTTGTCGAAATATTTAGTGAGAGAGTGGCCCATCTATGGGTTGTCTATGGGTACCGATAAAGTGTTCAACTTCTAGCGACAAATTCATAGAAATATATATTCATAGAATTATTTGGACAAATTTCATATATACAGGGTGTCTCAAGTTCGAGTGCCTATTAGACGTTTCTGGAGAACTAGACATATCTGAAATCTGAAAATTGGGATTATAATATTGTTCGAATTTCTCTACAGAGCTAAAATATTTTCGAAGCCCTAAAACTTCCGGTTATACAGGGAGTGAAAATAAATTCGAGGAAAAAATTTGTTTTCAAGTTTCAAGTTTCCTGGTATGATCGAGTATTCAATAGTGAACACATTTCTGTTAAAACCATTGTATGAGGACGAATAGTTTTCAAAATATCTAAAAAAAACTGGAAAAAAAGTCAAATATGTTCAGTCAGTAATATGTTCATTATTCTTATTTTAAATATCCTGAGAGTAAACCGTTTTTACAACATCGACGAGGAAGGATGTGAAAAGGTCATGCATCTTTTGGATTTCCAAAAAAATATCATCACAGGGTGTTTCAAATTTTGTGTTGAAAATTGTGATCTTAAATTGGTCATAACTTCTGTTTTTCAAATTAGAACCCTATTTTTGGCGCTCTTGTTCACCCGAACAGACTGCCTATCATTTTGCCCGAAATCAAGCCGAAAATGGTCAAATTCGATTGGGTTCGACTCCCTGATGAAGAATTCGTGGCGAAAGTTGAGTCTGTCCGGCCGGCCGGCCGTATCCTCTCTAGCATCCAAAAGGAATCAGCTAGAGTTTTCATATTTTCAGAATAGGTTAATTGTCCAAATATCTCGGTCAAGTTCGTTATTGGGCCAAATCCGTCGGATGGTTCAGTAGTTATGAGCATCTGAAATTTTCTTTCCTCAATAACTTCTAGAATATCCATCCGATCAAATTGATACTTAAAATATTGTTAAGGGAGGCTGCAACAAAACAGCTCGCAAAATTTCGCAGAAATCGTCGAGCTAGAAAATTTAAAAAAAATTCCCAAAAAAAAATTCTTTAATCCTCATTATCTCATAAGATATTTTTCGGATTTCAATAAAAATTCGTGAATATATTGAGGTGATTGATATCTTACTTATTCCCAAATTTCATTGTCGTAGCTCTTTTCCATCTGAAGATTTAATCATTTTTTTAATTTACTCAAAATAAAAAAGAGAAATGACATACGTCCCGATGATTTTCTTTGAACGATGGCCATCACAGATCGATATTCGAATGACAAATAATGGGCTCATTAATCAGTGTCAGTTGGCGTTATATTAATCAAAATTTTTTATAACGAGAAATCATAGAGATAGAATTCAATCTCGGCGGCTGAAATAATATACGATGTCAAAATTCAGAAAAACACCGACATAAGTTTTTAGGAAAAGGGAATTATAGCTTCGAAAAAAACTGGGGGAACATTATGAGTAGTTATTTTTAGTTTGAGATATAGGTTTGTTCATTCATTAGGCGTTCATATTTGCATCACGTTGTCCCATAGTACGAGAAAAGACTATTGTTCACCTGATCAGAGTGCTTATAGATTTGTTATGGTTTGAGTATTTACTCGCAAGTAGCCCAACAAGAGCGCCAAAGCAATCTGACCTCACGTCAGTGCTTTCTAATTTTTTTTTATAATTGTTTTATAATGGAGGTCATAACAGTGAAGAACGGCGTCTGATCCACCGAACACCAAGCATTGCATTCAGTTCTTCAGACACCTCGTGCGAACTATGTGTCGGAGCCCAATCCAATTGATAATATGCGGTAGTCGACATACTCAACGGCAGTTCATCCAAAATCTCAGAAACAAAATTTCTCAGGATTTCCGAAAATTTTTCTGTATTTAAATTTTCTTCATAAATGTAGTACCGCACTTTATTGTTCATCAAAAGAGCAAACACATTAAATATAAATTTATTCTGGGGGTTTCTTTCTCTTTTTCTATGAGGATTTTCACTTCTGCAAATGTGGCAATTCTTTCTATTAATTAGTCCTTCATTATTGAATTTTGCTTCGTCTGTCCAAATGATCTTTTTCAAAAAATTTTCATCATTTTCAACTACAAAAATTCAACCTTTTTATGTAGTCACCTGGTTCTAATGCATGAACTTTCTCATATTTGTAGTCATGCATGTTGTGTTTTTGCAAAATTCGGTGCACTGAATTTCTGTCTAAATCGATTTTATGAGCTGCACTTTGAAAGTCAAAACACTAATTTCATTTTCCTCATCATCAACTACCATTCTTTTGTATTCTTTAAGGGCTCTTACACATCCAAAACTTTGAAAGTTTGAAACATATTTTCTAAAGATCTTCTCCGTCATGGAAGGTAAATGGGGATACTTCTCGTCGAAGGCCCGGCAGGTTCTACTCATAATTCTGTTACATTCATCACGTATATAAAATAGATCCAGAATTTCGTAATTAGAATAACGGTTTATTTTGTTGAATCGAGAAATGGAGATAACGAATAACAATAACACCTGACACTTGAGAATTATTAACAGATAATTTATCTTCTATTGGTACACAGTGTTACCATGGTTTCGAATGAATATTCATTGAATTTTTTTAGATGCAATCAATTTGACTCTACGTACACCATAAATCCAGAAAATCTCCAATAACTCAGGAATTATTGAATTTGGGAGCATAATCATGTGAGAAACTATCATTATTTTTGACCGCAGAATCCAACACAATTATAAAAAATTAGGGTTCTAATTTGAAAAACAGAAGTTATGTCCAATTTAAGATCACAATTTTCAACACAAAATTTGAAACACCCTGTGATGATATTTTCGAAATCCAAAAGATGCATGACCTTTCTACATCCTTCCTCTTCGATGTTGTAAAAACGGTTTACGCTCAGGATATTTAAAATAAGAATAATGAACATATTACTGACTGAACATATTTGACTTTTTTTCCAGTTTTTTTTGGATATTTTGAAAACGATTCGATTTATAATAATATAATGGTTTTAACAGAAATGTGTTCAATATTGAATACTCGATCATACCAGGAATGGAACACCTGAAAACAAATTTTTTCCTCGAATTTATTTTCACTCCCTGTATAACCGGAAGTTTTAGGGCTTCGAAAATATTTTAGCTCTGTAGAGAAATTCGAACAATATCATAATCCCAATTTTCAGATTTCAAATATGTCTAGTTCTCCAGAAACGTCTAATAGGCACTCGAACTTGAGACACCCTGTATATATGAAATTTGTCGAAATAATTCTATGAATATATATTTCTATGAATTTGTCCCTAGAAGTTGAACACTTTACCGGTACCCATAGACAATCCATAGATGGGCCACTCTCTCACTAAATATTTCGACAAATTGAGCCGATTTTAACTGCTCGAACCGCCGCATGAGGCGCTCGCATCTCTGTTTACGTCCTCGCCACGTGTTGTCGCCATTACGATACGAGACGTCATTTACATTACATTAGCAACGTGGTTAAGAAGTTAAGTTAAGAAAGTGACAAGTGCATAGTTTATTTTAGTTCTATAAAAATTTACCAATACATAATTATGTATAATAAATAACAACAGATAAGGAGCTCACACCAACGGTGACCCATAGAAGATCTCTCTCAATCTCGAAAGAGTCCCAGCTTTAAATGTCCACAGGGAAGTCGAAAAAAATGGATATCACCGCATCTATTACCAACATCGAGCATACGCGATGGGAACAAATGCTTAGCATAATTAGTTCTATGTAGAAAAATTCGAACAATATCATAATACCAATTTTCAGATTTCAAATATGTCTAGTTCTCCAGAAACGTCTAATAGGCACTCGAACTTGAGACACCCTGTATATTAGATGATTAGATTAGATTATCTTATAAGTTGTAACGCCCTTACGTGCAGTTCCTTTATCAGTAAACTCGGGCGCCAGACTATTTGCTTCTGAGGGCGTCACCCTCACCTATCGAGCTCCTCCGGAATGTCCAGAAGCTCGAGCCTAGGTAGACTCCAGTGGAGAATGAAGTGGGTAGCTGTTGGAGGTAGAGGTGTCACCAATAAAACACGCGATTAACTAAAAATATACTCTCTATTCGTACTAAATAAACAAACTTTCCAAAATAATACGTCTCACAGTCCTTGAAACAAATCAACAGTTCATATTCGGTACAACAGTCCTTAATCTAAATCACAAAATCCTCGTAGTCCTTAACCTCTAAAAACCCAAGTACCAAATCTACTAATCAATCACCAAAAGTCCAGTAACATTCCGTGAAGGGGTTAGAGTGCACATAAAGCAATTACAGTGGCGAGTTACTCGATGTATTAGGCATCAGAAAGAATTCGGTAAGCAAAATGACTTAGGCATAAAACTGACTAGGGCCGTGTGATAAGAAATGATAATGTCTCGGGGTTAAAGCGAGAGGGGGAACCAAAGCCTCACTCAGGCCAACCTGGACCATCCAAGCGGGGGGTTCCGTGGGGCACGGTTCCACACGGCGCAACTAGTGTCCGTGCGCAACAGAACCCCTCAAAGAGAACTGCCAAGGCCCAGCCCAAATCGGAGTGACCGGCGGTATGGTGTGCGCATGCGCAAACCACCGCGCGTCCACCCGCGATGACGACAGGGCCGAGGTCGAACCAAGTGCACAGCAGCCCACGCCACGGAAAACTTCGGTCTAAGCACGATTGAATTTCCTCATCTCGTACATCAACGTCAGCTCCGCGAGATGGACAGCAGGAGTCCGCCAAGGTAAAACGGCCCACAACCTAGGGACGATTGAGTTTCCTCATCTCGGCACCCGGATTCCGGATCCGCAATACCGGTTAAAGGATCCAGCCGACACCCGTGACGAAACCGCACCCTCAAAGAAGGCCAACCCAGTGCCTGCCGCGCAACAGCCCACGTCACGGAAAGCCGGTTTAAGCACGATTGAGTTTCCTCATCTCGCACATCAACGTCAGCGAGAGATGGACAGCAGGAGTCCGCCGAGACAAACGGACACCTAGGGACGATTGAGTTTCCTCATCTCGGCACGGATTCCGGATCCGACCGGCTCACCCAGCCGCACCCGTGACCAATCCGTGCAGGGGTCGGTTCGACAAACGACAACGTCACGGAAAGCTTCGGTCTAAGCACGATTGAATTTCCTCATCTCGTACATCAACGTCAGCCCCGAGAGATGGACAGCAGGAGTCCGCCAAGATAAAACGGCCCACAATCTAGGGACGATTGAGTTTCCTCATCTCGGCACCCAGACGGCGGAAACGCAATACCGGCTAAAGGACTCGTAAAGGACGTGACGCCCTAGACGCCCTCCTGCAGCCGTCGTTCGGTCTCAACGATCGAACCTCACACTCACCTCCTGGAATCTCGTCCTCCACAAGTGGTCCTCCGGTCCCCTCTCTATACCCCTTTCCTACCTTGGTATGTCTGCCTACCACTGAACTCACTACCAGCACTCACAACACTGGCTGGACCCTCCCCACTAAACGGTAGAGGCTTTCCTCTTATTTTGAGTTCCGCGCCGTACGAGGAACTGCCGTTCCAGTGCTCGACTCGTCTATAAATACCATTCTCGGTCCCCTCCACCACATACGTCGTGCGCACTGCAGATGGAGGTGGGAATGATCGGTCGGTGTCCCCACCGCTCGGCGCGATCTCGCTGGAGTCAATCAAGGTCAACGGGTTTCTGCCACGCAAACAAAACTACTTCGTTACACTCTCCCTTCCATCCAAAAAAGAATTTTTTTCTCTTCCCTTCCTGACCACAAAAAGGATGAAGAAAGGACCTTAGCCTAATAAAACGCAAGAGAAAATCTTAGTCCAAATCAACCATATAAGAGAAAATCTTATCCTAAAGCAACAATATAAGAGAAAATCCTATCCTAAATCAACAATATAAGAGAATAATCTTAGCCTAAATCTACAACATAAGAGAAAATCTTATACTCAATCAACAACATAAGAGAAAATCTTAGCCTAAATCAACAATATGAGAGAAAATCTTAGCCTAAATTAGCGATAACATACAAGAGGAAATCTTAGCCTAACTCAGCAATTCTCTCTACTGTTTGTCGGCGTTTGTGACGCGCACGCTGCGTTCCTTTGGGAGGGCGGTGACGCGCACTACTGTCATGCGGGGGAAAAGGCGCGCACTATGCGTTCATTTGAGAGGGCTGTCATCGCGCACTACTGTCATGTGGGGAAAAAGACGCGCACTATGCGTTCATTTGGGAGGGCGGTGACGCGCACTACTGTCATGCGGGGGAAAAGGCGCGCACTATGCGTTCATTTGAGAGGGCTGTCATCGCGCACTACTGTCATGTGGGGAAAAAAGACGCGCACTATGCGTTCATTTGGGAGGGCGGTGACGCGCACTACTGTCATGTGGAAAAAGGACGCGCACTATGCGTTCATTTCGGAGGGCGACGCGTCTGAAACATAGGAAGCGTTAGCGGGCTTCAGGTCTTTTATATGAATATGCCTTAACCTCTTGCCCGATCCGTCTCGCAAGTCGTAGACCACCGGTGAAACTACTTTGGTCACAATATATGGTCCAGAAAATTTCGGCGCCAGTTTGCCCGAAAACTGGTTCGCAGCTGAAGACAGTGGTCGTTCCCGGCGCCAGACTTCATCTCCCACTCTACATCTCCATTCCCGTCGCCGAAGATCATAATAGTGGCTTTGCTGGGTGAATGCCCGACCCAACTTTACTCGTACCAATTCAAACACTTCGCGTAGCCGTTGTACCCGACTCGCGTGACTTCGGACCTCCTCGCGACTGGTGTCCTGAGCATCTTCTTCATCTGCTTCGGAGTCTTCTGGCTCCTCTCTAGGACCATCGTCATCAACAACCACTCTTGGTATGTTCATTTCACGGCCGAAGTTGAGGAACGACGGAGTAAATCCCGTCGACTCATGTCTCGCCGAATTCGTCGCCATAGCCAGCTCGGGTAGTCTCTCGTCCCATTTACGATGATCGCCTTCACAAAATTGCGCTATCATCGTTTTCAACGTACGATTCGCCCGCTCGACCGCATTCGCTTGAGGGCTGTACACCGGTGTGAACCGTACTCGAACTCCCAATTGCCTCAATAAGCTCCGGAATTCTCGACTAACAAACTGTTTGCCGTTGTCGCATATCACCGTGCGAGGACAACCAAACTTTGCAATCACCTGCTCGAAGAGAGCCCTTGTTACTGCTGGTGCTGTCGCCTTGCGTAGAGCACGAAATTCCACCCACTTGGTGAATTTATCCTGAGCCACAAATACAAACGTATTCCCCCTGGTAGAGGTAATGGACCAATCAGGTCAACGCAGACTTTATCCCAGGGGTCTTTTCCTATACTTGGCTGCATCTTTCCAGGAGTCTGTTGCTGCGAAACTTTATATCTTTGGCAGGACTGACATGATCTCACGAACTTAGCTATATCCCTAAACATTCCTGGCCAGTAATATAGTTTAGCCATCCTGCAACTAGTTTTCGCTATTCCCATATGTCCGGCGGTTGGAGCATCATGATTTTCCCGCATAAGAGCCTCTCTTTGGTTGGCGGGCACACACAGCTTCCAGGGTCGGGACATATCGGGTTCAGTCAAGTCGTTTGACTCGAAGAAATGTCGATATAATTTGCCATCGCTCACGCAATAGTCAGGCAACGCCTCGGGGTTATTTTCGACTTCGGCCAACTTCCTTGTATACCATTTGCATTTGGTCTCCTCAGACAAGCAAATCTCTCCCTCGGTTGGGCCAGGTAATGGACTTCTTGACAGCGCATCGGCCACTCTATTGAGGGATCCTTTTCGGTATTTTATGTCGAAATCAAATTGTTGTAAATAGACTTTCCATCTGGCAATACGTCCTGCAGGGCTCTTTACTGAATTCAGCCATCGGAGCGACTGATGGTCTGTCAATACTGTAAAGTGGTATCCCTCAAGGTAGGGTCGCATCTTCTCAACGCCCCATACGATAGCCAGACACTCTTTCTCTGTTGTCGAGTAATTTCGTTCAGCCGGTGACAACGTTCTACTTGCATAGGCTATAACTCTTTCGACCTCATCGACACTCTGGGTAAGCGCTATGCCCAATCCTTGATCCGAAGCATCAGTCTGCAGCACGAACGGCTGCTCAAAATCAGGACACGCCAAAACTGGGGCCTCCGTGAGTTTTTTCTTCAGTAGTTCGAAAGATTTCAGTTCCTCTGCCTCAAAACGCCATTTCTGCTTCTTACGTAGTAGGCGAGTCAACGGTGCCACAATCTGGGAAAACTCCGGTATGAACCGACGGTACCAAGATGCCACTCCGAGAAATCTTCTGATTTCGCGGACACTTCGGGGTACTGGTATTGCCTGTATCGCCGCCACCTTGTCAGGATCGGTCTTGATTCCGTCCGAGGAATCGTCAAATTGTTCAAGTTGCCCGTCCAGAAAGCGGTTGAGCTCTCGTCTTTCTTTCTCAGGAAGTTCCAGTTCTTCATGGTTATAATCGGCTTTCGAGCAGGACAGTGATTCCTCTCCGACAGATCTCAGTAATCTACCTCTGTAGTAGCAGGACACAGATCTTAGTTCAATGCTAAAATCGTAGTCACTCAGTACGTCCATCCCAACTACTATGTCTATCGGTAAACTCTCCATATACAGCATATCCACCGTGATATAGTCCTCGTGCAACTGCAATGGAAGTCTATAGCTTCTGGGAATTGATACTGACTGTCCATCAGCTATCTTCGCCGTAGCCTGGTGTGTGAAAGATGGTATGTTCATTCGATCGCAGTAATCAACCACAGTTCTTCCCAAGAATGACTTCGTAGCACCAGTGTCCAGCAACGCTCGAAAGTTTCTCCCTTCCACACTGACATAAATTATAGGTCGGTTATCTGGCGGATGTCTCTGAATGGTATTTAGCTTCGAGGCTAGTCTTTCAGAGGATTGCGGATGCCTCGTCCTCGCGCAATCCTCACTTAGTTTTCCGAACAACCACATTCTCTTGCAGAAACGCCATCTCTTCCACACCGTGGACAGGAAATCTTGGGGGGGTTTCGGCAGTTTATTCGCATATGTCCTGTCTCTCCACATCTAAAACATACCATCGTGTCCTCATTGAATCTCACAGTTCTTCGGTTGGGACTAGGCCGTCGTTCCTGGGCGACAACGTTCGTTCTAACGACCGTGTCACTATTCCTGTGTGGTAACTCCATCGACGTTCTAGTCGGTACCTCAGATCTATTCATGTCCGATACATTCGGTCTGGTTTGCGGGCTCTGGTACACGAGATGAGGCTCTGGTGTTACTATGGCATTCTGTACTGGAGGTGGTTTGTACTGTTGTGCCTGCCAATGTACCAACTCAAACACCTTGCCTTTATTCAGTAGCTCTTCAATGGTATCGGTATGCTGGAATACGAGTGCTCTCTGAAGATGTGGCAACAAGCCTCGTCTAATAATTGTGACTTGCTCGGTCTCAGTTACGCAGTTATGTACCAGCTTTCGAAATAGGTTTTGCATTCGAGTCACGTACAGTACAAGTTTTTCATCTTTGCCTTGCGTTCTCTTTTTAATATCCTCGAGAAGCAACTCTTCGTAATTTGGTGGCAAGAAGGCTTCTTTGATTTTGGTCTTAAAATCTTCCCAGCTCTCTAAGTTTGCTTTTCGTAGTACATACCAATCTCGTGCATCACCCCTCAATATCTCATAAATGGACTTAAATAAATCTCCATGTGTCAGGTTTCTCGACTCGGCTAGTTGTTCGATCTCGTCCAGAAACGCTGTGATACTTCCCGAGCCGTCATAATGTACGTTCCACATGTACAATGGGACTGTGGGGGCACGAGTGGGGTAGATGTGGTACATACTCCTCTCGTCCTCCTGTGGTGGGGGAATTGGTGTTTCTCTCTCTTGTCTCCTTGTCTGCACCGGTAGTGGGGTAACCACAGACTCTACTGACTCTATTGTCTCTCCTACGATGTTTGCATTCGGTACTGATGCTCTCCTCGTTGATTCAGTGAATCCACGTGTTGGTATCTCTGTCGTCGTTGGCACAGTCTCTCTGCGCACCCGGCTCCGTAATGAATCAAAAATCCGGCGATTGATGGAACTAGTCGTCGTTCGTATCCCACAAGGTCGTGTGTTCGTCCCAATCATTTGAAATTCCTCGTCTCTGCCGTCGATGTCGAATGACAGCCTCTGGTCTCTAACTTCTCTAGCTCGGTAAGTCCTATCGGTCATCGGTACTAAAACCGGCATATTATCTACAGGTATCGGCGCATCAATTAAAGACGGCGTCTCAGTCGCCTCCGTGGCCAATCCAGCGATGCTACGTGCATCCTCTAACGCTATTCGAGCGTCCTCCAAAACTTCCATCATTCTATCTCTCGTC
Organism: Micraspis discolor; assembly: GCA_030674115.1. Classification (NCBI taxonomy): domain Eukaryota; kingdom Metazoa; phylum Arthropoda; class Insecta; order Coleoptera; family Coccinellidae; genus Micraspis; species Micraspis discolor. The sequence continues at coordinate 128,979 of JARTUT010000462.1, forward strand.
AGTCCTTCCTCCATGGTGCCTGGCTTCACCAACCTCAATCTATGCTCAACATGCTCCAGACGGCTGAACATCCTCCTATATACATTTCGAGCATTTCCAGTGTCAACCTCCGGAACATCTTCCAACAATTCGCTCAGTTTCGTACCACAGACCGCCAGCTCCAATCGGGTATTCAGCTCCACATCCTCGGGAATGTCTATCCCTCTTGACAGCACTCTTCGCAGCAACAGCCTATCCTCATCCGCAGTGGATCCAACTTCCAACCTCCGGGCACGCAACTCCCATACGAGTTCGTCACTCCGAAGCATATCCACATCCATCCTTACTTCCTCGGGATATCCAACAACGTCCAAACTCTTACAACCTCTTCCAACATAAAGAAAAATCTCTATTATATTCCAACACCAGCCTCCAACAACCTGCGGTCCCTGCTCGGGCGCCAGAATTGTAACGCCCTTACGTGCAGTTCCTTTATCAGTAAACTCGGGCGCCAGACTATTTGCTTCTGAGGGCGTCACCCTCACCTATCGAGCTCCTCCGGAATGTCCAGAAGCTCGAGCCTAGGTAGACTCCAGTGGAGAATGAAGTGGGTAGCTGTTGGAGGTAGAGGTGTCACCAATAAAACACGCGATTAACTAAAAATATACTCTCTATTCGTACTAAATAAACAAACTTTCCAAAATAATACGTCTCACAGTCCTTGAAACAAATCAACAGTTCATATTCGGTACAACAGTCCTTAATCTAAATCACAAAATCCTCGTAGTCCTTAACCTCTAAAAACCCAAGTCCCAAATCTACTAATCAATCACCAAAAGTCCAGTAACATTCCGTGAAGGGGTTAGAGTGCACATAAAGCAATTACAGTGGCGAGTTACTCGATGTATTATTTTGGTTTTTTTTAAAAGAAAAATAAAAATTTTTTTTTTTTAAAAAATTAAAACCTTTAAAATTTTAAAAAAAAAATTTTTAAATTTTAAAAACCCCTTTTTTCCCCAAATTTAAAGGGGTTTTATTTCCATCTTCAAAAATTCAAAATTTTTTTAAAAATTGTGATACCCAAAAATTTTAAAACAAATTTTTTTCTTTATTTTAAAAAAAAAAATTTACCCATTTAAGGGGTTTTTAAAGACTTAATCTTTTAAATACAAAAAAAATTTTTTAAAAACCAAAACCCCAAATCAAAAACTCCCTTTAAAAGAAAATTTTTTTAATAAAAAAAATTAAATAATTTTAAATTTAGGTTTTTTAAAACTTTTTTTTAAATTTTTCTTCTGTTTGTTTAAATTGAAAATTTTAAATTTAAAAAATTTTTCATCTAAACCCTTTTTTTGTTTTAAAATTTGTTTAAATTATAAACCTTTTTCCCCCGGTTTCCCAAAATTTCTGTTTAAACCAGTTCAAAACCCCTTTTATTTTAAAAATTAAAACAAAAATTCCCTTTTCCTTTTTACCCTTTTTTTAATAAAAAAGGTTTCCTTTCCTTAAGGTTTTAGGGAAAATTTTTGGGCCCTTTTCCCGTAAAAATAAAATATTTTCCAAAATTTTTTTCTTTGGGAATTTTAAAAATTAAATTAATTTTTTCCATTTTTGGGCCCTTAAAACCCTTTTTTTTAAATTTGAAAACCCTTTAATTAAATTGGTTTTTCATTTTTTTTTAAAAATTTAATAATTAAATTTTTAAAATTTTTTGTTAAATTTGATTTAAAAATTTCTTTTTTTTTCCCTTGAAGTTTTCCCAAATTTGGAAACCGCAAATTTTTAAAAGGAAACCCAAATTTTTAAAAATTTTTTTTTTTAAAATTAAAATTTAAATTTTCAAATTGGATTTTCCCCAAATTTAAAAAAAGAAATGATCTCGGAATGGGAAAATGGGGGAGTAAAAAAGGCAAACTGTATATGTAGAGTTCCTAAGGGAAAGCTTAAGGAAGTAAGTATTTTTCAATTTCAAATTATTTAGTTGGAGGACATCAATGTCTGATCTTTCGCCTAAGATGTCACGTAATATTTCTTTGACTAAGGTTTTACGGAATATGCGGTTATTCAAAATTATTGAAGTTAACCGTGATAACATCTTCTCAATCAACTAATACACTTGCTAAATTTCATAGGAATCAACATACTAGAAAATAAAAAAAATTCAGAGTTTTTTCATTTATTTAAGACAGTCGCAGAAGTTCATAGAATGGATGGATTTTTTTTCATGCTTGTTCCATTTTTTGTAGTTGTCATATTCTTTCAAGTCTGACCAGAACTCCCATCCATGTTCATTTTTGAGTGAAAAAAAAAACCAAACAATTTCTTAAATTTTAACCGTCACATTATTAATGAATTTCTTTATTTCAATTCCAGGGCCGTATTGTTGAGTGTGTCCATTGCGGTTGCAGAGGATGCTCAGGATGAATTATGTTGGTTTCAGAGGTTCAGTGGAACCAGAATTGGTATTTCTGGTTTCATAACCAACAAATGTGAAGACAACAGTTTAGGAAGATTGCTGAAAATTTGTATAATAATAATCTTTACAATTTTGCCACACCAAACCAACAAGGAGTTCAGCACACCCTGCAAGGAAAAGCAGTCCTTACAACAGAGCTTGAAGTCGTCTGCATAAGCTAATGCAAGAATATCAATCCTCAATTGGCCAACAGCCGTCACCAACCTTGCCCCGACTCACCCACAACTATCATCACCATCAAGATATAATAATGAAACTACTTTATTCTTGGAAATGGCCATCAAACTTTGTATATTTATTCTACCATCAATTAAAATTACATGTTGTATGTTAGTTTTCAACCAAGAAACAATAAATATTTCTCTTAAATTGACAATTTAATTTAGTCTTACACTTCTTGAAAGTATCAATGATACCTTTATTTAATCTAGAAAACTCTGTTTTCTCTGATGAATAAGAGAGAATTTTTCATTCTTATCATAACATCAAACAATTCAAAAAAATTAATTAAAAATTGAAATAGAATATGACATTTGTATTACGAGATTTGTGTATATCACTTTTCTCTCTCTCTCGTCAGGCGTTCATATTCGATGAAAATAATTAATAATAGTTTATTGCGCCATCTGTTGACGCTATTGGGTTCCTGTGCGTCTTTTTCATTGTAGCTACTGGAGATGGCTATTGATCACTGCACTACAAAAAAAGTGAAATCCAACCAAACAAATTCTGTAAAAAACTAACCATGTCTCGAAGGAGCCACTTGTTGATCTCTATAAAGTAATGAAATCTAGATATAGTCGTTCCTATTCTAAGGTTTTTTACTGCGATTTCTTTATTATTATCTTCAATGTTGTTTGACTTGGCACTTGCAGGGTAAACTAGGGTGCAAAATCAGGTGCGAGACACCATTGCACCAATCTGTCGCCAGAAACGCTGTTTATTAAATAAACTTTTTCCTAATGGCAATTTTCCATCTTCTATGGGTAGCGGTTCAACAGTCAAGTCACACTATATTAACTATAGTAATAAAAAATTGCAGCAATGAACTTTAGACTTGGCACAACTTGTCTAGCTTTCATTTCTTTTTAGAGATGAACAATCGGCTCCATCGAGACTTGATAGGTTTTTACAGAATGTTTTGGTTGCTTTCCATATATTGTAATAAACTACCGATATTATTCCTTCCAATGTTTTTGATGATTTCTTTTGTATATTTTGTATTAATCTTCAAATTATGTTTCTTCCGATCTATGTCGCTTAGAGCTCTTATCTTCACAATTTGGAACACAGCATTTATTTTTTAAATTAGGCATCTTTTCCATTTTATTATACATAATTATGTATTGGTAAATTTTTATAGAACTAAAATAAACAAGGCACTTGTCACTTTCTTAACTTTACTTCTTAACCACGTTGCTAATGAAATGCAAATGACGTCTCGTATCGTAATGGCGACACAACGTGGCGAGGACGTAAACAGAGATGCGAGCGCCTCATGCGGCGGTTCGAGCAGTTAAAATCGGCTCAATTTATCGAAATATTTAGTGAGAGAGTGGCCCATCTATGGGTTGTCTATGGGTACCGGTAAAGTGTTCAACTTCTAGGGACAAATTCATAGAAATATATATTCATAGAATTATTTGGACAAATTTCATATATACAGGGTGTCTCAAGTTCGAGTGCCTATTAGACGTTTCTGGAGAACTAGACATATTTGAAATCTGAAAATTGAGATTATGATATTGTTCGAATTTCTCTACAGAGCTAAAATATTTTCGAAGCCCTAAAACTTCCGGTTATACAGGGAGTGAAAATAAATTCGAGGAAAAAATTTGTTTTCAAGTTTTCCATTCCTGGTATGATCGAGTATTCAATAGTGAACACATTTCTGTTAAAACCATTATATTATTATAATTCGAATAGTTTTCAAAATATCCAAAAAAAACTAGAAAAAAAGTCAAATATGTTCAGTCAGTAATATGTTCATTATTCTTATTTTAAATATCCTGAGCGTAAACCGTTTTTACAACATCGAAGAGGAAGGATGTGGAAAGGTCATGCATCTTTTGGATTCCGAAAATATCATCACAGGGTGTTTCAAATTTTGTGTTGAAAATTGTGATCTTAAATTGGCCATAACTTCTGTTTTTCAAATTAGAACCCTATTTTTTATAATTGTGTTGGATTCTGCGGTGAAAAAAATGCTCCTAAATTCAATAATTTCCGAGTTATTTGAGATTTTCTGGATTTATGTAGTACGTAGAGTCAAATTCTTCGAATCTGATTCATAAGGATATTCTGTGAGCATAGAAGATAAATCATCCCATTTATAATTCACTACTGTCAGACAGGTCTTATTGTTAGTCGTTATGAAATTTTTTGATTTCACAAAATGAATCATTGCTATTTTAATAATGAGATTTTGGATTTATTTCTCATTATTGTGTTTTTTCAATTGTATACGCAATACATATTCAAATGCACTTAATGATATTGTTTATTTCAAATCCATGGTGGATGACCCAAAATGTTGAGTATCCAATGAGAAATATCCCCAATTTTTTTTTGAATTTCTGAAAAGATGTTTCAAACTTTCCAAATTTTGGAATGCCCCTAAAGAATACAAAAAAAGGGCTGTTGATGAAATTAGTATTTCGACATATTTCGAAGCGAATGAAAATTTATCTCTTCAATAAGAAACACATTGAATAGATTCGCTACTTCAGTACATCGAATTATGATTATAAATAAATTATGATAATAAAAATACGTTTCAAAACTCAAATTAACAAAATAAATGATCAGGTAAGAGTTTCAATATGGTAACCATTTTGTTCCACACACTTTCGAATACGTCTTAAGTGAGTGAAAAGCATACACCACACCCCGTTTCAAATCTTCTATGCTTTCAATAGGAGATTCATAGACTATGTATTTTATTTTACCTCATAAATAAAAATCTAATGGAGTAAGATCGGGAGATCGTGGGGGTCATAATAGTGAAGAACGGCGTCCGATCCACCGATTACCAAGCATTGCATTCAGTTCTTCAGACACCTCGTGCGAACTATGTGTCGGAGCCCAATCCAATTGATAATATGCGGTAGTCGACATACTCAACGGCAGTTCATCCAAAATCTCAGAAACAAAATTTCTCAGGATTTCCAAAAATTTTTCTGTATTTAAATTTTCTTCATAAATGTAGTACCGCACTTTATTGTTCATCAAAAGAGCAAACACATTAAATATAAATTTATTCTGGGGGTTTCTTTGTCTTTTTCTATGAGGATTTTCACTTCTCCAAATGTGGCAATTCTTTCTATTAATTAGTCCTTCATTATTGAATTTTGCTTCGTCTGTCCAAATGATCTTTTTCAAAATCATTTTCAACTACAAAAATTCAACCTTTTTATGTAGTCATCTGGTTCTAATGCATGAACTTTCTCATATTTGTAGTCATGAATGTTGTGTTTTTGCAAAATTCGGTGCACTGAATTTCTGTCCAAATCGATTTTATGAGCTGCACTTTGAAAGTCAAAACACTAATTTGATTTTCCTCATCATCAACTACCATTCTTTAGTATTCTTTAAGGGCTCTTACACATCCAAAACTTTGAAAGTTTGAAACATATTTTCTAAAGATCTTCTCCGTCATGGAAGGTAAATGGGGATACTTCTCGTCGAAGGACCGGCAGGTTCTACTAATAATTCTGTTACATTCATCACGTATATAAAATGGAACCAGAATTTCGTAATTAGAATAACGGTTCATTTTGTTGAATCGAGAAATGGAGATAACGAATAACAATAACACCTGACACTTGAGAATTGTTAACAGATAATTTATCTTCTATTGGTACAGAGTGTTACCATGGTTTCGAATGAATATTCATTGAATTTTTTTAGATGCAATCAATTTGACTCTACGTACACCATAAATCCAGAAAATCCCCAATAACTCAGGAATTATTGAATTTGGGAGCATAATCATGTGAGAAACTATCATTATTTTTGACCGCAGAATCCAACACAATTATAAAAAATTAGGGTTCTAATTTGAAAAACAAAAGTTATGTCCAATTTAAGATCACAATTTTCAACACAAAATTTGAAACACCCTGTGATGATATTTTCGGAATCCAAAAGATGCATGACCTTTCCACATCCTTCCTCTTCGATGTTGTAAAAACGGTTTACGCTCAGGATATTTAAAATAAGAATAATGAACATATTACTGACTGAACATATTTGACTTTTTTTCCAGTTTTTTTTGGATATTTTGAAAACTATTCGAATTATAATAATATAATGGTTTTAACAGAAATGTGTTCAATATTGAATACTCGATCATACCAGGAATGGAACACCTGAAAACAAATTTTTTCCTCGAATTTATTTTCACTCCCTGTATAACCGGAAGTTTTAGGGCTTCGAAAATATTTTAGCTCTGTAGAAAAATTCGAACAATATCATAATCCCAATTTTCAGATTTCAAATATGTCTAGTTCTCCAGAAACGTCTAATAGGCACTCGAACTTGAGACACCCTGTATATTAGATGATTAGATTAGATTATCTTATAAGTGTATTTATTATTATCTTATACCTAAGACAAATGAAGGGCATATAATAATGGGCGAGTTTTTTTGACACATGCGCATTCCATAGAGCGTCAATTATTTATATCAGAGTATTGAATACAGAATCGATCTCTGTTTTGAAGGCGGTAATTTCAAATAATATAATTAAATATAATTCAAGATGGTCAACACGTTTCAAAACATTGAAACTCAAATTCAAAATGACAATTATTAACAAGCATAGAGCATAACCATAATCTCTATGTTCAGTTAACGGCCAGTATGAACGGCTACTGAAATTCTTACGGAATACGGTAACGGCTTATGGAATACGGTACCGGCCAGTATAAACGAGTCCTTAACATCATTGTGAATAGGCCTTTGACCTAATTCTAAGTGACTAGGCCCAGAGACAATTACTAATTCTAGGTCAATCTATATTTATCTATGGTTCTATGCATAGATTAAAGAAAACTTCCTTAAAACCTACGATTCTATGGTTTGTGTTAACGAGTGCTAGAATGCGAGAAGTTCTCAGGTAATATTTTGGTCCATGTCCAGTACAGTGTTGAGGTGCTAAAGATTAAGTTATTCGAAGAAATACAATGCCGAAAGTGAGACGAAGCAAAAAAAGCCCCTCCTGAGGGATGGGAGTTAATCGAGCCCACGCTCGACGAGTTGGAACAAAAAATGAGAGAAGGTACGTAATAGGTAAAGTGGAAAAAGATAGGGTTTAGAGATTTTTGAATTAGTGTCTGATCCGATAAATGCAATTTAGTGTCATGAACAGCAAGATTTGTTGGCTACCATTTCATAGCTGTAGTAATATCAGTATTCCATCAAGTCTTGAGAAGTGTTTACTATTGTTCTTTCCAGCTATTTTAAATAACTGAAAAAACACATAAAGTGGTGCTAGCACTTTATATCACTTCTGTGTTGCGCAAGGGTGCAATAATAATATATAATATAGAGTTCAATATATAGACGAAGACTTTTGTCTATTGTTCAATATTTATATTTACAGTAGAAGTCAGCTAGTTAAACAAAGTCTAAGGTAAAATTTTACATAGGTTCAATCATATTATTTCATACACTCTTCTTCTTCCCATTAAATCCCTTTCCGCCAATTCTCTTCTGCTCAATTTTGAAATTATCGCCATAAAAATTATGCCGTACATATGCTCTATGCCAATGTATCAAAAGTACTTGATTGCCCTTAATTTGTTCCTAGAAGTAGACCACTTCGAGGGTAAGTGAAAAAGTTAGGGAATGAGTTTGAACGGTAGCATTGAATTCAAGGAAATATTACAAGTCAATATTCATTCTATTCAGGTTACTGTCATATCTTTGTGAATGCTAAAGAACTACTCTCTGCGTTGGAAATTTCAGTAAAATATTCAATTTTGATGTTTATTTATCTTGCCTTTATAATATGATCACACTGATGTTTTTTTCAGCTGAAACAGAATCTCATGAAGGAAAAAGAAGAAATGAATCACTGTGGCCCATATTTAAAATGCACCACCAAAAGTCCAGATATATTTATGACCTATTTTTCAGAAGAAAGGCAATTAGTAGGATTTATATAATTATTGCTTGAATGAAAATATAGCAGACAAAAATTTGATAGCGAAATGGAAAAAACAAGGCTATGAAAATCTTTGTTGTTTGAGATGCATTCAAGCTCGAGATACCACTTACGGTACAAACTGTATATGTAGAGTTCCTAAGGGAAAGCTTGAGGAAGTAAGTATTTTTCAATTTCAAATTATTTAGTTGGAGGACATCAATGTCTGATCTTTCGCCTAAGATGTCACGTAATATTTCTTTGACTAAGGTTTTACGGAATATGCGGTTATTCAAAATTATTGAAGTTAACCGTGATAACATCTTCTCAATCAACTAATACACTTGCTAAATTTCATAGGAATCAACATACTAGAAAATAAAAAAAATTCAGAGTTTTTTCATTTATTTAAGACAGTCGCAGAAGTTCATAGAATGGATGGATTTTTTTTCATGCTTGTTCCATTTTTTTGTAGTTGTCATATTCTTTCTAGTCTGACCAGAACTCCCATCCATGTTCATTTTTGAGTGAAAAAAAAACCAAAAAATTTCTTAAATTTTAACCGTCACATTATTAATGAATTTCTTTATTTCAATTCCAGGGCCGTATTGTTGAGTGTGTCCATTGCGGTTGCAGAGGATGCTCAGGATGAATTATGTTGGTTTCAGAGGTTCAGTGGAACCAGAATTGGTATTTCTGGTTTCATAACCAACAAATGTGAAGACAACAGTTTAGGAAGATTGCTGAAAATTTGTATAATAATAATCTTTACAATTTTGCCACACCAAACCAACAAGGAGTTCAGCGCACAAGGAGTTCAGCACGCCCTGCAAGGAAAAGCAGTCCTTACAACAGAGCTTGAAGTCGTCTGCATAAGCTAATGCAAGAATATCAATCCTCAATTGCCCAACAGCCGTCACCAACCTTGCCCCGACTCACCCACAACTATCATCACCATCAAGATATAATAATGAAACTACTTTATTCTTGGAAATGGCCATCAAACTTTGTATATTTATTCTACCATCAATTAAAATTACATGTTGTATGTTAGTTTTCAACCAAGAAACAATAAATATTTCTCTTAAATTGACAATTTAATTTAGTCTTACACTTCTTGAAAGTATCAATGATACCTTTATTTAATCTAGAAAACTCTGTTTTCTCTGATGAATAAGAGAGAATTTTTCATTCTTATCATAACATCAAACAATTCAAAAAAATTAATTAAAAATTGAAATAGAATATGACATTTGTATTACGAGATTTGTGTATAACACTTTTCTCTCTCTCTCGTCAGGCGTTCATATTCGATGAAAATAATTAATAATAGTTTATTGCGCCATCTGTTGACGCTATTGGGTTCCTGTGCGTCTTTTTCATTGTAGCTACTGGAGATGGCTATTGATCACTGCACTACAAAAAAAGTGAAATCCAACCAAACAAATTCTGTAAAAAACTAACCATGTCTCGAAGGAGCCACTTGTTGATCTCTATAAAGTAATGAAATCTAGACATAGTCGTTCCTATTCTAAGGTTTTTTACTGCGATTTCTTTATTATTATCTTCAATGTTGTTTGACTTGGCACTTGCAGGGTAAACAAGGGTGCAAAATCCGGTGCGAGACACCATTGCACCAATCTGTCGCCAGAAACGCTGTTTATTAAATAAACTTTTTCCTAATGGCAATTTTCCATCTTCTATGGGTAGCGGTTCAACGGTCAAGTCACACAACATTAACTATAGTAATAAAACATTGCAGCAATGAACTTTAGACTTGGCACAACTTGTCTAGCTTTCATTTCTTTTTAGAGATGAACAATCGGCTCCATCGAGACTTGATAGGTTTTTACAGAATGTTTTGGTTGCTTTCCATATATTGTAAAAAACTACCGATATTATTCCTTCCAATTTTTTTTGATTTCTTTTGTATATTTTGTATTAATCTTCAAATTATGTTTCTTCCGATCTATGTCGCTTAGAGCTCTTATCTTCACAATTTGGAACACAGCATTTATTTTTTAAATTAGGCATCTTTTCCATTTTATTATACATAATTATGTATTGGTAAATTTTTATAGAACTAAAATAAACAAGGCACTTGTCACTTTCTTAACTTTACTTCTTAACCACGTTGCTAATGAAATGCAAATGACGTCTCGTATCGTAATGGCGACACAACGTGGCGAGGACGTAAACAGAGATGCGAGCGCCTCATGCGGCGGTTCGAGCAGTTAAAAGCAGTTCGAGCAGTGTTCAACTTCTAGGGACAAATTCATAGAAATATATATTCATAGAATTATTTGGACAAATTTCATATATACAGGGTGTCTCAAGTTCGAGTGCCTATTAGACGTTTCTGGAGAACTAGACATATTTGAAATCTGAAAATTGAGATTATGATATTGTTCGAATTTCTCTACAGAGCTAAAATATTTTCGAAGCCCTAAAACTTCCGGTTATACAGGGAGTGAAAATAAATTCGAGGAAAAAATTTGTTTTCAAGTTTTCCATTCCTGGTATGATCGAGTATTCAATAGTGAACACATTTCTGTTAAAACCATTATATTATTATAATTCGAATAGTTTTCAAAATATCCAAAAAAAATTGGAAAAAAAGTCAAATATGTTCAGTCAGTAATATGTTCATTATTCTTATTTTAAATATCCTGAGCGTAAACCGTTTTTACAACATCGAAGAGGAAGGATGTGGAAAGGTCTTGCATCTTTTGGATTCCGAAAATATCATCACAGGGTGTTTCAAATTTTGTGTTGAAAATTGTGATCTTAAATTGGCCATAACTTCTGTTTTTCAAATTAGAACCCTATTTTTTATAATTGTGTTGGATTCTGCGGTGAAAAAAATGCTCCTAAATTCAATAATTTCCGAGTTATTTGAGATTTTCTGGATTTATGTAGTACGTAGAGTCAAATTCTTCGAATCTGATTCATAAGGATATTCTGTGAGCATAGAAGATAAATCATCCCATTTATAATTCACTACTGTCAGACAGGTCTTATTGTTAGTCGTTATGAAATTTTTTGATTTCACAAAATGAATCATTGCTATTTTAATAATGAGATTTTGGATTTATTTCTCATTATTGTGTTTTTTCAATTGTATACGCAATACATATTCAAATGCACTTAATGATATTGTTTATTTCAAATCCATGGTGGATGACCCAAAATGTTGAGTATCCAATGAGAAATATCCCCAATTTTTTTTTGAATTTCTGAAAAGATGTTTCAAACTTTCCAAATTTTGGAATGCCCCTAAAGAATACAAAAAAAGGGCTGTTGATGAAATTAGTATTTCGACATATTTCGAAGCGAATGAAAATTTATCTCTTCAATAGGAAACACATTAAATAGATTCGCTACTTCAGTACATCGAATTATGATTATAAATAAATTATGATAATAAAAATAAAAATACGTTTCAAAACTCAAATTAACAAAATAAATGATCAGGTAAGAGTTTCAATATGGTAACCATTTTGTTCCACACACTTTCGAATACGTCTTAAGTGAGTGAAAAGCATACACCACACCCCGTTTCAAATCTTCTTTGCTTTCAATAGGAGATTCATAGACTATGTATTTTATTTTACCTCATAAATAAAAATCTAATGGAGTAAGATCGGGAGATCGTGGGGGTCATAATAGTGAAGAACGGCGTCCGATCCACCGATTACCAAGCATTGCATTCAGTTCTTCAGACACCTCGTGCGAACTATGTGTCGGGGCCCAATCCAATTGATCATATGCGGTAGTCGACATACTCAACGGCAGTTCATCCAAAATCTCAGAAACAAAATTTCTCAGGATTTCCAAAAATTTTTCTGTATTTAAATTTTCTTCATAAATGTAGTACCGCACTTTATTGTTCTTCAAAAGAGCAAACACATTAAATATAAATTTATTCTGGGGGTTTCTTTGTCTTTTCTATGAGGATTTTCACTTCTCCAAATGTGGCAATTCTTTCTATTAATTAGTCCTTCATTATTGAATTTTGCTTCGTCTGTCCAAATGATCTTTTTCAAAATCATTTTCAACTACAAAAATTCAACCCTTTTATGTAGTCACCTGGTTCTAATGCATGAACTTTCTCATATTTGTAGTCATGAATGTTGTGTTTTTGCAAAATTCGGTGCACTGAATTTCTGTCTAAATCGATTTTATGAGCTGCACTTCGAAAGTCAAAACACTAATTTCATTTTCCTCATCATCAACTACCATTCTTTTGTATTCTTTAAGGGCTCTTACACATCCAAAACTTTGAAAGTTTGAAACATATTTTCTAAAGATCTTCTCCGTCATGGAAGGTAAATGGGGATACTTCTCGTCGAAGGACCGGCAGGTTCTACTAATAATTCTGTTACATTCATCACGTATATAAAATGGATCCAGAATTTCGTAATTAGAATAACGGTTCATTTTGTTGAATCGAGAAATGGAGATAACGAATAACAATAACACCTGACACTTGAGAATTGTTAACAGATAATTTATCTTCTATTGGTACAGAGTGTTACCATGGTTTCGAATGAATATTCATTGAATTTTTTAGATGCAATCAATTTGACTCTACGTACACCATAAATCCAGAAAATCCCCAATAACTCAGGAATTATTGAATTTGGGAGCATAATCATGTGAGAAACTATCATTATTTTTGACCGCAGAATCCAACACAATTATAAAAAATTAGGGTTCTAATTTGAAAAACAGAAGTTATGTCCAATTTAAGATCACAATTTTCAACACAAAATTTGAAACACCCTGTGATGATATTTTCGAAATCCAAAAGATGCATGACCTTTCCACATCCTTCCTCTTCGATTTTGTAAAAACGGTTTACGCTCAGGATATTTAAAATAAGAATAATGAACATATTACTGACTGAACATATTTGACTTTTTTTCCAGTTTTTTTTTGGATATTTTGAAAACTATTCGATTTATAATAATATAATGGTTTTAACAGAAATGTGTTCAATATTGAATACTCGATCATACCAGGAATGGAACACCTGAAAACAAATTTTTTCCTCGAATTTATTTTCACTCCCTGTATAACCGGAAGTTTTAGGGCTTCGAAAATATTTTAGCTCTGTAGAGAAATTCGAACAATATCATAATCCCAATTTTCAGATTTCAAATATGTCTAGTTCTCCAGAAACGTCTAATAGGCACTCGAACTTGAGACACCCTGTATATATGAAATTTGTCCAAATAATTCTATGAATATATATTTCTATGAATTTGTCCCTAGAAGTTGAACACTTTACCGGTACCCATAGACAATCCATAGATGGGCCACTCTCTCACTAAATATTTCGACAAATTGAGCCGATTTTAACTGCTCGAACCGCCGCATGAGGCGCTCGCATCTCTGTTTACGTCCTCGCCACGTGTTGTCGCCAATACGATACGAGACGTCATTTACATTACATTAGCAACGTGGTTAAGAAGTTAAGTTAAGAAAGTGACAAGTGCATAGTTTATTTTAGTTCTATAAAAATTTACCAATACATAATTATGTATAATAAATAACAACAGATAAGGAGCTCACACCAACGGTGACCCATAGAAGATCTCTCTCAATCTCGAAAGAGTCCCAGCTTTAAATGTCCGCAGGGAAGTCGAAATAAATGGATATCACCGCATCTATTACCAACATCGAGCATACGCGATGGGAACAAATGCTTAGCATAATTAGTTCTATGTAGAAAATTTCGCACAATATCATAATACCAATTTTCAGATTTCAAATATGTCTAGTTCTCCAGAAACGTCTAATAGGCACTCGAACTTGAGACACCCTGTATATTAGATGATTAGATTAGATTATCTTATAAGTGTATAAGATTATCTTATACCTAAGACAAATTAAGGGCATATAATAATGAGCGAGTTTTTTTGACACATGCGCATTCCATAGAGCGTCAATTATTTATATCAGAGTATTGAATACAGAATCGATCTCTGTTTTGAAGGCGGTAATTTCAAATAATATAATTAAATATAATTCAAGATGGTCAACACGTTTCAAAACATTGAAACTCAAATTCAAAATGACAATTATTAACAAGCATAGAGCATAACCATAATCTCTATGTTCAGTTAACGGCCAGTATGAACGGCTACTGAAATTCTTACGGAATACGGTAACGGCTTATGGAATACGGTACCGGCCAGTATAAACGAGTCCTTAACATCATTGTGAATAGGCCTTTGACCTAATTCTAAGTGACTAGGCCCAGAGACAATTACTAATTCTAGGCCAATCTATATTTATCTATGGTTCTATGCATAGATTAAAGAAAACTTCCTTAAAACCTACGATTCTATGGTTTGTGTTAACGAGTGCTAGAATGCGAGAAGTTCTCAGGTAATATTTTGGTCCATGTCCAGTACAGTGTTGAGGTGCTAAAGATTAAGTTATTCGAAGAAATACAATGCCGAAAGTGAGACGAAGCAAAAAAGCCCCTCCTGAGGGATGGGAGTTAATCGAGCCCACGCTCGACGAGTTGGAACAAAAAATGAGAGAAGGTACGTAATAGGTAAAGTGGAAAAAGATAGGGTTTAGAGATTTTTTGAATTAGTGTCTGATCCGATAAATGCAATTTAGTGTCATGAACAGCAAGATTTGTTGGCTACCATTTCATAGCTGTAGTAATATCAGTATTCCATCAAGTCTTGAGAAGTGTTTACTATTGTTCTTTCCAGCTATTTTAAATAACTGAAAAAACACATAAAGTGGTGCTAGCACTTTATATCACTTCTGTGTTGCGCAAGGGTGCAATAATAATATATAATATAGAGTTCAATATATAGACGAAGACTTTTGTCTATTGTTCAATATTTATATTTACAGTAGAAGTCGGCTAGTTAAACAAAGTCTAAGGTAAAATTTTACATAGGTTCAATCATATTATTTCATACACTCTTCTTCTTCCCATTAAATCCCTTTCCGCCAATTCTCTTCTGCTCAATTTTGAAATTATCGCCATAAAAATTATGCCGTACATATGCTCTATGCCAATGTATCAAAAGTACTTGATTGCCCTTAATTTGTTCCTTAAGTAGACCACTTCGAGGGTAAGTGAAAAAGTTAGGGAATGAGTTTGAACGGTAGCATTGAATTCAAGGAAATATTACAAGTCAATATTCATTCTATTCAGGTTACTGTCATATCTTTGTGAATGCTAAAGAACTACTCTCTGCGTTGGAAATTTCAGTAAAATATTCAATTTTGATGTTTATTTATCTTGCCTTTATAATATGATCACACTGATGTTTTTTTCAGCTGAAACAGAATCTCATGAA
Source organism: Micraspis discolor (assembly GCA_030674115.1). Lineage (NCBI taxonomy): Eukaryota > Metazoa > Arthropoda > Insecta > Coleoptera > Coccinellidae > Micraspis > Micraspis discolor. The sequence goes on from JARTUT010000462.1 coordinate 144,917, forward strand.
GGAAAAAGAAGAAATGAATCACTGTGGCCCATATTTAAAATTCACCACCAAAAGTCCAGATATATTTATGAGCTATTTTTCAGAAGAAAGGCAATTAGTAGGGATTTATATAATTATTGCTTGAATGAAAATATAGCAGACAAAAATTTGATAGCGAAATGGAAAAAACAAGGCTATGAAAATCTTTGTTGTTTGAGATGCATTCAAGCTCGAGATACCACTTACGGTACAAACTGTATATGTAGAGTTCCTAAGGGAAAGCTTGAGGAAGTAAGTATTTTTCAATTTCAAATTATTTAGTTGGAGGACATCAATGTCTGATCTTTCGCCTAAGATGTCACGTAATATTTCTTTGACTAAGGTTTTACGGAATATGCGGTTATTCAAAATTATTGAAGTTAACCGTGATAACATCTTCTCAATCAACTAATACACTTGCTAAATTTCATAGGAATCAACATACTAGAAAATAAAAAAAATTCAGAGTTTTTTCATTTATTTAAGACAGTCGCAGAAGTTCATAGAATGGATGGATTTTTTTTCATGCTTGTTCCATTTTTTGTAGTTGTCATATTCTTTCAAGTCTGACCAGAACTCCCATCCATGTTCATTTTTGAGTGAAAAAAAAACCAAAAAATTTCTTAAATTTTAACCGTCACATTATTAATGAATTTCTTTATTTCAATTCCAGGGCCGTATTGTTGAGTGTGTCCATTGCGGTTGCAGAGGATGCTCAGGATGAATTATGTTGGTTTCAGAGGTTCAGTGGAACCAGAATTGGTATTTCTGGTTTCATAACCAACAAATGTGAAGACAACAGTTTAGGAAGATTGCTGAAAATTTGTATAATAATAATCTTTACAATTTTGCCACACCAAACCAACAAGGAGTTCAGCGCACAAGGAGTTCAGCACACCCTGCAAGGAAAAGCAGTCCTTACAACAGAGCTTGAAGTCGTCTGCATAAGCTAATGCAAGAATATCAATCCTCAATTGGCCAACAGCCGTCACCAACCTTGCCCCTGACTCACCCACAACTATCATCACCATCAAGATATAATAATGAAACTACTTTATTCTTGGAAATGGCCATCAAACTTTGTATATTTATTCTACCATCAATTAAAATTACATGTTGTATGTTAGTTTTCAACCAAGAAACAATAAATATTTCTCTTAAATTGACAATTTAATTTAGTCTTACACTTCTTGAAAGTATCAATGATACCTTTATTTAATCTAGAAAACTCTGTTTTCTCTGATGAATAAGAGAGAATTTTTCATTCTTATCATAACATCAAACAATTCAAAAAAATTAATTAAAAATTGAAATAGAATATGACATTTGTATTACGAGATTTGTGTATAACACTTTTCTCTCTCTCTCGTCAGGCGTTCATATTCGATGAAAATAATTAATAATAGTTTATTGCGCCATCTGTTGACGCTATTGGGTTCCTGTGCGTCTTTTTCATTGTAGCTACTGGAGATGGCTATTGATCACTGCACTACAAAAAAAGTGAAATCCAACCAAACAAATTCTGTAAAAAACTAACCATGTCTCGAAGGAGCCACTTGTTGATCTCTATAAAGTAATGAAATCTAGACATAGTCGTTCCTATTCTAAGGTTTTTTACTGCGATTTCTTTATTATTATCTTCAATGTTGTTTGACTTGGCACTTGCAGGGTAAACAAGGGTGCAAAATCAGGTGCGAGACACCATTGCACCAATCTGTCGCCAGAAACGCTGTTTATTAAATAAACTTTTTCCTAATGGCAATTTTCCATCTTCTATGGGTAGCGGTTCAACAGTCAAGTCACACAACATTAACTATAGTAATAAAAAATTGCAGCAATGAACTTTAGACTTGGCACAACTTGTCTAGCTTTCATTTCTTTTTAGAGATGAACAATCGGCTCCATCGAGACTTGATAGGTTTTTACAGAATGTTTTGGTTGCTTTCCATATATTGTAATAAACTACCGATATTATTCCTTCCAATTTTTTTGATTTCTTTTGTATATTTTGTATTAATCTTCAAATTATGTTTCTTCCGATCTGTGTCGCTTAGAGCTCTTATCTTCACAATTTGGAACACAGCATTTATTTTTTAAATTAGGCATCTTTTCCATTTTATTATACATAATTATGTATTGGTAAATTTTTATAGAACTAAAATAAACTAGGCACTTGTCACTTTCTTAACTTTACTTCTTAACCACGTTGCTAATGAAATGCAAATGACGTCTCGTATCGTAATGGCGACACAACGTGGCGAGGACGTAAACAGAGATGCGAGCGCCTCATGCGGCGGTTCGAGCAGTTAAAATCGGCTCCATTTATCGAAATATTTAGTGAGAGAGTGGTCCAATGAAAACAACACGAATGAAATCGAATTCGGAAAAATAGGCGATTTTGATGAAGTTGAAATAAAGGGGTTTCGGCAATGGGGTTATTCGTTTACTCACTTTTTCTTTTCTTTCGTCGCTCAGGACACTGACGTCCGGCAAAACCACACTCTGTGCACTGATGAGATAAACCAAAATCGCTACTATTGAACAATAAAAATAAAATAAACTCCTGTAAATACTGAATCTAACTGAAAACTGAACAAAATTACCCATCTTAAAATCCACCACAAATCTTAATCTTAATAATAAATGAATCTGTTAATCGGAATGAAACTAATCTGAATAATCTGAATCTGCTTATCTGACGGAATCTAATCTGAATTATATGAATCCCTGAATTATTGTAACAGGGCCTTTTATACTCTCTCGGTGGGGAGAGGAAACGGACACACACAGATGTGGCATTTGTCGCCTAAAATGATCTTCGATTTCGGTTTATCGCGTAAAAACAGATTTATCGGATTCTAGAGAAGAGAAATTTATGTTTTCAGGCCTTTTTTCTCACCGAAAAACTCTGAAACAACGACTTCGAATCTTAAGGCGTATACAGGGGAACGGAAAATATATAAAATAATCGGAATACTTAAAATGAAGAATGATTTTCCTATACAAAAAAAAATCAAACTACATTACACCCCCCTTGCTTCGAAAAGAAAATTCGAACCGTCATCTAAGACGAATTTTCGCAACGTCAACTACGCCTCTGAATGAATTTACCATCGGCGAACGCCGCAGCCAGGTTCAAAGTTAACATAGCATTATTACATTTGACCTACCAGATACAAAAGTTATAAAATGCATCGATGTCTCCGTGGCCGTTGACCTCGCTCTTCCGGCTCTGTGTTCCCAACCTCAATTTGTAAATAGATGACCATCCGTGATTTCAAAACAGTGGAGTTGATCGGAATAAATGGTCCAAGACTTTCTACTGTGGCTGACAATTTTCGAAATAATGGTCTCTAGTTGTTGGAATATTGTGTATCTCCGGAACCATCTCCATTATTTAGAGGTTCGTCGGTGTACTGCAGGTGTCCCAATACTTCGGATATGATGTTTGTAGAGGGGTAGCTAATAACTGTATTCTGTCTACTTGGGTCCAAAAATCAAGGATAGGTGATCCATCATTACTGATTATCGCAGGAATACCTCCAAAATTCAGGTGAGTGTTTTTTCTGGATTCAGTGAAGGGGCCAAGACTTCTTGTTTCTTGTTTGTAGGTGGCTCGGTGAATGATTGGAGTCCATTATCATAATACAGGATACCATCTCCATTATGCAGGTGAGTATTCAAGTTCTCGGAGACAGGCTGGCAGTGCCAAATTTTCGAAGATATCCAGTGTGTGCATTTCTTGCACCCAATAGCAGATGAAACCTTATAGACACAGTATCGGATAGTTGACTGTCGACGATGAAAAATGTAAGTAGGCCACGGTAGTTGCAGTCATTCCATATTCTGAACTATTGGACGAATTTCAGGCTGCTTGATGTAGAAAGGCACTACTTGAGGTGGTGATGTAGCCATGAAGTGTTCCATCTCGGAAGGAAATACTATCGGTACCAGGAGGGATCCACAAAGTATTAACATTGTTCTAATATGGCAGGCCAACTATAACAGTATCAATACAAAGGTAAGTACAAGTAAACTCATGGGTAACAACCCTATTGAATCATTCGGAGAAGCAGAATTTTAAACAGAGAATGAAACTAATTTCCATTCTGATTTACTAAAATAACAGAAACAGTTACCGTGAAACTAACTTGATCGGTCACAACTAAAAAAACAAATTCTACCTCTCTTCCGATTCCACATCACTGGATACACTGAATACTCTGGGGTTCCAAATGAACCACAAGTTCTTATCCGGATTGAAAACAAAGGTAAAGTGTTGTTATCCTGACAAAAATAACACTTCGAAGCTTCACTTCTAGTTATTAAATCAACAGAACTGAGAAAAACAAGACTCTCAGCTTATCAGTTTCTATTCGGAATTAAAAATGTAATAATTTTGTACTAATGACAATCCAAAAATAAAATAAAATTCTGATTTTCCCTTAGCTAAACGGAACTAAAATGTGAAAAAGGGAAAATGGCCGGCACTAAAGCAAAAGTAATTAAGGTGGAATGTCATTGTTGACTGCAGAATAAAATTTTAATTGAAAATGAACAAGGTTATATAACCTTAACTGCAAAATAAACGGAAGTGAGAAAAATAGAACCTCCAGCTAACCAGTAGCTATCCCAACTTGAGGATAGGATGAAATTCTATTTTCCTTTTTGTTGAACGGTAGTAAACATGGTAAAAAGAAAATTACAGTTACTTACGGTATTGAAAAACAAAATCTTCTTGTATGAAAATGAAATAATTGAAGCAGACCCCAGATTCTCTAGGCGGTGAACGGAATAGAGAAAGAAAATAGAATTTTTACTGAATAAAAGTTTCCATCCTAATTAAATGATGGAAAGGCTATGTGAAAAAACAAAATTCTTTTTTTTTCTCCTATGAACGGTTTTGACTATCATAGAAAATTACGGTTACTCAATTAGCCGGTAGTGTAGACTTCTGTCATTTTGAATCACTCCGGTACGGTCACCTGTCGACAAGCAGAAACTATGGCAAGAACATTGACAGACAAACAAGGACCAAACCTCAGGTGCTCGGCCCAAGCAGCGCTCCACAGAGCGATTCCCCTCCTGGCCGAACGGTGCCATCTATGACAGTTCAAACTATATAAAAAAATAATAAATCAACCAACCTGTAACACTTCAAATCTAAAGTCCTATTCCCGTTCAAGAATTTCAGTCAAAAACGAAAAAGAAAAAAAATAAAAATTTAAGAAATCAACAGAGACACCCAGTATCAATGAAAATTCTAAGACCTACAGTAGTTTAATCTAAACAACAAAAAAAAAAAAAAAAATTATTTATCAATCACCCGGTATCACTCAAAGTTTGACAGCGGTTGAAAATTTCTACGAAGTAATATAAAAACAAAACAGAATAGCCTAAACTGTAAAAATTCTATTCACTAGTCTAAAAAAAAAATGTTCCAGGTTGGGTATTCTTACAGACTTCACTATCGGAGAAATTCACTCAAAATAGCAATATTACTCACGGTTTTACTTCCGGTGATCTCACCTGCAGTCTTGCAAACGCCAACAAAATAAATTTACCACAAAAGAAAAATTCAGAAATTCTATCTTATTTATAATACAATTTTCAATCACTGGTCCCCCCTTAAAAGGTAAGTTATAGACTTTATATACAAATGTTGAATTGGAACAAGGTCAATAGCGAGAAAATTTAAATAGCACAGACCGTCGGAAATTAAGTTAGGTAAAATAAAGAAATTATTTCTTTACTATCTATCTCTCTGTTAACTCAAAAATTTACCATTACTTTCTACCTTTTAAAAGGGAAATAATCCAGTAGGTATATACAGCAGTAATATGAAATGGGTAGCTGAAAAATCTATCGCTTACCCGGTATCAGAAAAGGAGAGAAAAAAATCTGAACACAAAAATAGGTCAACTTCCAGTTGAAATAAACAGTTCAATATTCCTGCAAAAATTTGCAAACCGGTAAGAGAAAAAGAAAATATATATCACGGCAAATAATTTAATTGAAAGTAACGTTCACAGCTCTCTCTATGCCCTATTTGAATGTCCCTGCTCAGGCGCCATTTTTGTAACACCCTTTTTACCTATTATATATTTTTCGGGCGCCAGCTATTCTTTTGCTTATCAGGAGAATAGCAAACCTACCAAGGTAGCTTCTAGTCGAAGACATAGTTCGGTTTTATCTAAGCTATTAGCGATAATTTGAGCAATCAAATAGGCAAAAATTCAATATAATTTATTCGGAAAAGATGTACAGAAAATTCTCTCAGTATGTTGAATACAAATTACGTAAGGAATTAACTATATTTCAGCAAAATAACAGATTTAAACTGACAGTATGAAAGGTGAAAATAAATTAATTCGATATATAAGTACAGAAAATCACCTCGGTATTTTGAATACAAATAAGGTAAGTAATCAGCTATATTTCAACAAAATAATAGATTTAAACTGACAGCATGAAATGTGGAAATATATCAATTCAGCAAAATAACAGATTTAAACTAACAGTATGAAAGGTGAAAATAAATCAATTCGGTAATCTACTGTAAAAATTTAAACATAACGCAAGAATTCAGTTATACTTGTGAAAATAACACTTTCTAAGGACATTAACAATTACAAGTGAAATGCATAAAAATGAATTAACTCTAAATCAAAAATCAATCTGGCTGCGAACGCTACTTTCTCACAAATAGGACGCAACAAATTGTGATTGACGGTAATCTGAATAAAAATTTTACTGGCTCGAGAGAAGAGCAAAGAATAATTATTATCTACAGACGGAGGGTTGCTAACTGTCCACGTGGACAGAAAGTCTACAGAATTCCTGTAAAAGGAATGAAATCGAATTCGGAAAAATAGGCGATTTTGATGAAGTTGAAATAAAGGGGTTTCGGCAATGGGGTTATTCGTTTACTCACTTTTTCTTTTCTTTCGTCGCTCAGGACACTGACGTCCGGCAAAACCACACTCTGTGCACTGGTGAGATAAACCAAAATCGCTACTATTGAACAATAAAAATAAAATAAACTCCTGTAAATACTGAATCTAACTGAAAACTGAACAAAATTACCCATCTTAAAATCCACCACAAATCTTAATCTTAATAATGAATGAATCTGCTAATCGGAATGAAACTAATCTGAATAATCTGAATCTGCTAATCTGACGGAATCTAATCTGAATTATATGAATCCCTGAATTATTGTAACACGGCCTTTTATACTCTCTCGGTGGGGAGAGGAAACGGACACACACAGATGTGGCATTTGTCGCCTAAAATGATCTTCGATTTCGGTTTATCGCGTAAAAACAGATTTATCGGATTCTAGCGAAGAGGAATTTATGTTTTCAGGCCTTTTTTTCTCACCGAAAAACTCTGAAACAACGACTTCGAATCTTAAGGCGTATACAGGGGAACGGAAAATATATAAAATAATCGGAATACTTAAAATGAAGAATGATTTTCCGATACAAAAAAAATCAAACTTCATTACAATGGGTTGTCTATGGGTACCGGTAAAGTGTTCAAGGACAAATTCATAGAAATATATATTCATAGAATTATTTGGACAAATTTCATATATACAGGGTGTCTCAAATTCGAGTGCCTATTAGACGTTTCTGGAGAACTAAACATATTTGAAATCTGAAAATTGAGATTATGATATTGTTCGAATTTCTCTACAGAGCTAAAATATTTTCGAAGCCCTTAAACTTCCGGTTATACAGGGAGTGAAAATAAATTCGAGGAAAAAATTTGTTTTCAAGTTTTCCATTCCTGGTATGATCGAGTATTCAATAGAGAACACATTTCTGTTAAAACCATTTGTTCCGTATTCACGCTTCATTTTAATTTGCTAAAGTTAAAAATTGGGTATTTTTCTTTATTGGTTGTTTTATTTGAGTTCATATTAATGTACGACTCTTTTTTGTTCATAATACTAAAATTATAGCCAACGAGTTGCGCTAATTACACCATGATCGTGCGCATGTGTATGTGGGGAAAAATTGCAACGCAGTACAGTTCGAGTAAGAAAATCACCGCAAGTACTTCATGTTGAAAACGCATATTTTTTGAACTTTATCGCAATCGCAAGAACTTCTGTATTAAAACCGAATACTATTGAACCGCATACTAGTGAAACTTTATCACAATTCGCGCCACAAGAACAGGACATCTTTGTGTGAGGTGACTTGGACAACCTGACCGCTGTCAAGTCTGGATCCCAGAAGGGCCCTTCGCCAACACCAGAAAAAACCAAGAAGACCAAAAGGTGAGTGTAATTCGTTGGTTCGTTGGCTTTCATTCAATTAGATCTTGTTTCGTAAGAGTCTTACATTAGAAGAAAGGGCATATACAGTCCGCTTTCATTCTCTCCCGGCACGCTAATTATTGAAAATTATTCCTTTTTTCTAAAATCAAAACATGGTCCTTCGAGCCGGATATTAAGGCCCTTTTTTCTCCGCAATTTTTTCAATTTCGCTCAATTTTCAAAAAATTTTGATTTTTTCAAATTTTTTCTGTCAATGATTCGTTCATTCGCATACGTATAAACCGCTTTATTTGTTGATTCTGATAACTTTCAGAAAATCCGCATAAAATTTCGTTGAAATTTACCGCAAATTATTCAAAATTTTCTTGTTACTTTCGCTGAATTAGTTTCTTTCATATTTCGGGCCATCTTGAGGGGTTTTATCACGATTAAACACATGCTCTTGTTCCGCCGTAATCTGTTACGGAGTTGAAATTCATTGTCGCATGTCTATGATAAGTTCTGCGCAAACCGGATTTAAGGGCTCGAACTTGATCAGAGGTGCGCACATTGTTATTGTTTACAATCGAGAGTTCCTTTGTTTATTTTCGATCATTCAAAATGTCTGATAAATTACGCCGAACGGTTGCTCTCAGGCAGAGTTGCTTGAAAGAGATCAAAGTAATAAATACATTGGCTGTTGATGCACAAATTAATAAGAAGCTATATACAAAATTTAAAGTTCGCTACACTTCTCTGGACTTTTTGAACGAGGAATTTCAAAAATATCATGGTTCAATTCTTGCTCTGTTGTCTACTGATAAAGATTATAATTTAGACGAGGAGGATCAGGTGAAAACTAATTTTATGGAAATGTTTTATGATACTAAGGCTATCTACGCCGAATTATTTGAGAGTGATCCCATGTCTCAGTTGAATACCACGTTAGCTACAAGCGATAAAACGAATTTTGATATTCCGCATATAAAATTGCCACAAATTGATTTGCAGAAATTTTCTGGAGACATTCGCGATTTTCCTGGATTCAAGGATATGTTTGACGCCTTGGTACATTCAAATTCCTGCCTCAAACCCATTGAAAAGTTCAATTATTTGATTTCCTCACTGACAGGTACTCCGCTAGATCTGTTGAAGCATCTCAAAGCAACCACAGAAAACTATCAAACTGCATATGAAACATTGGTTAAAAGATATACAAACCCACGAGCACAAGCGCGGGCGTATTGGCTTCCGATTGAAAATTTTGCCCCAATTAAATCAGAAAATCCGATTTTGTTGCGAAAATTATTGGACACTTTTTCCATTAATTTGGAAAGTTTGAAAAATATGGGCGTAGAAATTGAGTGCGATTTTGTTTTGACGCATATGTTATTGTCACGAGTTGACCCTGAAACCGCTCGAGCCTTTGAAAAAGATCATGGTTCGACTTCTATTCCGAATTATAAAACTTTATTTCAATTTTGGAGACACATTGTAATAGCCTCAGTAATATACCTGCAAGCCATAGCACTCAAAGACCAAATTTAAAGCCAAATAAACCGAAAGTTTTCATTGATAAATCCGCAAACAATTTTCTTACACGCAAAAACGCTAAAGGGCAACAATGTTTAGTATGTGGTGAAAGCCACAAAATTTACTCTTGCTCGCAATATTTGAATAAAACGCCGCGCGAACGATACGCACTCTGTAAAAATCGTACACTTTGCTTTGCCTGTCTGAGTGATTTGCACACGGCAAGAAAGTGTAAATCTACTTCGTCATGTAGAAAATGTGGAAGTAAAATGCATCACACGACGCTTCATTTCGAAAATGAAAATTCAGAAAATCCTCTTTCGTTAGAAAGAGAAAATAATCACGCATCGAATCAAAATTGCCAGGCGGCTAAGACCGAGCTCGGACGGTCTAGCACAGAGGCACCCGCTCTAGGTCCCGAGAATGCTTTCTCCGCATGTGTTCAGCAACAATCACCTTCCGCTGTTATTTTATGTACAGCAGTTGTCGAAATACAATGTTATGATGGTACTTACAAGAAATTTCGCGCATTATTAGATTCCGGTTCAGAAATATCTCTGATATCGAAGAAATGTTTTGCCACTTTAAACATTCCTAAGTTAGTTTCGTCAACAATAATAAATGGGATAGGAAATACGCAGGTTGTAAATAAAGGAATCGCTCAAATTTTTATTAAGCCTGTTGGTGAAACTGATTTAATATTTACAGTTGATGCACTCATTTTACAGAAAATATGTGATAAAATTCCTGCTTTTCCATTAGATAATTCGCAGTGGACATATTTGAATAAATTAGAATTGGCCGATCCTCGCTATTATATTCCGAATGATATTGATGTTTTACTCGGCGCAGATATTTTCGCTCATCTTCTGATGAAAGATATTATTCATGGGAAAAATGGTGGTCCCAACGCACTTTGCACAGTTTTTGGTTACGTTTTACTTGGTAAAATAGAAAAAAATCTTAATGAATTGACATTGAATTCATTTATAACTACTTCTTCGCCTTGCGATTTTGAGAACACGATGAAGCATTTTTTTGAAATCGAAAAGGTGCCTGAATTAAATCTCCGCTCTATAGATCCAAATTGTGAAAATATTTTTAGAAATAATTTTTATCGCACCGATTCAGGAAGGTACGTAGTTCCCCTTCCATTTAAAGAAGAAAACCCACTATTTCCACAAAGCCGTTCAATCGCTTTGCAAAGATTCATTTCATTGGAACGTCGTCTCCTGCGAAAACCCGAATTATATAAACAATACTGCGAGGTTATTAAGGAATACCTTGATTTATCACAAATGGAAATTGTAAAACCTCCGCACGAAAATGATAATAATTTTTTTTATTTGCCCCATCACGCAGTTCTACGTCCAGATCATGCTACCACAAAATTACGCATTGTTTTTAATGCTTCGGCTCAGATGCCTAATAACAAATCACTTAACGATTGTTTGTACGTTGGAAATAAATTGCAAACCGATATAGCTACACTTCTGTTGAAATTTCGCTTACATACTATTTGTTTCACTGCAGATATTAAACAAATGTACCGGCAAATTTTAGTTGACCCCGTACATAGAGATTATCAACGTCTACTATTTCGCTTTTCTCCTGAACATGATGTGATGGATTTAAGAATCAAAACCTTGTGTTTCGGATTTAATTGTGCTCCCTTCCTTGCCTTAAGAGTTCTACACCAACTTGTAGAAGATGAAGGTCACATTAGTCCTTTGGCTTCGAACGCTTTGAAGGAGGAAACTTACATTGATGACATCTGTACTGGTAGTGATTCTTTAGAAACCGCTCTAATTTTGAAGGAAAAGTTGATTTCAGTTCTCCAAAAGGGTGGATTTCATTTACGTAAATGGTCTAGCAATAGCCAAGAATTTTTGGATTCCTTGCCTCAGGATCAAATTTCATCGAACACTTACTCACTCGATCGCGAAGGTAAAACATCAAATAAGGTTCTCGGACTTATTTGGGAACCCAAACAAGACTATTTTCAATTCATTGTTGAGCCCATCGAGCGACCTTGCACTAAAAGTAATATTTTATCAGAGTTGGCAAGAATCTTTGATCCTCTTGGACTTTTAGCACCAATAACATTTTTATGCAAGTACCTTATTCAGAAAATGTGGTTAGCAGGGTTGGCCTGGGATGAAATTCCGTCGAGTGAAATACTACGGGTTTGGACCAAATACAAGAGCGAACTACCTTTATTAAGGGATTTACGAATCGCTCGTCTCATTAATGTTCCTATCAATAGTTTTGTGGAATTGCACGGATTCTGCGATGCCAGTGAACGAGGTTACAGTGCGGTAATTTATTGTAGGGTGATTAGTAACGAAACACATATCGATACATTTTTTGTGTGTAGCAAATCGAAAGTTGCCCCTTGTTCTACAAAGTTGTCAATTGCTCGACTGGAATTGTGTGGAGCCGTTCTCCTGACTAAGGTTCTAGACTGGGTAAAAAGATTTTCCATAAAAAGGTAGATTTTCATTGTGTCAAAGCTTATACCGATTCAAAAATTGTACTGGCTTGGTTAAATTCATTACCAAATATATGGCATACATTTGTAGCAAACAGAGTGTCTTTCATACAGGAAAAAGTCCCATTTTCTTCCTGGTATTATGTAAAGTCATGCGAGAACTCAGCAGATCCAGCTTCTCGCGGCCTTTTTCCGTCAGAACTTAGTACTCATGAGCGCTGGTTTCAAGGACCAGAGTTCTTGCGCTCATTTAATAATTCAGTAGATGACACATATTTTGAGACACAGGAAGAACTTCGTCGTTCAGTTTTTATTTCCGTGAAAGATGAGAATTTTCTAGATGATTTGATGACAAATTTTTCAAATTTTTCTTTTATTCAACGCGTCTTATGCTACGTAATGCGTTTTGCCTCTCGTAAAAAAGAAAGTTCTAGGAATAGTGAAGCCATATCGCTATTTGAATTAAATAGGGCTGTTTTGATTCTTGTTAAACGAACGCAAATGGTGTATTTTTCTGAAATATTCGAGAGCAAAAAATTTCCAAAACCGTTCAAAAAATTGAATGCGTTTATTGATCCCACCGGAATTATAAGGGTAGGTGGTAGATTGACCTATTCTGATATCGCTTATGACAGAAAACATCCAGTGCTACTTCCGCAAAAATGTAGACTAGTACAATTAATAGTTGAATTTTTTCATAAAAAATATTTACATGCTGGCTTAGGTACTTTAAGTTTTTGATTTCGCAACAATTTTGGATCTTATCCGCCCGACAAGCTATTCGTTCGATCATTTCGAAATGCGTAAAATGTTGGAGAACAAATCCTGTTTTATCCCAACCGATTATGGGCAATTTGCCACTCGTTAGAATTTCTAAAGCAAAACCGTTTGCTCATACGGGATTGGACTTTGGAGGTCCCGTGTTTATTACTATGAGCCGCCATCGTGGGGTTAAAACTTTAAAAGCATATATATGCCTTTTTGTTTGCATGGCGACAAAGGCAGTTCACCTGGAGTTGGCATCGGATTTGAGTACTGAGGTATTTATTGCAGCCTTACGTAGGTTTGTATCACGTAGAGGGCGATGTTCGCACCTTTATTCAGATCGCGGAAGCAACTTTGTAGGTGCTAGTAGAGAGTTGATTTCACTAATGAAAAAATGCGCCGAATCTGAATCTATTACCCATCATTTTCTACCAGGAAACGCGCCGAGTATGGGTGGACTCTGGGAGGCCGGTATAAAATCGGTGAAATCTCACCTCAAAAGAGTTGTAGGGGAGCAAGTTCTATCATACGAAGAGTTTTACACTCTGCTCGTACAAATAGAGGCAATTCTAAATTCGCGACCGCTTACGCCTGTAAGCTCGGATCCGAATGATTTGTCGGTTTTGACACCCGGACACTTCCTAACATTGGAACCGTTGAGTGCTATTCCGGATGAATTTGATGAAAACGCTAATGTCAATCGCTTGAAAAGATGGCAATTGGTTCAACATTTACAGAGTCATTTTTGGCGAAGATGGCAAAATGAATATTTACACACGTTGCAACAGCGCAGTAAGTGGTTACAATCCACTCACATGCCCAAGGAAGGCGCCTTAGTATTAATTAAAAACGACAACTTGCCTCCTTTGAAATGGGAGATGGGACGAATAATTTCTCTTACACCTGGTCACGACGGAATCGCTAGAGTCGCTGACGTGAAAACTAAAACTGGTATACTAAAACGCCCTCTGATCAAGTTGAGTCCTTTGCCTCTTGGATGATTTTATTCGCGTTCATAATTGGGGTTTCGAGTATGATTTCTGATGAACGAGCGCATGTGTCAATCAATTTTCATTGACATAAAGTTTTTTTTTTTTTTTTTTCATTTAATTATATTTTATTATTTTTTGGGAAAAAGGTTCATTAGCCCCTTTTGGGGAGGGAGTATGTTCCGTATTCACGCTTCATTTTAATTTGCTAAAGTTAAAAATTGGGTATTTTTCTTTATTGGTTGTTTTATTTGAGTTCATATTAATGTACGACTCTTTTTGTTCATAATACTAAAATTATAGCCAACGAGTTGCGCTAATTACACCATGATCGTGCGCATGTGTATGTGGGGAAAAATTGCAACGTAGTACAGTTCGAGTAAGAAAATCACCGCAAGTACTTCATGTTGAAAACGCATATTTTTTGAACTTTATCGCAATCGCAAGAACTTCTGTATTAAAACCGAATACTATTGAACCGCATACTAGTGAAACTTTATCACAATTCGCGCCACAAGAACAGGACATCTTTGTGTGAGGTGACTTGGACAACCTGACCGCTGTCAAGTCTGGATCCCAGAAGGGCCCTTCGCCAACACCAGAAAAAACCAAGAAGACCAAAAGGTGAGTGTAATTCGTTGGTTCGTTGGCTTTCATTCAATTAGATCTTGTTTCGTAAGAGTCTTACATTAGAAGAAAGGGCATATACAGTCCGCTTTCATTCTCTCCCGGCACGCTAATTATTGAAAATTATTCCTTTTTTCTAAAATCAAAACACCATTATATTATTATAATTCGAATAGTTTTCAAAATATCCAAAAAAAACTGGAAAAAAGTCAAATATGTTCAGTCAGTAATATGTTCATTATTCTTATTTTAAATATCCTGAGCGTAAACCGTTTTTACAACATCGAAGAGGAAGGATGTGAAAAGGTCATGCATCTTTTGGATTTCCAAAAAAATATCATCACAGGGTGTTTCAGATTTTGTGTTGAAAATTGTGATCTTAAATTGGCCATAACTTCTGTTTTTCAAATTAGAACCCTATTTTTTATAATTGTGTTGGATTCTGCAGTGAAAAAAATGCTCCTTAATTCAATAATTTCTGAGTTATTTGAGATTTTCTGGATTTATGTAGTACGTAGAGTCAAATTCTTCGAATCTGATTCATAAGGATATTCTGTGAGCATAGAAAATAAATCATCCCATTTATAATTCACTACTGTCAGACAGGTCTTATTGTTAGTCGTTATGAAATTTTTTGATTTCACAAAATGAATCATTGCTATTTTAATAATGAGATTTTGGATTTATTTCTCATTATTGTGTTTTTCCAATTGTATACGCAATACATATTCAAATGCACTTAATGATATTGTTTATTTCAAATCCATGGTGGATGACCCAAAATGTTGAGTAACCAATGAGAAATATCCCCAATTTTTTTTTGAATTCCTGAAAAGATGTTTCAAACTTTCCAAATTTTGGAATGCCCCTAAAGAATACAAAAAAAGGGCTGTTGATGAAATTAGTATTTCGACATATTTCGAAGCGAATGAAAATTTATCTCTTTAATAGGAAACACATTAAATAGATTCGCTACTTCAGTACATCGAATTATGATTATAAATAAATTATGATAATAAAAATACGTTTCAAAACTCAAATTAACAAAATAAATGATCAGGTAAGAGTTTCAATATGGTAACCATTTTGTTCCACACACTTTCGAATACGTCTTAAGTGAGTGAAAAGCATACACCACACCCCGTTTCAAATCTTCTTTGCTTTCAATAGGAGATTCATAGACTATGTATTTTATTTTACCTCATAAATAAAAATCTAATGGAGTAAGATCGGGAGATCGTGGGGGTCATAATAGTGAAGAACGGCGTCCGATCCACCGATTACCAAGCATTGCATTCAGTTCTTCAGACACCTCGTGCGAACTATGTGTCGGGGCCCAATCCAATTGATCATATGCGGTAGTCGACATACTCAACGGCAGTTCATCCCAAATCTCAGAAACAAAATTTCTCAGGATTTCCAAAAATTTTTCTGTATTTAAATTTTCTTCCTAAATGTAGTACCGCACTTTATTGTTCATCAAAAGAGCAAACACATTAAATATAAATTTATTCTGGGGGTTTCTTTCTCTTTTTCTATGAGGATTTTCACTTCTGCAAATGTGGCAATTCTTTCTATTAATTAGTCCTTCATTATTGAATTTTGCTTCGTCTGTCCAAATGATCTTTTTCAAAATCATTTTCAACTACAAAAATTCAACCTTTTTATGTAGTCACCTGGTTCTAATGCATGAACTTTCTCATATTTGTAGTCATGAATGTTGTGTTTTTGCAAAATTCGGTGCACTGAATTTCTGTCCAAATCGATTTTATGAGCTGCACTTCGAAAGTCAAAACACTAATTTCATTTTCCTCATCATCAACTACCATTCTTTTGTATTCTTTAGGGGCTCTTACACATCCAAAACTTTGAAAGTTTGAAACATATTTTCTAAAGATCTTCTCCGTCATGGAAGGTAAATGGGGATACTTCTCGTCGAAGGACCGGCAGGTTCTACTAATAATTCTGTTACATTCATCACGTATATAAAATGGATCCAGAATTTCGTAATTAGAATAACGGTTCATTTTGTTGAATCGAGAAATGGAGATAACGAATAACAATAACACCTGACACTTGAGAATTGTTAACAGATAATTTATCTTCTATTGGTACAGAGTGTTACCATGGTTTCGAATGAATATTCATTGAATTTTTTTAGATGCAATCTATTTGACTCTATGTACACCATAAATCCAGAAAATCCCCAATAACTCAGGAATTATTGAATTTGGGAGCATAATCATGTGAGAAACTATCATTATTTTTGACCGCAGAATCCAACACAATTATAAAAAATTAGGGTTCTAATTTGAAAAACAAAAGTTATGTCCAATTTAAGATCACAATTTTCAACACAAAATTTGAAACACCCTGTGATGATATTTTCGGAATCCAAAAGATGCATGACCTTTCCACATCCTTCCTCTCGATGTTGTAAAAACGGTTTACGCTCAAGATATTTAAAATAAGAATAATGAACATATTACTGACTGAACATATTTGACTTTTTTTCCAGTTTTTTTTTGGATATTTTGAAAACTATTCGAATTATAATAATATAATGGTTTTGACAGAAATGTGTTCACTATTGAATACTCGATCATACCAGGAATGGAACACCTGAAAACAAATTTTTTCCTCGAATTTATTTTCACTCCCTGTATAACCGGAAGTTTTAGGGCTTCGAAAATATTTTAGCTCTGTAGAAAAATTCGAACAATATCATAATCCCAATTTTCAGATTTCAAATATGTCTAGTTCTCCAGAAACGTCTAATAGGCACTCGAACTTGAGACACCCTGTATATATGAAATTAGTCCAAATAATTCTAAGAATATATATTTCTATGAATTTGTCCCTAGAAGTTGAACACTTTACCGGTACCCATAGACAATCCATAGATGGGCCACTCTCTCACTAAATATTTCGACAAATTGAGCCGCATGAGGCGCTCGCATCTCTGTTTACGTCCTCGCCACGTGTTGTCGCCATTACGATACGAGACGTCATTTACATTACATTAGCAACGTGGTTAAGAAGTTAAGTTAAGAAAGTGACAAGTGCATAGTTTATTTTAGTTCTATAAAAATTTACCAATACATAATTATGTATAATAAATAACAGATAAGGAGCTCACACCAACGGTGACCCATAGAAGATCTCTCTCAATCTCGAAAGAGTCCCAGCTTTAAATGTCCGCAGGGAAGTCGAAAAAAATGGATATCACCGCATCTATTACCAAAATCGAGCATACGCGATGGGAACAAATGCTTAGCATAATTAGTTCTACGTAGAAAAATTCGAACAATATCATAATACCAATTTTCAGATTTCAAATATGTCTAGTTCTCCAGAAACGTCTAATAGGCACTCGAACTTGAGACACCCTGTATATTAGATGATTAGATTAGATTATCTTATAAGTGTATTTATTATTATCTTATACCTAAGACAAATGAAGGGCATATAATAATGGGCGAGTTTTTTTGACACATGCGCATTCCATAGAACGTCAATTATTTATATCAGAGTATTGAATACAGAATCGATCTCTGTTTTGAAGGCGGTAATTTCAAATAATATAATTAAATATAATTCAAGATGGTCAACACGTTTCAAAACATTGAAACTCAAATTCAAAATGACAATTATTAACAAGCATAGAGTATAACCATAATCTCTATGTTCAGTTAACGGCCAGTATGAACGGCTACTGAAATTCTTACGGAATACGGTAACGGCTTATGGAATACGGTACCGGCCAGTATAAACGAGTCCTTAACATCATTGTGAATAGGCCTTTGACCTAATTCTAAGTGACTAGGCCCAGAGACAATTACTAATTCTAGGCCAATCTATATTTATCTATGGTTCTATGCATAGATTAAAGAAAACTTCCTTAAAACCTACGATTCTATGGTTTGTGTTAACGAGTGCTAGAATGCGAGAAGTTCTCAGGTAATATTTTGGTCCATGTCCAGTACAGTGTTGAGGTGCTAAAGATTAAGTTATTCGAAGAAATACAATGCCGAAAGTGAGACGAAGCAAAAAAAGCCCTCCTGAGGGATGGGAGTTAATCGAGCCCACGCTCGACGAGTTGGAACAAAAAATGAGAGAAGGTACGTAATAGGTAAAGTGGAAAAAGATAGGGTTTAGAGGTTTTTTGAATTAGTGTCTGATCCGATAAATGCAATTTAGTGTCATGAACAGCAAGATTTGTTGGCTACCATTTCATAGCTGTAGTAATATCAGTATTCCATCAAGTCTTGAGAAGTGTTTACTATTGTTCTTTCCAGCTATTTTAAATAACTGAAAAAAACACATAAAGTGGTGCTAGCACTTTATATCACTTCTGTGTTGCGCAAGGGTGCAATAATAATATATAATATAGAGTTCAATATATAGACGAAGACTTTTGTCTATTGTTCAATATTTATATTTACAGTAGAAGTCGGCTAGTTAAACAAAGTCTAAGGTAAAATTTTACATAGGTTCAATCATATTATTTCATACACTCTTCTTCTTCCCATTAAATCCCTTTCCGCCAATTCTCTTCTGCTCAATTTTGAAATTATCGCCATAAAAATTATGCCGTACACATGCTCTATGCCAATGTATCAAAAGTACTTGATTGCCCTTAATTTGTCCCTAGAAGTAGACCACTTCGAGGGTGAGTGAAAAAGTTAGGGAATGAGTTTGAACAGTAGCATTGAATTCAAGGAAATATTACAAGTCAATATTCATTCTATTCAGGTTACTGTCATATCTTTGTGAATGCTAAAGAACTACTCTCTGCGTTGGAAATTTCAGGAAAATATTCAATTTTGATGTTTATTTATCTTGCCTTTATAATATGATCACACTGATGTTTTTTCAGCTGAAACAGAATCTCATGAAGGAAAAGAAGAAAATGAATCACTGTGGCCCATATTTAAAATTCACCACCAAAAGTCCAGATATATTTATGACCTATTTTTCAGAAGAAAGGCAATTAGTAGGGATTTATATAATTATTGCTTGAATGAAAATATAGCAGACAAAAATTTGATAGCGAAATGGAAAAAACAAGGCTATGAAAATCTTTGTTGTTTGAGATGCATTCAAGCTCGAGATACCACTTACGGTACAAACTGTATATGTAGAGTTCCTAAGGGAAAGCTTGAGGAAGTAAGTATTTTTCAATTTCAAATTATTTAGTTGGAGGACATCAATGTCTGATCTTTCGCCTAAGATGTCACGTAATATTTCTTTGACTAAGGTTTTACGGAATATGCGGTTATTCAAAATTATTGAAGTTAACCGTGATAACATCTTCTCAATCAACTAATACACTTGCTAAATTTCATAGGAATCAACATACTAGAAAATAAAAAAAATGGAGAATTTTTTCATTTATTTAAGACAGTCGCAGAAGTTCATAGAATGGATGGATTTTTTTTCATGCTTGTTCCATTTTTTGTAGTTGTCATATTCTTTCTAGTCTGACCAGAACTCCCATCCATGTTCATTTTTGAGTGAAAAAAACCAAAAAATTTCTTAAATTTTAACCGTCACATTATTAATGAATTTCTTTATTTAAATTCCAGGGCCGTATTGTTGAGTGTGTCCATTGCGGTTGCAGAGGATGCTCAGGATGAATTATGTTGGTTTCAGAGGTTCAGTGGAACCAGAATTGGTATTTCTGGTTTCATAACCAACAAATGTGGAGACAACAGTTTAGGAAGATTGCTGAAAATTTGTATAATAATAATCTTTACAATTTTGCCACACCAAACCAACAAGGAGTTCAGCGCACAAGGAGTTCAGCACACCCTGCAAGGAAAAGCAGTCCTTACAACAGAGCTTGAAGTCGTCTGCATAAGCTAATGCAAGAATATCAATCCTCAATTGCCCAACAGCCGTCACCAACCTTGCCCCGACTCACCCACAACTATCATCACCATCAAGATATAATAATGAAACTACTTTATTCTTGGAAATGGCCATCAAACTTTGTATATTTATTCTACCATCAATTAAAATTACATGTTGTATGTTAGTTTTCAACCAAGAAACAATAAATATTTCTCTTAAATTGACAATTTAATTTAGTCTTACACTTCTTGAAAGTATCAATGATACCTTTATTTAATCTAGAAAACACTGTTTTCTCTGATGAATAAGAGAGAATTTTTCATTCTTATCATAACATCAAACAATTCAAAAAAATTAATTAAAAATTGAAATAGAATATGACATTTGTATTACGAGATTTGTGTATAACACTTTTCTCTCTCTCTCGTCAGGCGTTCATATTCGATGAAAATAATTAATAATAGTTTATTGCGCCATCTGTTGACGCTATTGGGTTCCTGTGCGTCTTTTTCATTGTAGCTACTGGAGATGGCTATTGATCACTGCACTGCAAAAAGTGAAATCCAACCAAACAAATTCTGTAAAAAACTAACCATGTCTCGAAGGAGCCACTTGTTGATCTCTATAAAGTAATGAAATCTAGACATAGTCGTTCCTATTCTAAGGTTTTTTACTGCGATTTCTTTATTATTATCTTCAATGTTGTTTGACTTGGCACTTGCAGGGTAAACAAGGGTGCAAAATCAGGTGCGAGACACCATTGCACCAATCTGTCGCCAGAAACGCTGTTTATTAAATAAACTTTTTCCTAATGGCAATTTTCCATCTTCTATGGGTAGCGGTTCAACGGTCAAGTCACACAACATTAACTATAGTAATAAAAAATTGCAGCAATGAACTTTAGACTTGGCACAACTTGTCTAGCTTTCATTTCTTTTTAGAGATGAACAATCGGCTCCATCGAGACTTGATAGGTTTTTACAGAATGTCTTGGTTGCTTTCCATATATTGTAATAAACTACTGATATTATTCCTTCCAATTTTTTTGATTTCTTTTGTATATTTTGTATTAATCTTCAAATTATGTTTCTTCCGATCTATGTCGCTTAGAGCTCTTATCTTCACAATTTGGAACACAGCATTTATTTTTTAAATTAGGCATCTTTTCCATTTTATTATACATAATTATGTATTGGTAAATTTTGTTACCTAATTTTCCTTTCACCAATTAATAGGAAAATATCTCAAGATAATATACAAATAATAGTAACATATATTAAAGATACTGAGCTCGCGGCTATGCTCTAGTGGAGAAGGGGTGGATTCTAATTATGAATGAAACTACTTTATAAAATGAATGGGCGCCAGATAGTTTTAATTAATTAAATATTTCAGGGTTACATTTCTAAAATTTCACCAAAACTACCAAAATAATATTATTAGATAGAAACAGAAAAGTAATCTAAAGATTTTTGATGATTTAATTCAAATACTAGATCGATATAAATTATTTACACGAAGTTGATGGAAATATATCATGAATGTTTGAGTAGTCATACAATTATCGTTTCTCAGGGATGAAGGCCGGCTTTCACTCACAAATATATGAACACAGTTAATATATAAATTTCCTGAAAGTCTTAACTACAACGGTAACAATGCTATATAAGTTCTTTATATATGGTCCAACTCAACAATGCCATACATTTACTGGCATATCTTAAAATATAGGTGATATAATCGATGCAAAATAGCACGGTTAATTAAAATTCCAAAGACAGAAAAAATATGAAAAGATTGTACTCATCCAAAACGATGTCCGGTGGTGTCAACTAAGGGTGGCCTCCAAAGGACAGGTCACAATTCAACCTTCTCCGGCTGTCAAGGGCCTACAGCAGGGATGATAGGAGGGTTGTTCTATCCTGATGTGAAGGTGGATCTATTCCAGTGGAATTCCAGGTGTGTAGAATAATCAAACCTCAGATGATAGGTTGAAGAACTATGTGACTCACGAAAATGTCCAGAAAATATCGTCGTTATGGATGTAAACACAAGCCCAAGATGGTGGTTGGCGTATTCCAGAATATTCTACCAGAATGCAGAAGTTTATCCCGTACAAGACGGAAATTTCACTGAGTTTCAACAAACTCCAAAAAATGACAAAATACACAGCGAAATTCAATTAGTTGACTTTCTCCAATATATCCGACACAATGGTCGATAGAAAAATATTCTAAGTATGGACGAAGGTCGTGACAGCTACACTCGAGAATTAATAATAATCATTTTTCTTCTTTTCCATATGACAAGAAACGGTTTTTCCGGAAGCGTGAAATGTTGGTTGCCTAATTGATCTGAAGACGGAGGCGATATTAAATAAACTGCGCGCCAAAATTAAGATTCGTCAGAAATAAATCGAACAAAATATCAACCCTTTCGCGACATCACCGATAACGCTCCAAATATCTCTCAACCCTGAGATACAACCTCATAAAAATAAATAACGTAACAATTTTTATAGAACTAAAATAAACAAGGCACTTGTCACTTTCTTAACTTTACTTCTTAACCACGTTGCTAATGAAATGCAAATGACGTCTCGTATCGTAATGGCGACACAACGTGGCGAGGACGTAAACAGAGATGCGAGCGCCTCATGCGGCGGTTCGAGCAGTTAAAATCGGCTCAATTTATCGAAATATTTAGTGAGAGAGTGGCCCATCTATGGGTTGTCTATGGGTACCGGTAAAGTGTTCAACTTCTAGGGACAAATTCATAGAAATATATATTCATAGAATTATTTGGACAAATTTCATATATACAGGGTGTCTCAAGGTCGAGTGCCTATTAGACGTTTCTGGAGAACTAGACATATTTGAAATCTGAAAATTGGGATTATGATATTGTTCGAATTTCTCTACAGAGCTGAAATATTTTCGAAGCCCTAAAACTTCCGGTTATACAGAGAGTGAAAATAAATTCGAGGAAAAAATTTGTTTTCAAGTTTTCCATTCCTGGTATGATCGAGTATTCAATAGTGAACACATTTCTGTTAAAACCATTATATTATTAAAAATCGAATAGTTTTCAAAATATCCAAAAAAAAAACTGGAAAAAAAGTCAAATATGTTCAGTCAGTAATATGTTCATTATTCTTATTTTAAATATCCTGAGCGTAAACCGTTTTTACAACATCGAAGAGGAAGGATGTGAAAAGGTCATGCATCTTTTGGATTTCCAAAAAAATATCATCACAGGGTGTTTCAGATTTTGTGTTGAAAATTGTGATCTTAAATTGGCCATAACTTCTGTTTTTCAAATTAGAACCCTATTTTTTATAATTGTGTTGGATTCTGCGGTGAAAAAAATGCTCCTAAATTCAATAATTTCCGAGTTATTTGAGATTTTCTGGATTTATGTAGTACGTAGAGTCAAATTCTTCGAATCTGATTCATAAGGATATTCTGTGAGCATAGAAGATAAATCATCCCATTTATAATTCACTACTGTCAGACAGGTCTTATTGTTAGTCGTTATGAAATTTTTTGATTTCACAAAATGAATCATTGCTATTTTAATAATGAGATTTTGGATTTATTTCTCATTATTGTGTTTTTTCAATTGTATACGCAATACATATTCAAATGCACTTAATGATATTGTTTATTTCAAATCCATGGTGGATGACCAAAAATGATGAGTATCCAATGAGAAATATTCCCAATTTTTTTTTGAATTCCTGAAAAGATGTTTCAAACTTTCCAAATTTTGGAATGCCCCTAAAGAATACAAAAAAAGGGCTGTTGATGAAATTAGTATTTCGACATATTTCCAAGCGAATGAAAATTTATCTCTTCAATAGGAAACACATTAAATAGATTCGCTACTTCAGTACATCGAATTATGATTATAAATAAATTATGATAATAAAAATACGTTTCAAAACTCAAATTAACAAAATAAATGATCAGGTAAGAGTTTCAATATGGTAACCATTTTGTTCCACACACTTTCGAATACGTCTTAAGTGAGTGAAAAGCATAAACCACACCCCGTTTCAAATCTTCTTTGCTTTCAATAGGAGATTCATAGACTATGTATTTTATTTTACCTCATAAATAAAAATCTAATGGAGTAAGATCGGGAGATCGTGGGGGTCATAATAGTGAAGAACGGCATCCGATCCACCGATTACCAAGCATTGCATTCAGTTCTTCAGACACCTCGTGCGAACTATGTGTCGGAGCCCAATCCAATTGATAATATGCGGTAGTCGACATACTCAACGGCAGTTCATCCAAAATCTCAGAAACAAAATTTCTCAGGATTTCCAAAAATTTTTCTGTATTTAAATTTTCTTCATAAATGTAGTACCGCACTTTATTGTTCATCAAAAGAGCAAACACATTAAATATAAATTTATTCTGGGGTTTCTTTCTCTTTTCTATGAGGATTTTCACTTCTCCAAATGTGGCAATTCTTTCTATTAATTAGTCCTTCATTATTGAATTTTGCTTCGTCTGTCCAAATGATCTTTTTCAAAATCATTTTCAACTACAAAATTCAACCTTTTTATGTAGTCACCTGGTTCTAATGCATGAACTTTCTCATATTTGTAGTCATGAATGTTGTGTTTTTGCAAAATTCGGTGCACTGAATTTCTGTCCAAATCGATTTTATGAGCTGCACTTCGAAAGTCAAAACACTAATTTCATTTTACTCATCATCAACTACCATTCTTTTGTATTCTTTAAGGGCTCTTACACATCCAAAACTTTGAAAGTTTGAAACATATTTTCTAAAGATCTTCTCCGTCATGGAAGGTAAATGGGGATACTTCTCGTCGAAGGACCGGCAGGTTCTACTAATAATTCTGTTACATTCATCACGTATATAAAATGGATCCAGAATTTCCTAATTAGAATAACGGTTCATTTTGTTGAATCGAGAAATGGAGATAACGAATAACAATCACACCTGACACTTGAGAATTGTTAACAGATAATTTATCTTCTATTGGTACAGAGTGTTACCATGGTTTCGAATGAATATTCATTGAATTTTTTTAGATGCAATCAATTTGACTCTACGTACACCATAAATCCAGAAAATCCCCAATAACTCAGGAATTATTGAATTTGGGAGCATAATCATGTGAGAAACTATCATTATTTTTGACCGCAGAATCCAACACAATTATAAAAAATTAGGGTTCTAATTTGAAAAACAAAAGTTATGTCCAATTTAAGATCACAATTTTCAACACAAAATTTGAAACACCCTGTGATGATATTTTCGGAATCCAAAAGATGCATGACCTTTCCACATCCTTCCTCTTCGATGTTGTAAAAACGGTTTACGCTCAGGATATTTAAAATAAGAATAATGAACATATTACTGACTGAACATATTTGACTTTTTTTCCAGTTTTTTTTGGATATTTTGAAAACTATTCGAATTATAATAATATAATGGTTTTGACAGAAATGTGTTCACTATTGAATACTCGATCATACCAGGAATGGAACACCTGAAAACAAATTTTTTCCTCGAATTTATTTTCACTCCCTGTATAACCGGAAGTTTTAGGGCTTCGAAAATATTTTAGCTCTGTAGAAAAATTCGAACAATATCATAATCCCAATTTTCAGATTTCAAATATGTCTAGTTCTCCAGAAACGTCTAATAGGCACTCGAACTTGAGACACCCTGTATATATGAAATTAGTCCAAATAATTCTAAGAATATATATTTCTATGAATTTGTCCCTAGAAGTTGAACACTTTACCGGTAGTCATAGACAATCCATAGATGGGCCACTCTCTCACTAAATATTTCGACAAATTGAGCCGATTTTAACTGCTCGAACCGCCGCATGAGGCGCTCGCATCTCTGTTTACGTCCTCGCCACGTGTTGTCGCCATTACGATACGAGACGTCATTTACATTACATTAGCAACGTGGTTAAGAAGTTAAGTTAAGAAAGTGACAAGTGCATAGTTTATTTTAGTTCTATAAAAATTTACCAATACATAATTATGTATAATAAATAACAGATAAGGAGCTCACACCAACGGTGACCCATAGAAGATCTCTCTCAATCTCGAAAGAGTCCCAGCTTTAAATGTCCGCAGGAAGTCGAAAAAATGGATATCACCGCATCTATTACCAAAATCGAGCATACGCGATGGGAACAAATGCTTAGCATAATTAGTTCTATGTAGAAAAATTCGAACAATATCATAATACCAATTTTCAGATTTCAAATATGTCTAGTTCTCCAGAAACGTCTAATAGGCACTCGAACTTGAGACACCCTGTATATTAGATGATTAGATTAGATTATCTTATAAGTGTATTTATTATTATCTTATACCTAAGACAAATGAAGGGCATATAATAATGGGCGAGTTTTTTTGACACATGCGCATTCCATAGAGCGTCAATTATTTATATCAGAGTATTGAATACAGAATCGATCTCTGTTTTGAAGGCGGTAATTTCAAATAATATAATTAAATATAATTCAAGATGGTCAACACGTTTCAAAACATTGAAACTCAAATTCAAAATGACAATTATTAACAAGCATAGAGCATAACCATAATCTCTATGTTCAGTTAACGGCCAGTATGAACGGCTACTGAAATTCTTACGGAATACGGTAACGGCTTATGGAATACGGTACCGGCCAGTATAAACGAGTCCTTAACATCATTGTGAATAGGCCTTTGACCTAATTCTAAGTGACTAGGCCCAGAGACAATTACTAATTCTAGGCCAATCTATATTTATCTATGGTTCTATGCATAGATTAAAGAAAACTTCCTTAAAACCTACGATTCTATGGTTTGTGTTAACGAGTGCTAGAATGCGAGAAGTTCTCAGGTAATATTTTGGTCCATGTCCAGTACAGTGTTGAGGTGCTAAAGATTAAGTTATTCGAAGAAATACAATGCCGAAAGTGAGACGAAGCAAAAAAGCCCCTCCTGAGGGATGGGAGTTAATCGAGCCCACGCTCGACGAGTTGGAACAAAAAATGAGAGAAGGTACGTAATAGGTAAAGTGGAAAAAGATAGGGTTTAGAGATTTTTGAATTAGTGTCTGATCCGATAAATGCAATTTAGTGTCATGAACAGCAAGATTTGTTGGCTACCATTTCATAGCTGTAGTAATATCAGTATTCCATCAAGTCTTGAGAAGTGTTTACTATTGTTCTTTCCAGCTATTTTAAATAACTGAAAAAACACATAAAGTGGTGCTAGCACTTTATATCACTTCTGTGTTGCGCAAGGGTGCAATAATAATATATAATATAGAGTTCAATATATAGACGAAGACTTTTGTCTATTGTTCAATATTTATATTTACAGTAGAAGTCGGCTAGTTAAACAAAGTCTAAGGTAAAATTTTACATAGGTTCAATCATATTATTTCATACACTCTTCTTCTTCCCATTAAATCCCTTTCCGCCAATTCTCTTCTGCTCAATTTTGAAATTATCGCCATAAAAATTATGCCGTACATATGCTCTATGCCAATGTATCAAAAGTACTTGATTGCCCTTAATTTGTCCCTAGAAGTAGACCACTTCGAGGGTAAGTGAAAAAGTTAGGGAATGAGTTTGAACGGTAGCATTGAATTCAAGGAAATATTACAAGTCAATATTCATTCTATTCAGGTTACTGTCATATCTTTGTGAATGCTAAAGAACTACTCTCTGCGTTGGAAATTTCAGGAAAATATTCAATTTTGATGTTTATTTATCTTGCCTTTATAATATGATCACACTGATGTTTTTTTCAGCTGAAACAGAATCTCATGAAGGAAAAAGAAGAAATGAATCACTGTGGCCCATATTTAAAATTCACCACCAAAAGTCCAGATATATTTATGACCTATTTTTTCAGAAGAAAGGCAATTAGTAGGGATTTATATAATTATTGCTTGAATGAAAATATAGCAGACAAAAATTTGATAGCGAAATGGAAAAAACAAGGCTATGAAAATCTTTGTTGTTTGAGATGCATTCAAGCTCGAGATACCACTTACGGTACAAACTGTATATGTAGAGTTCCTAAAGGAAAGCTTGAGGAAGTAAGTATTTTTCAATTTCAAATTATTTAGTTGGAGGACATCAATGTCTGATCTTTCGCCTAAGATGTCACGTAATATTTCTTTGACTAAGGTTTTATGGAATATGCGGTTATTCAAAATTATTGAAGTTAACCGTGATAACATCTTCTCAATCAACTAATACACTTGCTAAATTTCATAGGAATCAACATACTAGAAAATAAAAAAAATTCAGAGTTTTTTCATTTATTTAAGACAGTCGCAGAAGTTCATAGAATGGATGGATTTTTTTTCATGCTTGTTCCATTTTTTGTAGTTGTCATATTCTTTCAAGTCTGACCAGAACTCCCATCCATGTTCATTTTTGAGTGAAAAAAACCAAAAAATTTCTTAAATTTTAACCGTCACAATATTAATGAATTTCTTTATTTCAATTCCAGGGCCGTATTGTTGAGTGTGTCCATTGCGGTTGCAGAGGATGCTCAGGATGAATTATGTTGGTTTCAGAGGTTCAGTGGAACAAGAATTGGTATTTCTGGTTGCATAACCAACAAATGTGGAGACAACAGTTTAGGAAGATTGCTGAAAATTTGTATAATAATAATCTTTACAATTTTGCCACACCAAACCAACAAGGAGTTCAGCGCACAAGGAGTTCAGCACACCCTGCAAGGAAAAGCAGTCCTTACAACACAGATTGAAGTCGTCTGCATAAGCTAATGCAAGAATATCAATCCTCAATTGCCCAACAGCCGTCACCAACCTTGCCCCGACTCACCCACAACTATCATCACCATCAAGATATAATAATGACACTACTTTATTCTTGGAAATGGCCATCAAGCTTTGTATATTTATTCTACCATCAATTAAAATTACATGTTGTATGTTAGTTTTCAACCAAGAAACAATAAATATTTCTCTTAAATTGACAATTTAATTTAGTCTTTCACTTTTTGAAAGTATCAATGATACCTTTATTTAATCTAGAAAACACTGTTTTCTCTGATGAATGAGAGAGAATTTTTCATTCTTATCATAACATCAAACAATTCAAAAAAATTAATTAAAAAATGAAATAGAATATGACATTTGTATTACGAGATTTGTGTATAACACTTTTCTCTCTCTCGTTAGGCGTTCATATTCGATGAAAATAATTAATAATAGTTTATTGCGCCATCTGTTGACGCTATTGGGTTCCTGTGCGTCTTTTTCATTGTAGCTACTGGAGATGGCTATTGATCACTGCACTACAAAAAAAGTGAAATCCAACCAAACAAATTCTGTAAAAAACTAACCATGTCTCGAAGGAGCCACTTGTTGATCTCTATAAAGTAATGAAATCTAGACATAGTCGTTCCTATTCTAAGGTTTTTTACTGCGATTTCTTTATTATTATCTTCAATGTTGTTTGACTTGGCACTTGCAGGGTAAACAAGGGTGCAAAATCTGGTGCAAGACACCATTGCACCAATCTGTCGCCAGAAACGCTGTTTATTAAATAAACTTTTTCCTAATGGCATTTTTCCATCTTCTATGGGTAGCGGTCCAACGGTCAAGTCACACAACATTAACTATAATAATAAAAAATTGCAGCAATGAACTTTAGACTTGGCACAACTTGTCTAGCTTTCATTTCTTTTTAGAGATGAACAATCGGCTCCATCGAGACTTGATAGGTTTTTACAGAATGTTTTGGTTGCTTTCCATATATTGTAATAAACTACCGATATTATTCCTTCCAATTTTTTTGATTTCTTTAGTATATTTTGTATTAATCTTCAAATTATGTTTCTTCCGATCTGTGTCGCTTAGAGCTCTTATCTTCACAATTTGGAACACAGCATTTATTTTTTAAATTAGGCATCTTTTCCATTTTATTATACATAATTATGTATTGGTAAATTTTTATAGAACTAAAATAAACTAGGCACTTGTCACTTTCTTAACTTTACTTCTTAACCACGTTGCTAATGAAATGCAAATGACGTCTCGTATCGTAATGGCGACACAACGTGGCGAGGACGTAAACAGAGATGCGAGCGCCTCATGCGGCGGTTCGAGCAGTTAAAATCGGCTCCATTTATCGAAATATTTAGTGAGAGAGTGGTCCAATGAAAACAACACGAATGAAATCGAATTCGGAAAAATAGGCGATTTTGATGAAGTTGAAATAAAGGGTTTCGGCAATGGGGTTATTCGTTTACTCACTTTTTCTTTTCTTTCGTCGCTCAGGACACTGACGTCCGGCAAAACCACACTCTGTGCACTGATGAGATAAACCAAAATCGCTACTATTGAACAATAAAAATAAAATAAACTCCTGTAAATACTGAATCTAACTGAAAACTGAACAAAATTACCCATCTTAAAATCCACCACAAATCTTAATCTTAATAATAAATGAATCTGTTAATCGGAATGAAACTAATCTGAATAATCTGAATCTGCTTATCTGACGGAATCTAATCTGAATTATATGAATCCCTGAATTATTGTAACAGGGCCTTTATACTCTCTCGGTGGGGAGAGGAAACGGACACACACAGATGTGGCATTTGTCGCCTAAAATGATCTTCGATTTCGGTTTATCGCGTAAAAACAGATTTATCGGATTCTAGCGAAGAGAAATTTATGTTTTCAGGCCTTTTTTTCTCACCGAAAAACTCTGAAACAACGACTTCGAATCTTAAGGCGTATACAGGGAACGGAAAATATATAAAATAATCGGAATACTTAAAATGAAGAATGATTTTCCTATACAAAAAAAATCAAACTACATTACACCCCCCTTGCTTCGAAAAGAAAATTCGAACCGTCATCTAAGACGAATTTTCGCAACGTCAACTACGCCTCTGAATGAATTTACCATCGGCGAACGCCGCAGCCAGGTTCAAAGTTAACATAGCATTATTACATTTGACCTACCAGATACAAAAGTTATAAAATGCATCGATGTCTCCGTGGCCGTTGACCTCGCTCTTCCGGCTCTGTGTTCCCAACCTCAATTTGTAAATAGATGACCATCCGTGATTTCAAAACAGTGGAGTTGATCGGAATAAATGGTCCAAGACTTTCTACTGTGGCTGACAATTTTCGAAATAATGGTCTCTAGTTGTTGGAATATTGTGTATCTCCGGAACCATCTCCATTATTTAGAGGTTCGTCGGTGTACTGCAGGTGTCCCAATACTTCGGATATGATGTTTGTAGAGGGGTAGCTAATAACTGTATTCTGTCTACTTGGGTCCAAAAATCAAGGATAGGTGATCCATCATTACTGATTATCGCAGGAATACCTCCAAAATTCAGGTGAGTGTTTTTTCTGGATTCAGTGAAGGGGCCAAGACTTCTTGTTTCTTGTTTGTAGGTGGCTCGGTGAATGATTGGAGTCCATTATCATAATACAGGATACCATCTACATTATGCAGGTGAGTATTCAAGTTCTCGGAGACAGGCTGGCAGTGCCAAATTTTCGAAGATATCCAGTGTGTGCATTTCTTGCACCCAATAGCAGATGAAACCTTATAGACACAGTATCGGATAGTTGACTGTCGACGATGAAAAATGTAAGTAGGCCACGGTAGTTGCAGTCATTCCATATTCTGAACTATTGGACGAATTTCAGGCTGCTTGATGTAGAAAGGCACTACTTGAGGTGGTGATGTAGCCATGAAGTGTTCCATCTCGGAAGGAAATACTATCGGTACCAGGAGGGATCCACAAAGTATTAACATTGTTCTAATATGGCAGGCCAACTATAACAGTATCAATACAAAGGTAAGTACAAGTAAACTCATGGGTAACAACCCTATTGAATCATTCGGAGAAGCAGAATTTTAAACAGAGAATGAAACTAATTTCCATTCTGATTTACTAAAATAACAGAAACAGTTACCGTGAACCTAACTTGATCGGTCACAACTAAAAAAACAAATTCTACCTCTCTTCCGATTCCACATCACTGAATACACTGAATACTCTGGGGTTCCAAATGAACCACAAGTTCTTATCCGGATTGAAAACAAAGGCAAAGTGTTGTTATCCTGACAAAATAACACTTCGAAGCTTCACTTCTAGTTATTAAATCAACAGAACTGAGAAAAACAAGACTCTCAGCTTATCAGTTTCTATTCGGAATTAAAAATGTAATAATTTTGTACTAATGACAATCCAAAAATAAAATAAAATTCTGATTTTCCCTTAGCTAAACGGAACTAAAATGTGAAAAAGGGAAAATGGCCGGCACTAAAGCAAAAGTAATTAAGGTGGAATGTCATTGTTGACTGCAGAATAATATTTTAATTGAAAATGAACAAGGTTATATAACCTTAACTGCAAATTAAACGGAAGTGAGAAAAATAGAACCTCCAGCTAACCAGTAGCTATCCCAACTTGAGGATAGGATAGTCGTGAAATTCTATTTTCCTTTTTGTTGAAAGGTAGTAAACATGGCAAAAAGAAAATTACAGTTACTTACGGTATTGAAAAACAAAATCTTCTTGTATGAAAATGAAATGATTGAAGCAGACCCCAGATTCTCTAGGCGGTGAACGGAATAGAGAAAGAAAATAGAATTTTACTGAATAAAAGTTTCCATCCTAATTAAATGATGGAAAGGCTATGTGAAAAAACAAAATTCTTTTTTTTTCTCCTCTGAACGGTTTCGACTATCATAGAAAATTACGGTTACTCAATTAGCCGGTAGTGTAGACTTCTGTCATTTTGAATCACTCCGGTACGGTCACCTGTCGACAAGCAGAAACTATGGCAAGAACATTGACAGACAAACAAGGACCAAACCTCAGGTGCTCGGCCCAAGCAGCGCTCCACAGAGCGATTCCCCCTCCTGGCCGAACGGTGCCATCTATGACAGTTCAAACTATATAAAAAAAAATAATAAATCAACCAACCTGTAACACTTCAAATCTAAAGTCCTATTCCCGTTCAAGAATTTCAGTCAAAAACGAAAAAGAAAAAAAATAAAAATTTAAGAAATCAACAGAGACACCCGGTATCAATGAAAATTCTAAGACCTACAGTAGTTTAATCTAAAAAAAAAAAAAAAAAAAAAATTATTTATCAATCACCCGGTATCACTCAAAGTTTGACAGCGGTTGAAAATTTCTACGAAGTAATATAAAAACAAAACAGAATAGCCTAAACTGTAAAAATTCTATTCACTAGTCTAAAAAAAAATGTTCCAGGTTGGGTATTCTTACAGACTTCACTATCGGAGAAATTCACTCAAAATAGCAATATTACTCACGGTTTTACTTCCGGTGATCTCACCTGCAGTCTTGCAAACGCCAACAAAATAAATTTACCACAAAAGAAAAATTCAGAAATTCTATCTTATTTATAATACAATTTTCAATCACTGGTCCCCCCTTAAAAGGTAAGTTATAGACTTTATATACAAATGTTGAATTGGAACAAGGTCAATAGCGAGAAAATTTAAATAGCACAGACCGTCGGAAATTAAGTTAGGTAAAATAAAGAAATTATTTCTTTACTATCTATCTCTCTGTTAACTCAAAAATTTACCATTACTTTCTACCTTTTAAAAAGGGAAATAATCCAGTAGGTATATACAGCAGTAATATGAAATGGGTAGCTGAAAAATCTATCGCTTACCCGGTATCAGAAAAGGAGAGAAAAAAAAAATCTGAACACAAAAATAGGTCAACTTCCAGTTGAAATAAACAGTTCAATATTCCTGCCAAAAATTTGCAAACCGGTAAGAGAAAAAGAAAATATATATCACGGCAAATAATTTAATTGAAAGTAACGTTCACAGCTCTCTCTA
Source organism: Micraspis discolor (assembly GCA_030674115.1). Classification (NCBI taxonomy): domain Eukaryota; kingdom Metazoa; phylum Arthropoda; class Insecta; order Coleoptera; family Coccinellidae; genus Micraspis; species Micraspis discolor. Next base: position 179,352 of record JARTUT010000462.1, read on the forward strand.
TGCCCTATTTGAATGTCCCTGCTCGGGCGCCATTTTTGTAACACCCTTTTTACCTATTATATATTTTTCGGGCGCCAGCTATTCTTTGCTTATCAGGGAGAATAGCAAACCTACCAAGGTAGCTTCTAGTCGAAGACAGAGTTCGGTTTTATCTAAGCTATTAGCGATAATTTGAGCAATCAAATAGGCAAAAATTCAATATAATTTATTCGGAAAAGATGTACAGAAAATTCTCTCAGTATGTTGAATACAAATTACGTAAGGAATTAACTATATTTCAGCAAAATAACAGATTTAAACTGACAGTATGAAAGGTGAAAATAAATTAATTCGATATATAAGTACAGAAAATCACCTCGGTATTTTGAATACAAATAAGGTAAGTAATCAGCTATATTTCAACAAAATAATAGATTTAAACTGACAGCATGAAATGTGGAAATATATCAATTCAGCAAAATAACAGATTTAAACTGACAGTATGAAAGGTGAAAATAAATCAATTCGGTAATCTACTGTAAAAATTTAAACATAACGCAAGAATTCAGTTATACTTGTGAAAATAACACTTTCTAAGGACATTAACAATTACAAGTGAAATGCATAAAAATGAATTAACTCTAAATCAAAAATCAATCTGGCTGCGAACGCTACTTTCTCACAAATAGGACGCAACAAATTGTGATTGACGGTAATCTGAATAAAAATTTTACTGGCTCGAGAGAAGAGCAAAGAATAATTATTATCTACAGACGGAGGGTTGCTAACTGTCCACGTGGACAGGAAGTCTACAGAATTCCTGTAAAAGGAATGAAATCGAATTCGGAAAAATAGGCGATTTTGATGAAGTTGAAATAAAGGGGTTTCGGCAATGGGGTTATTCGTTTACTCACTTTTTCTTTTCTTTCGTCGCTCAGGACACTGACGTCCGGCAAAACCACACTCTGTGCACTGATGAGATAAACCAAAATCGCTACTATTGAACAATAAAAATAAAATAAACTCCTGTAAATACTGAATCTAACTGAAAACTGAACAAAATTACCCATCTTAAAATCCACCACAAATCTTAATCTTAATAATGAATGAATCTGCTAATCGGAATGAAACTAATCTGAATAATCTGAATCTGCTAATCTGACGGAATCTAATCTGAATTATATGAATCCCTGAATTATTGTAACACGACCTTTTATACTCTCTCGGTGGGGAGAGGAAACGGACACACACAGATGTGGCATTTGTCGCCTAAAATGATCTTCGATTTCGGTTTATCGCGTAAAAACAGATTTATCGGATTCTAGCGAAGAGAAATTTATGTTTTCAGGCCTTTTTTTCTCACCGAAAAACTCTGAAACAACGACTTCGAATCTTAAGGCGTATACAGGGGAACGGAAAATATATAAAATAATCGGAATACTTAAAATGAAGAATGATTTTCCTATACAAAAAAAATCAAACTTCATTACAATGGGTTGTCTATGGGTACCGGTAAAGTGTTCAAGGACAAATTCATAGAAATATATATTCATAGAATTATTTGGACAAATTTCATATATACAGGGTGTCTCAAGTTCGAGTGCCTATTAGACGTTTCTGGAGAACTAGACATATTTGAAATCTGAAAATTGAGATTATGATATTGTTCGAATTTCTCTACAGAGCTGAAATATTTTCGAAGCCCTAAAACTTCCGGTTATACAGGGAGTGAAAATAAATTCGAGGAAAAAATTTGTTTTCAGGTGTTCCATTCCTGGTATGATCGAGTATTCAATAGTGAACACATTTCTGTTAAAACCATTATATTATTATAATTCGAATAGTTTTCAAAATATCCAAAAAAAACTGGAAAAAAAGTCAAATATGTTCAGTCAGTAATATGTTCATTATTCTTATTTTAAATATCCTGAGCGTAAACCGTTTTTACAACATCGAAGAGGAAGGATGTGGAAAGGTCATGCATCTTTTGGATTCCGAAAATATCATCACAGGGTGTTTCAAATTTTGTGTTGAAAATTGTGATCTTAAATTGGCCATAACTTCTGTTTTTCAAATTAAAACCCTATTTTTATAATTGTGTTGGATTCTGCGGTGAAAAAATGCTCCTAAATTCAATAATTTCCGAGTTATTCGAGATTTTCTGGATTTATGTAGTACGTAGAGTCAAATTCTTCGAATCTGATTCATAAGGATATTCTGTGAGCATAGAAGATAAATCATCCCATTTATAATTCACTACTGTCAGACAGGTCTTATTGTTAGTCGTTATGAAATTTTTTGATTTCACAAAATGAATCATTGCTATTTTAATAATGAGATTTGTATACGCAATACATATTCAAATGCACTTAATGATATTGTTTATTTCAAATCCATGGTGGATGACCCAAAATGTTGAGTATCCAATGAGAAATATCCCCAATTTTTTTTTGAATTCCTGAAAAGATGTTTCAAACTTTCCAAATTTTGGAATGCCCCTAAAGAATACAAAAAAAGGGCTGTTGATGAAATTAGTATTTCGACATATTTCCAAGCGAATGAAAATTTATCTCTTCAATAGGAAACACATTAAATAGATTCGCTACTTCAGTACATCGAATTATGATTATAAATAAATTATGATAATAAAAATACGTTTCAAAACTCAAATTAACAAAATAAATGATCAGGTAAGAGTTTCAATATGGTAACCATTTTGTTCCACACACTTTCGAATACGTCTTAAGTGAGTGAAAAGCATACACCACACCCCGTTTCAAATCTTCTTTGCTTTCAATAGGAGATTCATAGACTATGTATTTTATTTTACCTCATAAATAAAAATCTAATGGAGTAAGATCGGGAGATCGTGGGGGTCATAATAGTGAAGAACGGCGTCCGATCCACCGATTACCAAGCATTGCATTCAGTTCTTCAGACACCTCGTGCGAACTATGTGTCGGAGCCCAATCCAATTGATAATATGCGGTAGTCGACATACTCAACGGCAGTTCATCCAAAATCTCAGAAACAAAATTTCTCAGGATTTCCAAAAATTTTTCTGTATTTAAATTTTCTTCATAAATGTAGTACCGCACTTTATTGTTCATCAAAAGAGCAAACACATTAAATATAAATTTATTCTGGGGGTTTCTTTCTCTTTTTCTATGAGGATTTTCACTTCTCCAAATGTGGCAATTCTTTCTATTAATTAGTCCTTCATTATTGAATTTTGCTTCGTCTGTCCAAATGATCTTTTTCAAAATCATTTTCAACTACAAAAATTCAACCTTTTTATGTAGTCACCTGGTTCTAATGCATGAACTTTCTCATATTTGTAGTCATGAATGTTGTGTTTTTGCAAAATTCGGTGCACTGAATTTCTGTCCAAATCGATTTTATGAGCTGCACTTCGAAAGTCAAAACACTAATTTCATTTTCCTCATCATCAACTACCATTCTTTTGTATTCTTTAAGGGCTCTTACACATCCAAAACTTTGAAAGTTTGAAACATATTTTCTAAAGATCTTCTCCGTCATGGAAGGTAAATGGGGATACTTCTCGTCGAAGGACCGGCAGGTTCTACTAATAATTCTGTTACATTCATCACGTATATAAAATGGATCCAGAATTTCGTAATTAGAATAACGGTTCATTTTGTTGAATCGAGAAATGGAGATAACGAATAACAATAACACCTGACACTTGAGAATTGTTAACAGATAATTTATCTTCTATTGGTACAGAGTGTTACCATGGTTTCGAATGAATATTCATTGAATTTTTTTAGATGCAATCAATTTGACTCTACGTACACCATAAATCCAGAAAATCCCCAATAACTCAGGAATTATTGAATTTGGGAGCATAATCATGTGAGAAACTATCATTATTTTTGACCGCAGAATCCAACACAATTATAAAAAATTAGGGTTCTAATTTGAAAAACAAAAGTTATGTCCAATTTAAGATCACAATTTTCAACACAAAATTTGAAACACCCTGTGATGATATTTTCGGAATCCAAAAGATGCATCACCTTTCCACATCCTTCCTCTTCGATGTTGTAAAAACGGTTTACGCTCAGGATATTTAAAATAAGAATAATGAACATATTACTGACTGAACATATTTGACTTTTTTTTCCAGTTTTTTTTGGATATTTTGAAAACTATTCGAATTATAATAATATAATGGTTTTGACAGAAATGTGTTCACTATTGAATACTCGATCATACCAGGAATGGAACACCTGAAAACAAATTTTTTCCTCGAATTTATTTTCACTCCCTGTATAACCGGAAGTTTTAGGGCTTCGAAAATATTTTAGCTCTGTAGAAAAATTCGAACAATATCATAATCCCAATTTTCAGATTTCAAATATGTCTAGTTCTCCAGAAACGTCTATTTCAACTGAGTTTCAACAACCCAAAATGACAAAATACAGCGAAATTCAATTAGTTGACTTTCTCCAATATATCCGACACAATGGTCGATAGAAAATATTCGGCGGCGTATGGAGAAGGCTGACAGCCACATCGAGAATTAATAATAATCATTTTTCTTCTTTTCCATATGACAAGAAACGGTTTTTCAGGCGTGAAATGTTGGTTGCCTAATTGATCTGAAGACGGAGGCGATATTAATAAACTGCGCGCCAAAATTAAGATCTGTCAGAAATAAACGAACAAAATATCAACCATGACATCACTGATAACGCTCCAAATATCTCAACCTTTGAGATACAACCTCATAAAATAAATAACGTAACACCTTTTATAGAACTAAAATAAACAAGGCATTTGTCACTTTCTTTAACTTTACTTTAACCACGTTAATGAAAATGCAAATGACGTCTCGTATCGTAATGGCGACACAACGTGGCGAGGACGTAAACAGAGATGCGATTTCATATGGAAAAATGATAGCAATCGGCCCAATTTATCGAAATATTTAGTGAGAGGAGGGCCTATCAGGTTGTCTATGGAAAATGGTAAAGTGTTCAACTTAGGGACAAATTCATAGAAATATATATTCATAGAATTATTTCCACACATATATACAGGGTGTCTCAAGGTCGAGTGCCTATTAGACGTTTCTGGAGAACTAGACATATTTGAATCTGAAAATTGGATTATGATATTGTTCAATTTCATTACAGAGCTGAAATATTTTCGAAGCCCTAAAACTTCCGGTTATACAGAGAGTGAAATAAATTGAGAAAAAATTTGTTTTCAAGTTTTCTATTCCTGGTATGATCGAGTATTCAATAGTGAATACATTTCTGAAACCATTATATTATTAAAATCGAATAGTTTTCAAAATATCCAAAAAAACTGGAAAAAGCAAATATGTTCAGTCAGTAATATGTTCATTATTCTTATTTTAAATATCCTGAGCGTAAACCAATTTACAACATCGAAGAGGAAGGATGAAAAGGTCATGCATCTTTTGATTTCAAAAAATATCATCACAGGGTGTTTCAGATTTTGTGTTGAAAATTGTGATCTTAAATTGGCCATAACTCTGTTTTTCAAATTAGAACCCTATTTTTATAATTGTGTTGGATTCTGCAAAAAATGCTCCTAAATTCAATAATTTCCGAGTTATTTGAGATTTTCTGGATTTATAGTACTGTAGAGTCAAATTCTTCTGAATCTGATCTTAAGGATATTCTGTGAGCATAGAAGATAAATCATCCCATTTATAATTCACTACTGTCAGACAGGTCTTATTGTTAGTCGTTATGAAATTTTTGATTTCACAAAATGAATCATTGCTATTTTAATAATGAGATTTGGATTTATTTCATTATTGTGTTTCTTCAATTAAATACGCAATACATATTCAAATGCACTTAATGATATTGTTTATTTCTAAATCCATGGTGGATGACCAAAATGATGAGTATCCAATGAGAAATATTCCAATTTTTTGAATTTATAAAAGATGTTTCAAACTTTCCAAATTTTGGAATGCCCTAAAGAATACAAAAAAGGGCTGTTGATGAAATTAGTATTTCGACATATTTCCAAGCGAATGAAAATTTATCTCTTCAATAGGAAACACATTAAATAGATTCGCTACTTCAGTACATCGAATTATGATTATAAATAAATTATGATAATAAAAATATTGTTTCAAACTCAAATTAACAAAATAAATGATCAGGTAAGAGTTTCAATATGGTAACCATTTTGTTCCACACACTTTCGAATACGTTTGGTGAGCAAAAGATAAACACACCCGTTTCAAATCTTTGCTTTCAATAGAGATTCATAGACTATGTATTTATTTTTACCTCAATAAAAATCTAATGGAGTAAGATCGGGAGATCGGGTCATAATAGTGAAGAACGGCATCCGATCCATTTAGATTACCAAGCATTGCATTCAGTTCTTTCAGACACTCAAAAGTGAACTATGTGTCGGAGCCCAATCCAATTGATAATATGCGGTAGTCGACATACTCAACATGTCATCCAAAAATCTTGAAACAAAATTTCTCAGATTTCAAAATTTTTCTGTATTTAAATTTTCTTCATAAATGTAGTACCGCACTTTATTGTTCATCAAAGAGCAAACACATTAAATATAAATTTATTCTGGGGTTTCTTTTCTTTTCTATGAGGATTTTCATTCCAAATGTGGCAATTTTTCTATTAATTAGTCCTTCATTATTATTTTATTGTCTGTCCAAATGATCTTTTTCAAAATCTTTTCAACTCACAAAATTCAACTTTTTATGTAGTCACCTGGTTCTAATGCATGAACTTTCTCATATTTGTAGTCATGAATGTTGTGTTTTTGCAAAATTGGTGCACTGAATTTCTGTCCAATCGATTTTATGAGCTGCACTTCTGAAAGTCAAAACACTAATTTCATTTTACCATCATCAACTACCATCTTTTGTATTCTTTAAGGGTCTCTACACATCCAAAACTTTGAAAGTTTGAAACATATTTTCTAAAGATCTTCCGTCATGGAAGGTAAATGATACTTTCGTCGAAGGACCGGCAGGTTCTACTAATAATTCTGTTACATTCATCACGTATATAAAATGGATCCAGAATTTCTAATTAGAATAACGGTTCATTTTTGTTGAATCGAGAAATGGAGATAACGAATAACAATCACACCTGACACTTGAGAATTGTTAACAGATAATTTATCTTCTATTGGTACAGAGTGTTACCATGGTTTCTGAATGAATATTCATTGAATTTTTTAGATGCAATCAATTTGACTTACGTACACCATAAATCCAGAAAACTCAACTCAGGAATTATTGAATTTGGGAGCATAATCATGTGAGAAACTATCATTATTTTTGACCGCAGAATCCAACACAATTATAAAAATTAGGTTCTAATTTGAAACAAAAGTTATGTCCAATTTAAGATCACAATTCAACACAAAATTTGAAACACCCTGTGATGATATTTTTGAAATCCAAAAGATGCATGACCTTTCCACATCCTTCCTTCGATGTTGTAAAAACGGTTTACGCTCAGGATATTTAAAATAAGAATAATGAACATATTACTGACTGAACATATTTGACTTTTTTTCCAGTTTTTGGATATTTTGAAAACTATTCGAATTATAATAATAAATGGTTTTGACAGAAATGTGTTCACTATTGAATACTGATCATACCAGGAATGGAACACCTGAAAACAAATTTTTCCTCGAATTTTTCACTCCCTGTATAACAGGAAGTTTTAGGCTTTAAAAATATTTTAGCTCTGTAGAAAATTCTCGAACAATATCATAATCCCAATTTTCAGATTTCAAATATGTCTAGTTCTCCAGAAACGTCTAATAGGCACTGAACTTGAGACACCCTGTATATATGAAATTAGTCCAATAATTTAAGAATATATATTTCTATGAATTTGTTCCTAGAAGTTGAACACTTTACCGGTAGTCATAGACAATCCATAGATGGGCCACTTCTCACTAAATATTTCGACAAATTGAGCTGATTTTAACTGCTCGAACCGCTGCATGAGGCGCTCGCACTCTGTTTACGTCCTCGCCACGTGTTGTCGCCATTACGATACGAGACGTCATTTACATTACATTAGCAACGTGGTTAAGAAGTTAAGTTAAGAAAGTGACAAGTGCATAGTTTATTTTAGTTCTATAAAATTTATCGCATTATAATTAGTATAATAAATAACAGATAAGGAGCTCACACCAACGGTGACCCATGAAGATCTCTCTCAATCTCGAAAGAGTCCCAGCTTTAAATGTCCGTGGGAAGTCGAAAATGGATATCACCGCATCTATTACCAAAATCGAGCATACGCGATGGGAACAAATGCTTAGTATAATTAGTTCTACGTAGAAAATTTGAACAATATCATAATACCAATTTTCAGATTTCAAATATGTCTAGTTCTTCAGAAACGTCTAATAGGCACTGAACTTGAGACACCCTGTATATTAGATGATTAGATCAGATTATCTTATAAGTGTATTTATTATTATCTTATACCTAAGACAAATGAAGGGCATATAATAATGCGAGTTTTTGACACATGCGCATTCCATAGAGCGTCAATTATTTATATCAGAGTATTGAATACAGAATCGATCTCTGTTTTGAAGGCGGTAATTTCAAATAATATAATTAAATATAATTCAAGATGGTCAACACGTTTCAAAACATTGAAACTCAAATTCAAAATGACAATTATTAACAAGCATAGAGCATAACCATAATCTCTATGTTCAGTTAACGGCCAGTATGAACGGCTACTGAAATTTTACGAATACGGTAACGGCTTATGGAATACGTACCGGCCAGTATAAACGAGTCCTTAACATCATTGTGAATAGGTTGACCCAATTCTAAGTGACTAGGCCCAGAGACAATTACTAATTCTAGGCCAATCTATATTTATCTATGGTTCTATGCATAGATTAAAGAAACTCCTTAAAACCTACGATTCTATGGTTTGTGTTAACGAGTGCTAGAATGCGAGAAGTTCTCAGGTAATATTTTGGTCCATGTCCAGTACAGTGTTGAGGTGCTAAAGATTAAGTTATTCGAAGAAATACAATGCCGAAAGTGAGAGATTAAAAAGCCCCTCCTGAGGATGGGAGTTAATCGAGCCCACGCTCGACGAGTTGGAACAAAAATGAGAGAAGGTACGTAATAGGTAAATTGGAAAAAGATAGGGTTTAGAGATTTTTTGAATTAGTGTCTGATCCGATAAATGCAATTTAGTGTCATGAACAGCAAGATTTGTTGGCTACCATTTCATAGCTGTAGTAATATCAGTATTCCATCAAGTCTTGAGAAGTGTTTACTATTGTTCTTTCCAGCTATTTTAAATAACTGAAAACACACAAAGTGGTGCTAGCACTTTATATCACTTCTGTGTTGTGCAAGGTGCAATAATAATATATAATATAGAGTTCAATATATAGACGAAGACTTTTGTCTATTGTTCAATATTTATATTTACAGTAGAAGTGGCTAGTTAAACAAAGTCGTTAAAATTTACATAGGTTCAATCATATTATTTCATATACCTCTTCTTCCCATTAAATCCCTTTCCGCCAATTCTCTTCTGCTCAATTTTGAAATTATCGCCATAAAAATTATGCCTGCATATGCTCTATGCCAATGTATCAAAAGTACTTGATTGCCCTTAATTTGTCCTAAAGTAGACCACTTCGAGGGTAAGTGAAAAGTAGGGAATGAGTTTGAACGGTAGCATTGAATTCAAGGAAATATTACAAGTCAATATTCATTCTATTCAGGTTACTGTCATATCTTTGTGAATGCTAAAGAACTACTCTCTGCGTTGGAAATTTCAGGAAAATATTCAATTTTGATGTTTATTTATCTTGCCTTTATAATATGATCACACTGATGTTTTTTCAGCTGAAACAGAATCTCATGAAGGAAAAGAAGAAATGAATCACTGTGGCCCATTTAAAATTCACCACCAAAAGTCCAGATATATTTATGACCTATTTTTCAGAAGAAAAATTAGTAGGGATTTATATAATTATTGCTTGAATGAAAATATAGCAGACAAAATTTGATAGCGAAATGGAAAAAACAAGGCTATGAAAATCTTTGTTGTTTGAGATGCATTCAAGTCGAGATACCACTTACGGTACAAACTGTATATGTAGAGTTCCTAAGGGAAAGCTTGAGGAAGAATATTTTCAATTTCAAATTATTTAGTTGGAGGACATCAATGTCTGATCTTTCGCCTAAGATGTCACGTAATATTTCTTTGACTAAGGTTTATGGAATATGCGGTTATTCAAAATTATTGGTTAAACCTGATAACATCTTCTCAATCAACTAATACACTGCAAATTTCATAGGAATCAACATACTAGAAAATAAAAAATTCAGAGTTTTTCATTTATTTAAGACAGTCGCAGAAGTTCATAGAATGGATGGATTTTTTCATGCTTGTTCCATTTTTTGTAGTTGTCATATTCTTTCAAGTCTGACCAGAACTCCCATCCATGTTCATTTTTGAGTGAAAAACCAAAAAATTTAAATTTTAATCACAATATTAATGAATTTCTTTATTTCAATTCCAGGGCCGTATTGTTGAGTGTGTCCATTGGTTGCAGAGGATGCTCAGGATGAATTATGTTGGTTTCAGAGGTTCAGTGGAACAAGAATTGGTATTTCTGGTATAAACCAACAAATGTGGACAACAGTTTAGGAAGATTGCTGAAAATTTGTATAATAATAATCTTTACAATTTTGCCACACCAAACCAACAAGGAGTTCAGCGCACAAGGAGTTCAGCACACCCCAAGGAAAAGCAGTCCTTACAACACAGATTGAAGTCGTCTGCATAAGCTAATGCAAGAATATCAATCCTCAATTGCCCAACAGCCGTCACCAACCTTGCCCTGACTCACCCCAACTATCATCACCATCAAGATATAATAATGAACTACTTTATTCTTGGCAATGGCCATCAAGCTTTGTATATTTATTCTACCATCAATTAAAATTACATGTTGTATGTTAGTTTTCAACCGAAACAATAAATATTTCTTAAATTGACAATTTAATTTAGTCTTCACTTTTGAAAGTATCAATGATACCTTTATTTAATCTAGAAAACACTGTTTTCTCTGATGAATGAGAGAGAGAATTCATTCTATCATAACATCAAACAATTCAAAAAATTAATTAAAAATGAAATAGAATATGACATTTGAATTACGAGATTTGTGTATAACACTTTTCTCTCTCTCTCAGGCGTTCATATTCGATGAAAATAATAATAATAGTTTATTGCGCCATCTGTTGACGCTATTGGGTTCCTGTGTGTCTTTTCATTGTAGCTACTGGAGATGGCTATTGATCACTGCACCAAAGAAAGTGAAATCCAACCAAACAAATTCTGTAAAAACTAACCATGTCTCGAAGGAGCCACTTGTTGATCTCGCGAAGTAATGAAATCAGACATAGTCGTTCCTATTCTAAGGTTTTACTGCGATTTCTTTATTATTATCTTCAATGTTGTTTGACTAGGCACTTGCAGGGTAAACAAGGGTGCAAAATCAGGTGCAAGACACCATTGCACCAATCTGTCGCCAGAAACGCTGTTTATTAAATAAACTTTTTCCTAATGGCAATTTTCCATCTTCTATGGTAGCGGTCCAACGGTCAAGTCACACAACATTAACTATAATAATAAAAATTGCAGCAATGAACTTTAGACTTGGCACAACTTGTCAAGCTTTCATTTCTTTTTAGAGATGAACAATCGGCTCCATCGAGACTTGATAGGTTTTTACAGAATGTTTTGGTTGCTTTCCTATATTGTAATAAACTACCGATATTATTCTTCCAATTTTGATTTCTTCTGTATATTTTGTATTAATCTTCAAATTATGTTTCTTCCGATCTGTGTCGCTTAGAGCTCTTATCTTCACAATTTGGAACACAGCATTTATTTTTAAATTAGGCATCTTTTTCCATTTTATTATACATAATTATGTATTGGTAAATTTTTATAGAACTAAAATAAACTAGGCACTTGTCACTTTCTTTAACTTTACTTAGCCACGTTGCTAATGAATGCAAATGACGTCTCGTATCGTAATGGCGACACAACGTGGCGAGGACGTAAACAGAGATGAGCGCCTCATGCGGCGGTTCGAGCAGTTAAAATCGGCTCCATTTATCGAAATATTTAGTGAGAGAGTGGTCCAATGAAAACAACACGAATGAAATCGAATTAAAAATAGTCGATTTTGATGAAGTTGAAATAAAGGGTTTGGCAACGGGGTTATTCGTTTACTACTTTTTTCTTTCGTCGCTCAGGACACTGACGTCCGGCAAAACCACACTCTGTGCACTGATGAGATAAACCAAAATCGCTACTATTGAAAAAAAGGAATGGAAAAATAAAATTTAGGAAAAAAATTGGGTTTTTTCTTTTAATTTTTTTTTGGAAAATTTTAAAACAAAATTTTATTTGTCCCAAAATTCAAAACAAAAAAAAATATTTGAAATATGATTTTCTAAAAAATAAAAATTCCTCAAAAATTTTAAAAAAAAAAGAAAAAAAAAATTAAATTCTTTTTTTTGGGTTTAAAAAATTAAAAAATTTGGGAAAAATTTTGGGGAAAAAAACCAAATTCTTTTTCAAAAAACTTTTTTTTTGGGAAAAAATTTAAAAAAAGAGGTTTTTTTTCCCTTTCTCCAAAACAAAAAACCCGAAAAAAGGGTTTTTTTTAAAAAAATTTTTTTTTTAAAAAAATTTTAAAACCTTTTTAAAAATTTTTTTTCAAATTTAAAAAATAAAAAATAAAATTTAAAATTTATTTAAAATTTTTAACATTTAAATTAGCCTTTAAAATTTTTTCCAAAAAAAAACATTTTTATTAAAATTAATAATTTTGTTTTTTTAAAATTTTTTAAATTTTTCGGGTTTAAATTAAAAAATTTTTTAATTTTTTGGGTTTAAAAAAACCCAAATTAAATTTCCCAAATTTAAAATTCCAAAAAGGAAAAACAAATTTTTTTTTTTTTAAAATTTTTTTTTAAATTTTAAAACCCCAAAAAATTAAAAAAGGGCCTTTTGTTTTTTTTATTTAAATTTTGAAAATTTTTTAAGGAATAAATTTTTTTTAAATAGAAAATTTTTAATTGTTTAGTAAAAAATGATTAAGATTTTTAAATTTAAAAATTTTGGATAAAAAAAAAAAAAATTTTTTTTAAATTTCAAAAAAAAATAATTCCCAAAAAAAAAATTTTTAGGTTTAAATTTTTTTCAAAAATAAAATTTCTTTTTAGGGGAAAAATTTAAGTTTTTAAGAAAAAAATAAAAATTTTTTTTAAAAAAATTTAAACCCAAAAAAATAAATTTAGAAATTTCCCAATTTTTTAACTTTTTAAATTAACTTGATCGGTCACAACTAAAAAACAAATTCTACCTCTCTTCCGATTCCACATCACTGGATACACTGAATACTCTGGGGTTCCAAATGAACCACAAGTTCTTATCCGGATTGAAAACAAAGGCAAAGTGTTGTTATCCTGACAAAAATAACACTTCGAAGCTTCACTTCTAGTTATTAAATCAACAGAACTGAGAAAAACAAGACTCTCAGCTTATCAGTTTCTATTCGGAATTAAAAATGTAATAATTTTGTACTAATGACAATCCAAAAATAAAATAAAATTCTGATTTTCCCTTAGCTAAACGGAACTAAAATGTGAAAAAGGGAAAATGGCCGGCACTAAAGCAAAAGTAATTAAGGTGGAATGTCATTGTTGACTGCAGAATAATATTTTAATTGAAAATGAACAAGGTTATATAACCTTTACTGCAAAATAAACGGAAGTGAGAAAAATAGAACTTCCAGCTAACCAGTAGCTATCCCAACTTGAGGATAGGATAGTCGTGAAATTCTATTTTCCTTTTTGTTGAACGGTAGTAAACATGGCTAAAAGAAAATTACAGTTACTTACGGTATTGAAAAACAAAATCTTCTTGTATGAAAATGAAATGATTGAAGCAGACCCCAGATTCTCTAGGCGGTGAACGGAATAGAGAAAGAAAATAGAATTTTACTGAATAAAAGTTTCCATCCTAATTAAATGATGGAAAGGCTATGTGAAAAACAAAATTCTTTTTTTTTTTTTCTCCTCTGAACGGTTTTGACTATCATAGAAAATTACGGTTACTCAATTAGCCGGTAGTGTAGACTTCTGTCATTTTGAATCACTCCGGTACGGTCACCTGTCGACAAGCAGAAACTATGGCAAGAACATTGACAGACAAACAAGGACCAAACCTCAGGTGCTCGGCCCAAGCAGCGCTCCACAGAGCGATTCCCCTCCTGGCCGAACGGTGCCATCTATGACAGTTCAAACTATATAAAAAAATAATAAATCAACCAACCTGTAACACTTCAAATCTAAAGTCCTATTCCCGTTCAAGAATTTCAGTCAAAAACGAAAAAGAAAAAAATAAAAATTTAAGAAATCAACAGAGACAACCGGTATCAATGAAAATTCTAAGACCTACAGTAGTTTAATCTAAACAACAAAAAAAAATAAAAAAATTATTTATCAATCACCCGGTATCACCAAAGTTTGACAGCGGTTGAAAATTTCTACGAAGTAATATAAAAACAAAACAGAATAGCTAAACTGTAAAAATTCTATTCACTAGTCTAAAAAAAAAAAAATGTTCCAGGTTGGGTATTCTTACAGACTTCACTATCGGAGAAATTCACTCAAAATAGCAATATTACTCACGGTTTTACTTCCGGTGATCTCACCTGCAGTCTTGCAAACCCCAACAAAATAAATTTACCACAAAAGAAAAATTCAGAAATTCTATCTTATTTATAATACAATTTTCAATCACTGGTCCCCCCTTAAAAGGTAAGTTATAGACTTTATATACAAATGTTGAATTGGAACAAGGTCAATAGCGAGAAAATTTAAATAGCACAGACCGTCGGAAATTAAGTTAGGTAAAATAAAGAAATTATTTCTTTACTATCTATCTCTCTGTTAACTCAAAAATTTACCATTACTTTCTACCTTTTAAAAGGGAAATAATCCAGTAGGTATATACAGCAGTAATATGAAATGGGTAGCTGAAAAATCTATCGCTTACCCGGTATCAGAAAAGGAGAGAAAAAAAAAATCTGAACACAAAAATAGGTCAACTTCCAGTTGAAATAAACAGTTCAATATTCCTGCCAAAAATTTGCAAACCGGTAAGAGAAAAAGAAAATATATATCACGGCAAATAATTTAATTGAAAGTAACGTTCACAGCTCTCTCTATGCCCTATTTGAATGTCCCTGCTCGGGCGCCATTTTAGTAACACCCTTTTACCTATTATATATATTTTTCGGGCGCCAGCTATTCTTTGCTTATCAGGAGAATAGCAAACCTACCAAGGTAGCTTCTAGTCGAAGACAGAGTTCGGTTTTATCTAAGCTATTAGCGATAATTTGAGCAATCAAATAGGCAAAAATTCAATATAATTTATTCGGAAAAGATGTACAGAAAATTCTCTCAGTATGTTGAATACAAATTACGTAAGGAATTAACTATATTTCAGCAAAATAACAGATTTAAACTGACAGTATGAAAGGTGAAAATAAATTAATTCGATATATAAGTACAGAAAATCACCTCGGTATTTTGAATACAAATAAGGTAAGTAATCAGCTATATTTCAACAAAATAATAGATTTAAACTGACAGCATGAAATGTGGAAATATATCAATTCAGCAAAATAACAGATTTAAACTGACAGTATGAAAGGTGAAAATAAATCAATTCGGTAATCTACTGTAAAAATTTAAACATAACGCAAGAATTCAGTTATACTTGTGAAAATAACACTTTCTAAGGACATTAACAATTACAAGAGAAATGCATAAAAATGAATTAACTCTAAATCAAAAATCAATCTGGCTGCGAACGCTACTTTCTCACAAATAGGACGCAACAAATTGTGATTGAAGGTAATCTGAATAAAAATTTTACTGGCTCGCGAGAAGAGCAAAGAATAATTATTATCTACAGACGGAGGGTTGCTAACTGTTCACGTGGACAGGAAGTCTACAGAATTCCTGTAAAAGGAATGAAATCGAATTCGGAAAAATAGGCGATTTTGATGAAGTTGAAATAAAGGGGTTTCGGCAATGGGGTTATTCGTTTACTCACTTTTTCTTTTCTTTCGTCGCTCAGGACACTGACGTCCGGCAAAACCACACTCTGTGCACTGGATGAGATAAACCAAAATCGCTACTATTGAACAATAAAAATAAAATAAACTCCTGTAAATACTGAATCTAACTGAAAACTGAACAAAATTACCCATCTTAAAATCCACCACAAATCTTAATCTTAATAATGAATGAATCTGCTAATCGGAATGAAACTAATCTGAATAATCTGAATCTGCTAATCTGACGGAATCTAATCTGAATTATATGAATCCCTGAATTATTGTAACACGGCCTTTTATACTCTCTCGGTGGGGAGAGAAACGGACACACACAGATGTGGCATTTGTCGCCTAAAATGATCTTCGATTTCGGTTTATCGCGTAAAAACAGATTTATCGGATTCTAGCGAAGAGAAATTTATGTTTTCAGGCCATTTTTTTCTCACCGAAAAACTCTGAAACAACGACTTCGAATCTTAAGGCGTATACAGGGGAACGGAAAATATATAAAATAATCGGAATACTTAAAATGAAGAATGATTTTCCTATACAAAAAAAATCAAACTTCATTACAATGGGTTGTCTATGGGTACCGGTAAAGTGTTCAAGGACAAATTCATAGAAATATATATTCATAGAATTATTTGGACAAATTTCATATATACAGGGTGTCTCAAATTCGAGTGCCTATTAGACGTTTCTGGAGAACTAAACATATTTGAAATCTGAAAATTGAGATTATGATATTGTTCGAATTTCTCTACAGAGCTAAAATATTTTCGAAGCCCTAAAACTTCCGGTTATACAGGAGTGAAAATAAATTCGAGGAAAAAATTTGTTTTCAAGTTTTCCATTCCTGGTATGATCGAGTATTCAATAGAGAACACATTTCTGTTAAAACCATTATATTATTATAATTCGAATAGTTTTCAAAATATCCAAAAAAAACTGGAAAAAAAGTCAAATATGTTCAGTCAGTAATATGTTCATTATTCTTATTTTAAATATCCTGAGCGTAAACCGTTTTTACAACATCGAAGAGGAAGGATGTGAAAAGGTCATGCATCTTTTGGATTTCCAAAAAAATATCATCACAGGGTGTTTCAGATTTTGTGTTGAAAATTGTGATCTTAAATTGGCCATAACTTCTGTTTTTCAAATTAAAACCCTATTTTTTATAATTGTGTTGGATTCTGCAGTGAAAAAAATGCTCCTTAATTCAATCATTTCTGAGTTATTTGAGATTTTCTGGATTTATGTAGTACGTAGAGTCAAATTCTTCGAATCTGATTCATAAGGATATTCTGTGAGGATAGAAGATAAATCATCCCATTTATAATTCACTACTGTCAGACAGGTCTGTCCAATTTAAGATCACAATTTTCAACACAAAATTTGAAACACCCTGTGATGATATTTTCGGAATCCAAAAGATGCATGACCTTTCCACATCCTTCCTCTTCGATGTTGTAAAAACGGTTTACGCTCAGGATATTTAAAATAAGAATAATGAACATATTACTGACTGAACATATTTGACTTTTTTTCCAGTTTTTTTTGGATATTTTGAAAACTATTCGAATTATAATAATATAATGGTTTTAACAGAAATGTGTTCAATATTGAATACTCGATCATACCAGGAATGGAACACCTGAAAACAAATTTTTTCCTCGAATTTATTTTCACTCCCTGTATAACCGGAAGTTTTAGGGCTTCGAAAATATTTTAGCTCTGTAGAAAAATTCGAACAATATCATAATCCCAATTTTCAGATTTCAAATATGTCTAGTTCTCCAGAAACGTCTAATAGGCACTCGAACTTGAGACACCCTGTATATATGAAATTAGTCCAAATAATTCTAAGAATATATATTTCTATGAATTTGTCCCTAGAAGTTGAACACTTTACCGGTACCCATAGACAATCCATAGATGGGCCACTCTCTCACTAAATATTTCGACAAATTGAGCCGATTTTAACTGCTCGAACCGCCGCATGAGGCGCTCGCATCTCTGTTTACGTCCTCGCCACGTGTTGTCGCCATTACGATACGAGACGTCATTTACATTACATTAGCAACGTGGTTAAGAAGTTAAGTTAAGAAAGTGACAAGTGCATAGTTTATTTTAGTTCTATAAAAATTTACCAATACATAATTATGTATAATAAATAACAGATAAGGAGCTCACACCAACGGTGACCCATAGAAGATCTCTCTCAATCTCGAAAGAGTCCCAGCTTTAAATGTCCGCAGGGAAGTCGAAAAAAATGGATATCACCGCATCTATTACCAAAATCGAGCATACGCGATGGGAACAAATGCTTAGCATAATTAGTTCTATGTAGAAAAATTCGAACAATATCATAATACCAATTTTCAGATTTCAAATATGTCTAGTTCTCCAGAAACGTCTAATAGGCACTCGAACTTGAGACACCCTGTATATTAGATGATTAGATTAGATTATCTTATAAGTGTATTTATTATTATCTTATACCTAAGACAAATGAAGGGCATATAATAATGGGCGAGTTTTT
The DNA here is from genome assembly GCA_030674115.1 of Micraspis discolor. Classification (NCBI taxonomy): domain Eukaryota; kingdom Metazoa; phylum Arthropoda; class Insecta; order Coleoptera; family Coccinellidae; genus Micraspis; species Micraspis discolor. Next base: position 198,082 of record JARTUT010000462.1, read on the forward strand.
TTGACACATGCGCATTCCATAGAGCGTCAATTATTTATATCAGAGTATTGAATACAGAATCGATCTCTGTTTTGAAGGCGGTAATTTCAAATAATATAATTAAATATAATTCAAGATGGTCAACACGTTTCAAAACATTGAAACTCAAATTCAAAATGACAATTATTAACAAGCATAGAGCATAACCATAATCTCTATGTTCAGTTAACGGCCAGTATGAACGGCTACTGAAATTCTTACGGAATACGGTAACGGCTTATGGAATACGGTACCGGCCAGTATAAACGAGTCCTTAACATCATTGTGAATAGGCCTTTGACCTAATTCTAAGTGACTAGGCCCAGAGACAATTACTAATTCTAGGTCAATCTATATTTATCTATGGATCTATGCATAGATTAAAGAAAACTTCCTTAAAACCTACGATTCTATGGTTTGTGTTAACGAGTGCTAGAATGCGAGAAGTTCTCAGGTAATATTTTGGTCCATGTCCAGTACAGTGTTGAGGTGCTAAAGATTAAGTTATTCGAAGAAATACAATGCCGAAAGTGAGACGAAGCAAAAAAAGCCCCTCCTGAGGGATGGGAGTTAATCGAGCCCACGCTCGACGAGTTGGAACAAAAAATGAGAGAAGGTACGTAATAGGTAAAGTGGAAAAAGATAGGGTTTAGAGATTTTTTGAATTAGTGTCTGATCCGATAAATGCAATTTAGTGTCATGAACAGCAAGATTTGTTGGCTACCATTTCATAGCTGTAGTAATATCAGTATTCCATCAAGTCTTGAGAAGTGTTTACTATTGTTCTTTCCAGCTATTTTAAATAACTGAAAAAACACATAAAGTGGTGCTAGCACTTTATATCACTTCTGTGTTGCGCAAGGGTGCAATAATAATATATAATATAGAGTTCAATATATAGACGAAGACTTTTGTCTATTGTTCAATATTTATATTTACAGTAGAAGTCAGCTAGTTAAACAAAGTCTAAGGTAAAATTTTACATAGGTTCAATCATATTATTTCATACACTCTTCTTCTTCCCATTAAATCCCTTTCCGCCAATTCTCTTCTGCTCAATTTTGAAATTATCGCCATAAAAATTATGCCGTACATATGCTCTATGCCAATGTATCAAAAGTACTTGATTGCCCTTAATTTGTCCCTAGAAGTAGACCACTTCGAGGGTAAGTGAAAAAGTTAGGGAATGAGTTTGAACGGTAGCATTGAATTCAAGGAAATATTACAAGTCAATATTCATTCTATTCAGGTTACTGTCATATCTTTGTGAATGCTAAAGAACTACTCTCTGCGTTGGAAATTTCAGGAAAATATTCAATTTTGATGTTTATTTATCTTGCCTTTATAATATGATCACACTGATGTTTTTTTCAGCTGAAACAGAATCTCATGAAGGAAAAAGAAGAAATGAATCACTGTGGCCCATATTTAAAATTCACCACCAAAAGTCCAGATATATTTATGACCTATTTTTCAGAAGAAAGGCAATTAGTAGGGATTTATATAATTATTGCTTGAATGAAAATATAGCAGACAAAAATTTGATAGCGAAATGGAAAAAACAAGGCTATGAAAATCTTTGTTGTTTGAGATGCATTCAAGCTCGAGATACCACTTACGGTACAAACTGTATATGTAGAGTTCCTAAGGGAAAGCTTGAGGAAGTAAGTATTTTTCAATTTCAAATTATTTAGTTGGAGGACATCAATGTCTGATCTTTCGCCTAAGATGTCACGTAATATTTCTTTGACTAAGGTTTTACGGAATATGCGGTTATTCAAAATTATTGAAGTTAACCGTGATAACATCTTCTCAATCAACTAATACACTTGCTAAATTTCATAGGAATCAACATACTAGAAAATAAAAAAAATTCAGAGTTTTTTCATTTATTTAAGACAGTCGCAGAAGTTCATAGAATGGATGGATTTTTTTTCATGCTTGTTCCATTTTTTGTAGTTGTCATATTCTTTCTAGTCTGACCAGAACTCCCATCCATGTTCATTTTTGAGTGAAAAAAACCAAAAAATTTCTTAAATTTTAACCGTCACATTATTAATGAATTTCTTTATTTCAATTCCAGGGCCGTATTGTTGAGTGTGTCCATTGCGGTTGCAGAGGATGCTCAGGATGAATTATGTTGGTTTCAGAGGTTCAGTGGAACCAGAATTGGTATTTCTGGTTTCATAACCAACAAATGTGGAGACAACAGTTTAGGAAGATTGCTGAAAATTTGTATAATAATAATCTTTACAATTTTGCCACACCAAACCAACAAGGAGTTCAGCGCACAAGGAGTTCAGCACACCCTGCAAGGAAAAGCAGTCCTTACAACAGAGCTTGAAGTCGTCTGCATAAGCTAATGCAAGAATATCAATCCTCAATTGCCCAACAGCCGTCACCAACCTTGCCCCGACTCACCCACAACTATCATCACCATCAAGATATAATAATGAAACTACTTTATTCTTGGAAATGGCCATCAAACTTTGTATATTTATTCTACCATCAATTAAAATTACATGTTGTATGTTAGTTTTCAACCAAGAAACAATAAATATTTCTCTTGAATTGACAATTTAATTTAGTCTTACACTTCTTGAAAGTATCAATGATACCTTTATTTAATCTAGAAAACACTGTTTTCTCTGATGAATAAGAGAGAATTTTTCATTCTTATCATAACATCAAACAATTCAAAAAAATTAATTAAAAATTGAAATAGAATATGACATTTGTATTACGAGATTTGTGTATAACACTTTTCTCTCTCTCTCGTCAGGCGTTCATATTCGATGAAAATAATTAATAATAGTTTATTGCGCCATCTGTTGACGCTATTGGGTTCCTGTGCGTCTTTTTCATTGTAGCTACTGGAGATGGCTATTGATCACTGCACTACAAAGAAAGTGAAATCCAACCAAACAAATTCTGTAAAAAACTAACCATGTCTCGAAGGAGCCACTTGTTGATCTCTATGAAGTAATGAAATCTAGACATAGTCGTTCCTATTCTAAGGTTTTTTACTGCGATTTCTTTATTATTATCTTCAATGTTGTTTGACTTGGCACTTGCAGGGTAAACAAGGGTGCAAAATCTGGTGCAAGACACCATTGCACCAATCTGTCGCCAGAAACGCTGTTTATTAAATAAACTTTTTCCTAATGGCATTTTTCCATCTTCTATGGGTAGCGGTCCAACGGTCAAGTCACACAACATTAACTATAATAATAAAAATTGCAGCAATGAACTTTAGACTTGGCACAACTTGTCTAGCTTTCATTTCTTTTTAGAGATGAACAATCGGCTCCATCGAGACTTGATAGGTTTTTACAGAATGTTTTGGTTGCTTTCCATATATTGTAATAAACTACCGATATTATTCCTTCCAATTTTTTTGATTTCTTTAGTATATTTTGTATTAATCTTCAAATTATGTTTCTTCCGATCTGTGTCGCTTAGAGCTCTTATCTTCACAATTTGGAACACAGCATTTATTTTTTAAATTAGGCATCTTTTCCATTTTATTATACATAATTATGTATTGGTAAATTTTTATAGAACTAAAATAAACTAGGCACTTGTCACTTTCTTAACTTTACTTCTTAACCACGTTGCTAATGAAATGCAAATGACGTCTCGTATCGTAATGGCGACACAACGTGGCGAGGACGTAAACAGAGATGCGAGCGCCTCATGCGGCGGTTCGAGCAGTTAAAATCGGCTCCATTTATCGAAATATTTAGTGAGAGAGTGGTCCAATGAAAACAACACGAATGAAATCGAATTCGGAAAAATAGGCGATTTTGATGAAGTTGAAATAAAGGGGTTTCGGCAATGGGGTTATTCGTTTACTCACTTTTTCTTTTCTTTCGTCGCTCAGGACACTGACGTCCGGCAAAACCACACTCTGTGCACTGATGAGATAAACCAAAATCGCTACTATTGAACAATAAAAATAAAATAAACTCCTGTAAATACTGAATCTAACTGAAAACTGAACAAAATTACCCATCTTAAAATCCACCACAAATCTTAATCTTAATAATAAATGAATCTGTTAATCGGAATGAAACTAATCTGAATAATCTGAATCTGCTTATCTGACGGAATCTAATCTGAATTATATGAATCCCTGAATTATTGTAACAGGGCCTTTTATACTCTCTCGGTGGGGAGAGGAAACGGACACACACAGATGTGGCATTTGTCGCCTAAAATGATCTTCGATTTCGGTTTATCGCGTAAAAACAGATTTATCGGATTCTAGCGAAGAGAAATTTATGTTTTCAGGCCTTTTTTTCTCACCGAAAAACTCTGAAACAACGACTTCGAATCTTAAGGCGTATACAGGGGAACGGAAAATATATAAAATAATCGGAATACTTAAAATGAAGAATGATTTTCCTATACAAAAAAAAATCAAACTACATTACACCCCCCTTGCTTCGAAAAGAAAATTCGAACCGTCATCTAAGACGAATTTTCGCAACGTCAACTACGCCTCTGAATGAATTTACCATCGGCGAACGCCGCAGCCAGGTTCAAAGTTAACATAGCATTATTACATTTGACCTACCAGATACAAAAGTTATAAAATGCATCGATGTCTCCGTGGCCGTTGACCTCGCTCTTCCGGCTCTGTGTTCCCAACCTCAATTTGTAAATAGATGACCATCCGTGATTTCAAAACAGTGGAGTTGATCGGAATAAATGGTCCAAGACTTTCTACTGTGGCTGACAATTTTCGAAATAATGGTCTCTAGTTGTTGGAATATTGTGTATCTCCGGAACCATCTCCATTATTTAGAGGTTCGTCGGTGTACTGCAGGTGTCCCAATACTTCGGATATGATGTTTGTAGAGGGGTAGCTAATAACTGTATTCTGTCTACTTGGGTCCAAAAATCAAGGATAGGTGATCCATCATTACTGATTATCGCAGGAATACCTCCAAAATTCAGGTGAGTGTTTTTTCTGGATTCAGTGAAGGGGCCAAGACTTCTTGTTTCTTGTTTGTAGGTGGCTCGGTGAATGATTGGAGTCCATTATCATAATACAGGATACCATCTACATTATGCAGGTGAGTATTCAAGTTCTCGGAGACAGGCTGGCAGTGCCAAATTTTCGAAGATATCCAGTGTGTGCATTTCTTGCACCCAATAGCAGATGAAACCTTATAGACACAGTATCGGATAGTTGACTGTCGACGATGAAAAATGTAAGTAGGCCACGGTAGTTGCAGTCATTCCATATTCTGAACTATTGGACGAATTTCAGGCTGCTTGATGTAGAAAGGCACTACTTGAGGTGGTGATGTAGCCATGAAGTGTTCCATCTCGGAAGGAAATACTATCGGTACCAGGAGGGATCCACAAAGTATTAACATTGTTCTAATATGGCAGGCCAACTATAACAGTATCAATACAAAGGTAAGTACAAGTAAACTCATGGGTAACAACCCTATTGAATCATTCGGAGAAGCAGAATTTTAAACAGAGAATGAAACTAATTTCCATTCTGATTTACTAAAATAACAGAAACAGTTACCGTGAACCTAACTTGATCGGTCACAACTAAAAAAACAAATTCTACCTCTCTTCCGATTCCACATCACTGAATACACTGAATACTCTGGGGTTCCAAATGAACCACAAGTTCTTATCCGGATTGAAAACAAAGGCAAAGTGTTGTTATCCTGACAAAAATAACACTTCGAAGCTTCACTTCTAGTTATTAAATCAACAGAACTGAGAAAAACAAGACTCTCAGCTTATCAGTTTCTATTCGGAATTAAAAATGTAATAATTTTGTACTAATGACAATCCAAAAATAAAATAAAATTCTGATTTTCCCTTAGCTAAACGGAACTAAAATGTGAAAAAGGGAAAATGGCCGGCACTAAAGCAAAAGTAATTAAGGTGGAATGTCATTGTTGACTGCAGAATAATATTTTAATTGAAAATGAACAAGGTTATATAACCTTAACTGCAAAATAAACGGAAGTGAGAAAAATAGAACCTCCAGCTAACCAGTAGCTATCCCAACTTGAGGATAGGATAGTCGTGAAATTCTATTTTCCTTTTTGTTGAAAGGTAGTAAACATGGCAAAAAGAAAATTACAGTTACTTACGGTATTGAAAAACAAAATCTTCTTGTATGAAAATGAAATGATTGAAGCAGACCCCAGATTCTCTAGGCGGTGAACGGAATAGAGAAAGAAAATAGAATTTTTACTGAATAAAAGTTTCCATCCTAATTAAATGATGGAAAGGCTATGTGAAAAAACAAAATTCTTTTTTTTTTCTCCTCTGAACGGTTTTGACTATCATAGAAAATTACGGTTACTCAATTAGCCGGTAGTGTAGACTTCTGTCATTTTGAATCACTCCGGTACGGTCACCTGTCGACAAGCAGAAACTATGGCAAGAACATTGACAGACAAACAAGGACCAAACCTCAGGTGCTCGGCCCAAGCAGCGCTCCACAGAGCGATTCCCCCTCCTGGCCGAACGGTGCCATCTATGACAGTTCAAACTATATAAAAAAAAATAATAAATCAACCAACCTGTAACACTTCAAATCTAAAGTCCTATTCCCGTTCAAGAATTTCAGTCAAAAACGAAAAAGAAAAAAAATAAAAATTTAAGAAATCAACAGAGACACCCGGTATCAATGAAAATTCTAAGACCTACAGTAGTTTAATCTAAACAACAAAAAAAAATAAAAAAAAATTATTTATCAATCACCCGGTATCACTCAAAGTTTGACAGCGGTTGAAAATTTCTACGAAGTAATATAAAAACAAAACAGAATAGCCTAAACTGTAAAAATTCTATTCACTAGTCTAAAAAAAAAATGTTCCAGGTTGGGTATTCTTACAGACTTCACTATCGGAGAAATTCACTCAAAATAGCAATATTACTCACGGTTTTACTTCCGGTGATCTCACCTGCAGTCTTGCAAACGCCAACAAAATAAATTTACCACAAAAGAAAAATTCAGAAATTCTATCTTATTTATAATACAATTTTCAATCACTGGTCCCCCCTTAAAAGGTAAGTTATAGACTTTATATACAAATGTTGAATTGGAACAAGGTCAATAGCGAGAAAATTTAAATAGCACAGACCGTCGGAAATTAAGTTAGGTAAAATAAAGAAATTATTTCTTTACTATCTATCTCTCTGTTAACTCAAAAATTTACCATTACTTTCTACCTTTTAAAAAGGGAAATAATCCAGTAGGTATATACAGCAGTAATATGAAATGGGTAGCTGAAAAATCTATCGCTTACCCGGTATCAGAAAAGGAGAGAAAAAAAAAATCTGAACACAAAAATAGGTCAACTTCCAGTTGAAATAAACAGTTCAATATTCCTGCCAAAAATTTGCAAACCGGTAAGAGAAAAAGAAAATATATATCACGGCAAATAATTTAATTGAAAGTAACGTTCACAGCTCTCTCTATGCCCTATTTGAATGTCCCTGCTCGGGCGCCATTTTTGTAACACCCTTTTTACCTATTATATATTTTTCGGGCGCCAGCTATTCTTTGCTTATCAGGGAGAATAGCAAACCTACCAAGGTAGCTTCTAGTCGAAGACAGAGTTCGGTTTTATCTAAGCTATTAGCGATAATTTGAGCAATCAAATAGGCAAAAATTCAATATAATTTATTCGGAAAAGATGTACAGAAAATTCTCTCAGTATGTTGAATACAAATTACGTAAGGAATTAACTATATTTCAGCAAAATAACAGATTTAAACTGACAGTATGAAAGGTGAAAATAAATTAATTCGATATATAAGTACAGAAAATCACCTCGGTATTTTGAATACAAATAAGGTAAGTAATCAGCTATATTTCAACAAAATAATAGATTTAAACTGACAGCATGAAATGTGGAAATATATCAATTCAGCAAAATAACAGATTTAAACTGACAGTATGAAAGGTGAAAATAAATCAATTCGGTAATCTACTGTAAAAATTTAAACATAACGCAAGAATTCAGTTATACTTGTGAAAATAACACTTTCTAAGGACATTAACAATTACAAGTGAAATGCATAAAAATGAATTAACTCTAAATCAAAAATCAATCTGGCTGCGAACGCTACTTTCTCACAAATAGGACGCAACAAATTGTGATTGACGGTAATCTGAATAAAAATTTTACTGGCTCGAGAGAAGAGCAAAGAATAATTATTATCTACAGACGGAGGGTTGCTAACTGTCCACGTGGACAGGAAGTCTACAGAATTCCTGTAAAAGGAATGAAATCGAATTCGGAAAAATAGGCGATTTTGATGAAGTTGAAATAAAGGGTTTCGGCAATGGGGTTATTCGTTTACTCACTTTTTCTTTTCTTTCGTCGCTCAGGACACTGACGTCCGGCAAAACCACACTCTGTGCACTGATGAGATAAACCAAAATCGCTACTATTGAACAATAAAAATAAAATAAACTCCTGTAAATACTGAATCTAACTGAAAACTGAACAAAATTACCCATCTTAAAATCCACCACAAATCTTAATCTTAATAATGAATGAATCTGCTAATCGGAATGAAACTAATCTGAATAATCTGAATCTGCTAATCTGACGGAATCTAATCTGAATTATATGAATCCCTGAATTATTGTAACACGGCCTTTTATACTCTCTCGGTGGGGAGAGGAAACGGACACACACAGATGTGGCATTTGTCGCCTAAAATGATCTTCGATTTCGGTTTATCGCGTAAAAACAGATTTATCGGATTCTAGCGAAGAGGAATTTATGTTTTCAGGCCTTTTTTTCTCACCGAAAAACTCTGAAACAACGACTTCGAATCTTAAGGCGTATACAGGGAACGGAAAATATATAAAATAATCGGAATACTTAAAATGAAGAATGATTTTCCTATACAAAAAAAATCAAACTTCATTACAATGGGTTGTCTATGGGTACCGGTAAAGTGTTCAAGGACAAATTCATAGAAATATATATTCATAGAATTATTTGGACAAATTTCATATATACAGGGTGTCTCAAGTTCGAGTGCCTATTAGACGTTTCTGGAGAACTAGACATATTTGAAATCTGAAAATTGAGATTATGATATTGTTCGAATTTCTCTACAGAGCTAAAATATTTTCGAAGCCCTAAAACTTCCGGTTATACAGGGAGTGAAAATAAATTCGAGGAAAAAATTTGTTTTCAAGTTTTCCATTCCTGGTATGATCGAGTATTCAATAGAGAACACATTTCTGTTAAAACCATTATATTATTATAATTCGAATAGTTTTCAAAATATCCAAAAAAAACTGGAAAAAAAGTCAAATATGTTCAGTCAGTAATATGTTCATTATTCTTATTTTAAATATCCTGAGCGTAAACCGTTTTTACAACATCGAAGAGGAAGGATGTGAAAAGGTCATGCATCTTTTGGATTTCCAAAAAAATATCATCACAGGGTGTTTCAGATTTTGTGTTGAAAATTGTGATCTTAAATTGGCCATAACTTCTGTTTTTCAAATAAGAACCCTATTTTTTATAATTGTGTTGGATTCTGCGGTAAAAAAAATGACGGTTTTCTCACATGATCATGCTCCTAAATTCAATAATTTCCGAGTTATTTGAGATTTTCTGGATTTATGTAGTACGTAGAGTCAAATTCTTCGAATCTGATTCATAAGGATATTCTGTGAGCATAGAAGATAAATCATCCCATTTATAATTCACAACTGTTAGACAGGTCTTATTGTTAGTCGTTCTGAAATTTTTTGATTTCACAAAATGAATCATTGCTATTTTAATAATGAGATTTTGGATTTATTTCTCATTATTGTATTTTTTCAATTGTATACGCAATACATATTCAAATGCACTTAATGATATTGTTTATTTCAAATCCATGGTGGATGACCCAAAATGTTGAGTATCCAATGAGAAATATCCCCAATTTTTTTTTTATTTCTGAAAAGATGTTTCAAACTTTTCAAATTTTGGAATGCCCCTAAAGAATACAAAAAAAGGGCTGTTGATGAAATTAGTATTTCGACATATTTCGAAGCGAATGAAAATTCATCTCTTCAATAGGAAACACATTAAATAGATTCGCTACTTCAGTACATCGAATTATGATTATAAATAAATTATGATAATAAAAATAAAAATACGTTTCAAATCTCAAATTAACAAAATAAATGATCAGGTAAGAGTTTCAATATGGTAACCATTTTGTTCCACACACTTTCGAATACGTCTTGAGTGAGTGGAAAGCATCCACCCAGAGATATAGAGTGGGGAGAATACGCTTCGACCACTGCGCATCCAAAATTCGTGGCTAAATTCTTATGTCAAATTTCGGCCATTTTTATACTTTGGAAGTCAGCTGTTCCAGGTTGACATACTTGTCAGGTGAATTAGAAATTGCTCGAATTTTACGTTGTGCTGATAGATACTTCGATACTTTCAATATGTCTTCTTTGTTAAAACGTGTAAAAACTCTAAAACAAAGAAGGTCGAGGGAATATCATTTTATACGTAAGTTTTTATTGAAATTATCCGACTGATCATACCGCATGGCATTGTTTATTTGCGCAGTGGCGTGTTGTTTACTTTTCAGAGTAATATGATTCTTTTTAGTTTCCCAAAATCAGTTGATATGAGGACAGTTTGGACTGATATACTGAGTATAGATTGTGAAACTATAGATTTATCTAAGAAATTGATATGCTCTATACATTTCACTGACAAAGATATTATTTTCCAAAGATTTAAAAATAAGCGAAAAGGTCGAAGTATATTGAGACCAGATGCTGTTCCTAGCTTATTTTTGGGTAAAAATGAATCAGATGAGCCATCGGCAGACGCTGGATCATCATGCACTTTTGAGGAAACAATTCAATCTTCAACTTTACGTCGTATTCAACAAGGTGTCAAGAGGAAATTATGGTAAGAGTTTGTTTCCTTCATAAGTGTTGAACTGAAGATATTTTAAAACGGACCCTCATAAATCTATGATTTTAGCCGTATACCTAGTCGAAAACTGGAGAGCTCTGTAACTAGCACTAGTACTGATGGTAGTAAAAAACGGAGACGTGTCAATCAACAAATAAAAATGTTTCATAGCTATAGGTATATTGAATTTTACATAATTTGAATTTTCTTAATCTGAATCTTTAATTTTGATGAATTCTTGAAATGGTGAATGTTATATATTCAATTAAAGACAGGTAATTTTTACAGCATGTCCCCAAAAACTTTGAAATCTAAATACTCGGAGTTACAAAGACGCTATAGGTTATTACAACAAAAACTATATGGTGCAAATAAAATAATGTTAAACACCTCCATAGGAATGTAGCCTCCCTAAATGTTGTTTTGGATAATTTGAAGAAAGAGCAGTATTATTCAAATGATCAATGTGAACATATAGAGAAGAGTTACGAAAATGTACCCAGTATTTTGATGTCCAGATATTTGAAAAATATAAGGAACCAGACAGTCACACATGAAAATTATCTTCCACCCCTAAGAAAGTTTACTGCCATGCTACAATTTTATTCCCCGAAGGCATATGAACATGTGCGTTCAGAATTTGCACTGGCACTTTCTCACCAATCAACAATTAGAAAATGGACCAGAATTATTAATTGTGAATCAGGTTATATCGATCCAGCTTTTAACGCCTTGAAATTGAAAGTTGAAGAAGCAGCCTTGAATGGTCATCAAGTTTTGTGTTCACTTCTATTAGATGAGATGTCTATTAAAAAACAAGTATAATTTGATGGAGAGAGAACATGGGGATATGAAGATGATGAAGAAAATTCTTCATTGTGTAGAATGTTTGAATGCTTTTACATCATCTATGTAGTCAGTAGAGGAAGAATTTCAATATTCGTTAGTGCATAGATGAAACAAAGGTAAATAAATATACTATATGCTATATGAAATTAATATTATTTTTATCTGTTTCTATTTGCAGGTGGTTTACAAATTCCTTCTGCAGGAGTAATTTTGATTTGCAAGAAAACTGAAATTTCTATAAGAAATTTACTATTTGCAAATAATGAAAAACTTCCCAAGAAAAAGGATTTTTAAAAAAAATTTGTTTTGATCATCTCACAAAAGTTTCTAGGCAACGCATACAATTTATTTCCTGATTTGAAAGATCACGAAGAAGATTGCTCTCCATTTTCAAAAAACACATTTTTTTCTTGATGAAAGAAATAATTAGGGCTTACACTAAAATCAGATTGTACTATTTAGAAAAATGTTATACATCCATCATGCAGGGGCCGACGATTCGAAATGAGCTCACAAAACTTCTTTTATTCAGTCATCAATGATGTGTTCATTATACAATATACATTTTATTCTGCATATGTGTAACTTATTTGGAGCCACTTACTCTTTAGTATCCAAGATGATATATTGAACATATTCATTTTGAATTTAATTGTTTCCTTGCTTACTTGGTGTAGCAAAATTTTAATGAGGTAATTAAAAGATCTGACACATTTCTCAGTAATTGAAGCACTACCTATGTTACTCTTTATTAACCAATTTATTTACAGATTCTACTTCTATTTTTAAGACTTTTGAATAAATAGTAAAATGAGCATTCCAATTATCCACTGTTAGTCATTTTCATGTTGCTATAAGGTATTCATATGAACTCGTAAAATACATCTTACAATTAAATAAAATACCCAATCTGTTTTCTCTCATTCAGCTACACAGCAAGTTGATGGATTCTTTATACTAATAAGAGATTGAATCAGAATAAAATCTAATTGTTTATCAGAAAAATTTATCATAATATTGATGGGAAAATAAGCAAACGTTCATGAAAAGGAAGCATTCATTTATCAATACTTTTTGCGCAGTAAGACATCACAAATCCATAACATCATGAATACAAATTCGAAATTGGATTATTTTCATTTTATACCAACTATCCCTCAGATACACTGCTTTCTACGCCAATGAACCCAAAGTATAAAAATGGCGGACGAAAAATTAGCCACTTCGCGCATCTCGAAGATCATTCTCCCCACTCTATATCTCTGCATCCACCACACCCCGTTACAAATCTTCTTTGCTTTCAATAGGAGATTCATAGACTATGTATTTTATTTTACCTCATAAATAAAAATCTAATGGAGTAAGATCGGGAGATCGTGGGGGTCATAATAGTGAAGAACGGCGTCCGATCCACCGATTACCAAGCATTGCATTCAGTTCTTCAGACACCTCGTGCGAACTATGTGTCGGGGCCCAATCCAATTGATCATATGCGGTAGTCGACATACTCAACGGCAGTTCATCCAAAATCTCAGAAACAAAATTTCTCAGGATTTCCAAAAATTTTTCTGTATTTAAATTTTCTTCATAAATGTAGTACCGCACTTTATTGTTCATCAAAAGAGCAAACACATTAAATATAAATTTATTCTGGGGGTTTCTTTGTCTTTTTCTATGAGGATTTTCACTTCTCCAAATGTGGCAATTCTTTCTATTAATTAGTCCTTCATTATTGAATTTGCTTCGTCTGTCCAAATGATCTTTTTCAAAAAATTTTCATCATTTTCAACTACAAAAATTCAACCTTTTTATGTAGTCACCTGGTTTTAATGCATGAACTTTCTCATATTTGTAGTCATGCATGTTGTGTTTTTGCAAAATTCGGTGCACTGAATTTCTGTCTAAATCGATTTTATGAGCTGCACTTCGAAAGTCAAAACACTAATTTCATTTTCCTCATCATCAACTACCATTCTTTTGTATTCTTTAAGGGCTCTTACACATCCAAAACTTTGAAAGTTTGAAACATATTTTCTAAAGATCTTCTCCGTCATGGAAGGTAAATGGGGATACTTCTCGTCGAAGGCCCGGCAGGTTCTACTAATAATTCTGTTATATACATTCATCACGTATATAAAATAGATCCAGAATTTCGTAATTAGAATAACGATTCATTTTGTTGAATCGAGAAATGGAGATAACGAATAACAATAACACCTGACACTTGAGAATTATTAACAGATAATTTATCTTCTATTGGTACAGAGTGTTACCATGGTTTCGAATGAATATTCATTGAATTTTTTTAGATGCAATCAATTTGACTCTACGTACACCATAAATCCAGAAAATCTCCAATAACTCAGGAATTATTGAATTTGGGAGCATAATCATGTGAGAAACTATCATTATTTTTGACCGCAGAATCCAACGCAATTATAAAAAATTAGGGTTCTAATTTGAAAAACAGAAGTTATGTCCAATTTAAGATCACAATTTTCAACACAAAATTTGAAACACCCTGTGATGATATTTTCGAAATCCAAAAGATGCATGACCTTTCCACATCCTTCCTCTTCGATGTTGTAAAAACGGTTTACGCTCAGGATATTTAAAATAAGAATAATGAACATATTACTGACTGAACATATTTGACTTTTTTTCCAGTTTTTTTTTGGATATTTTGAAAACGATTCGATTTATAATAATATAATGGTTTTAACAGAAATGTGTTCAATATTGAATACTCGATCATACCAGGAATGGAACACCTGAAAACAAATTTTTTCCTCGAATTTATTTTCACTCCCTGTATAACCGGAAGTTTTAGGGCTTCGAAAATATTTTAGCTCTGTAGAGAAATTCGAACAATATCATAATCCCAATTGTTAAAAGTAATGTTGTGAGCAATCTCACTAAATTGTTATAAGAATAAGTTTTCTGTTCTGTGGCCTAACCTAAATATTAATATATGTGTTCTATGATAGAAAATTCTAGAATAAGAGATGAGTTAAGTATGTACAATGTGTTAAGTTAAATAGTAGTCATTGTGTATTGTATTGTATTGGAATACCAAGGAGATAGTAGAAATAAACCACGAAAAGTTAGTCTGACTTTTATTTTAACAGTGGTAGCAGAGCGTGGTTTATGAAAAATGACTACGAAGGAAAAATACAACCTAACCCCATTCTCTGGAAATAACTTTTCAGCATGGGAGTTTCGAATCAAAAGTATCCTGCGGGACAATGGAGTTGTAGAAGCAGTTCTCAATAAAGATTATAGTCTGAACGAAGAAAATGAAATCGGGGAAGCCAAAGCCCAAGCCATTTTAATTGGAGGAGTAGCAGACACACATTTGGAATACATAAGAAACATGGAAAGTGTTTATGATATGTTTTATAATCTGGAGCAGGTATTCAAGCAGAGGGAGTGCGCAGCCGATTGTTCATTCGACGAAGTTTAAATGAAATAAAGTTCAATGAAAGGGAATCATTGCAGAACCATTTCGTCAAACTGGATGAACTATTTTCACAACTACAAGATTCTGGGGTGAAATAAGCCAAGAAGAAAAAATAAATTACATTCTAATGTCAATGCCCCAAAGTTACTGAAGCAGTAGTCACTGCCATTGAAACTCAGCCCAATCTGGAATTAGGGTTTGTCAAAAACAGACTATTGGGTGAAGAGGAGAAAAGAGCAAAACCAGTAGCTGAAACATCCAGTTCATTAAATTATGCTTTTTCATGTTATATATGTGGAAAACGAGGGCACAAAAATTCCAATGCAGATATAGAAATAAACCTGACAATACTTACCAAGGACGTGGCGACAGAAACCAGAACAGAACTACCCAAGGTTCAACAAGGAACACAAATGAGAATGGACGAGGTCAGAATTCAATACATATAGTAGAAATAGGTTCCAGAATTGGTCAAGAGGAGGTTATGCAGCCACAGCTGACAACAGGGACGACCAAGCAAAGGTGGTATTTATGACAGACACAGGATCAGGTGAGCCATTTGAAAATTCTTACTTGGCTGAAAATAATTTAACCTGGTGTGTTGACTCTGGGTGTTCCGATCATCTAGTGAGTGACTTGAATGCTTTTTCTGACTATAATGAGTTTAAAATTCCTAAAAAAATATCTGTAGCTAAGGGAGGTGTTTATTTAGAAGCTAAAGGCATAGGAAATATTGATGCAATTAGTTTTGTTAATAATAGGAGAGTTCCATGTAAAATTAAGAATGTATATTATTGTCCTGATGTTAAAAAGAATCTTATGTCTGTTTCAAAACTAGAAAATAATGGTTTAAAGGTATTATTTGAAAATAATGAAGTACAAGCGTCAATCAAAGATAGAGCAGTTATGATTGGAAAAAGGAAGGTTCTTTATACTTAGTTAAAATGGAAATAGATAACTCGGCAAATTATACCGTTCACAACTCATTAAATTATAGAGATGATTTAGTCAATTTGTGGCATAGGCGTTTAGGACATTTAGGCCTACAAAATTTGAAAGTCTTAAGTAGAAGTGGTCTGGCGGAAGGTATGGATAAGTTAGATGAATTAAGCAATATGAATTTCGAAAGATTAACATGTGAACCATGTATAATGGGAAAAATGACAAGGCAACCATTTAAGGGAAAGGGATATAGAGCAAATAAACCTTTAGAGGTATTATTCGACGGCATGAGTTCTACCGAGTAACATCTGCTCTACACGCTCCTTGAACTGATAAAATTTAAATCGGTGATATCAGGGGAGAAATCGAATTGTTTACCATCTATATCTACGAATTCATTCGCAAGGAAAATGGGTCTTACCAGAGAAAGTAAAGCAGAAATAATGGAAATAGTAAAAAAACTATATTTGAAGTAATGGACACGTATGTGGAAAAAATTGCTAAGAAAGTACTCGACATGATTGAACTACGAGGAAGGGAGGCGGAGGAAACACTTCATAAGACATTGAAACATTATGAAGAAAAAAATTGATAGTCTCGAACAAAATAACAAGGCGAAAAATGTAATTTTGTTTGGTGTTCGGAGAATCCACAGGAAGATACAAATGAGAAGGTTACTACGCTTTGTAATGAAGTGGGTATTATCAACCAGGAAACTTTAATAAACAAATGTTTTCGAATTGGTAAACAAATGAACAGTACACATCGACCAATTCTGGTGAAATTTTGCTCTGAGAAACATCGTGATGTATTTATGGCTAATAAAAAGAAGCTATTCAAAATGAAAATTCTGGTAAAGGAAGATTTAACTAAAAACGTTATGAAATGTATAAGGAAGCTTGAAAGAATTTGGATTCAAAAACGTTTGGACATTACATGGAAAAATAAGAGTAAATATTAAAGATAAAATTTACATTATTAATGGTATTGCTGACCTTGAGAAGATGAAGAAGACGCATCGAGATTTACTGATGGAAGGTGGAACAATTGGCCAGATCTACTGATTGGTTGTATAAATAAATATTGTTGTTTATACTTATTGTTTTTTTAATTGCATCACTGATTTTGTGTGGTTTATAAAATTTTGTATTGATCAAACTGGGGGCTAAATTGAGTGGATAAATGTGGGATTTATAGATTAGATTAGTATATACAGGGTGATCAATGAATGATTCAGGGGGAGATTTTGTCGAGATAGACACAGGTGTATTTGTTGATTGTGATGATGCTCGGAAGGAATTCGGGAAGGAGAGAATAATGAATTTAATACATTTCAACATTAGGAGTATTCAAAAAAATTTTGATAACCTTTTAATATGCTTGCAATCTTTAGAATTTGAGAATTTGGATGTGATAGTTCTTTCTGAGTGTTGGGGTATTAGTAATCTGATTCAATTCGATGTTGCAGGTTTCAATTGTTATTATAATGAATCTAGATATAATCAGAATGATGGGTTAGTGTTATATGTAAAAAATACATTCGATGTTGAACATGAAATCATTGAACTAACTGAAGTGAACTTATTGAGACTAACGTTAACTAAGGACCATAAAACCTTTGGAATAACTGCTACTTATAGGCCGCCAGCAACACAGGTAACTGCATTCATAGCTGATCTATCGGGTTATTTATCAAATTTGCTGAAACGTGACACGGAGGTAATAGTTGGTGATATAAACATAAATTTAAAAGAGAATACAAATCAATCAATTTTGTATCATTGCACTTTGAGCCAGTTTGGATTTGTGTCGTATATTAATAAAGAAACTAGGCGATCCTCACATTCATCTAGTGCAGTAGATCATGTTTTCGTGTAAGGACTAGTGGTGAGATGAGGCAAAGATACTGTTTTAGTTCGGGAGTTTTCCATACCTCACTCACAGATCACTTCGCTGTCTGTTTGTTCGTGAGGACTTTAGGTAGGGGAGTGTTGGACAAAGTAAACAGGAGAGTAATGTATTCACAACCCACATAAACCATGGTGTTCTCCTAAATAAAGTGAAAAATGAAAGGTAAGGAGACGTGTTGAATAGTCAGGATCCATAAGATGCTTTCTTTAAGTTCAAAAACAAAATCACAAACTACATTGAGTCTAGTCAATATCGAAAAGTTAACAATAGTCAAAATTTGAAAAAATTAAACCCTGGATAACCTGCGGTCTTGTTAATTCGATGAGAAACCGAGATAGAATGAAAAAAGATTGCAGTTTAATGGCACCGACACAGATAGGCGGAATTATAATCAATATAGAAACAAATTAAATTCTCTTATACGTAAAACTAAAAAGATTATTATTCAGGGAGATAATGAAAACAGGTGGAAATTCTCGTAAAATGTGGTCGGTTATAAATGAAATAACGAATAGATGCAAAAAGAGTTTCACTGAGATCAATTAAGGATGACAGCGGGGTTGTTCTTACTGATGATATGGTCATAGCTGATGGATTCAATGAGTTTTTGTAGATATTGGAAAAAATGGCGTCGAGGATCAGGCAACCAAATAGTGGCAACGTGTTCAACTTCGGGAGCAATGATGCGTCGATATTCTTGAACCCGGTAGACGGAAATGAAATAATACAGGTCATTGCATCTCTTAAAAATGATTCTGCGCCGGGTCCTGATGGTATGTCTGCTGGGCTACTGAAGGAGTTGCACATGCATATTGTAGCACCTTTGGTCCATATTATTAATTTAGTATTTGAGACCTCCACTATGCCCCTTGAGTGGAAGGAAGCGTTGGTAATATGTGTACACAAATCGGGAGAAAAAGACATTCTTACGAACTACAGACCAATTTCGCTCATCAACAACTTCGCGAAAATATTTGAAAAATGTTTAAAATCACGAATGACGCAATTTCTACAGCGTTTCAGTATATTGAGCCCCAACCAATTCGGTTTCCGAGAGGAAAGTCTACTCAGGGTGCAATGGAGGAGTTCTACGGGTCACTTATTGAGGTATGAACGGAAATAAAAAATGTATGTCAGTGTTCCTGGACTTGGCGAAGGCCTTTGATACGGTGTCTCATAAGTTGTTGATTGAGAGACTCGAGGCAGTGGGTATTAGAGGCAGTTGTCTGTTGTTGCTCGAAAACTATCTGAAACATAGAGTACAGAGGGTTACTTTGAATGGTAAGCTGAGTGAAGCGAAGAACTTTAACTATGGGTATACCACAGGGAACTGTCTTGGGGCCGATATTATTCCTCATTTATGTGAATCAGTTGCTTCTTTTGAAGGTACCCAATGGAAAAATTGTGTCATACGCAGACGACACAATGTTATTTTTTGAGGGGAATACATGGGATGATGTATATAGAGATGCTGAACAGGGTATGAGGATTGTGGAATCCTGGCTGACGAAAAGCCTCTTGAGTCTGAACACTGCCAAATCTCATTTCATCACGTTCACCTTGATGAGGAGTGGGTTACCTGCTTTTACTACACTTGCAGTGCATCAGTCCGACTGCGATGACACAAGTTGTATGTGTCCCAAAATAAGCAGAGTGCCTAGCATAAGATATCTTGGTTTATATATAGATCAGTACATGAGGTGGGAAGTTCACGTCGAGTATATGACGACACGCCTTAAAAATTTGGCATATATTTTCTACAATCTGCGTGAAGTAACAACTGTCCCCTTTATGCTGAAAGTTTATGATTCGCTGGTTGAGTCGTTGCTGAGGTATGCCATAATAGTGTGGGGGGGATTATTTGACAGTGCTTTGGAGGGTCTGCAAATAATACAAAAATATATTTTTAAAATAATCTTTAATGTCAGCAAAACTTTTAGCACTGAGCAATTATTTGAGCAATGTAACAGACTGAATATAAGGCAGCTGTATATTTCGGAATGCTTGTTTCATCAGATCAATAGTAGTAAAAGTCTCATTATACATGATTATGCCACGCGACATCGTTGTGAGCAAAACTTGCGCGTACCACTTATGTTCAGGAGTCATTTACAGCGGAGTTATCAATATCTGGGTCCTAGGTTTTATAATATACTTCCTCATTCATTGAGATATGTGAATACGAAATATAGAGGTAATAAGGATGATATTTTACACTATGTTAAAAAAAATTTCGGCAGATTCTTGGATATTCTGTCGTGAATGTTGCACTGATTTTCTCCTTCCGGGTTTCATTGTGAGATGGTCCTGTGATCTGATGTGTTCTCTTTTTTTCAAAAAGACAGGTTGGTTTTTATATATCTTGATTTTCAACATGCAGTCGGAATATTCGATAACTGAGAGAACTGTGCGACATACAAGCTTGCAGCTTAGGTTACACAGGATCTCAAAGATAAAATTAATTTCAAATGTACGTAAATTTCCGAATAAATTATTATTATTATTATTATTATTATAGTTCACACTGATGTATGTGGACCCATTTCTCCGACAACTTGGGACGGTTTCGTTATTTCGTGACATTTTTAGATGATTATTCTCATATGGTCATAATATATTTGCTGAAAAATAAATTTGAGGTTTTTGAACGTTTTAGAGAATATGAAGCTTACGCTACAAACCATTTTGGGACAAATATTTTAAATTTAAGATTAGATAATGGAGGAGAGTACACTTCAAATGAGATGAAGGCCTTTTGTAGAAGTAAGGGTATAAGGTTGAAGTATATAGTATCATATAATCCAGAAATGAATGGGAAAGCGGAAAGATTAAATAGAACTCTGGTGGAAAAAGCTAGAACTCTCTTAATAGACTCAAATTTACCAAAAGATATGTGGGGAGAGGCAATCTATGTTTCAGCATATCTAACAAACCAAGTCCAACCAGCAATATGGATAAGACTCCTATCGAACTATGGGAAGGAACAAAACCAAACTTAGAGAAGTTGAGAGTGTTTGGAAGCATAGCATACAAACATGTGCCTGATCAATTAAGAACAAAGTTGGACAGTAAGGCAAAGAAGCTAATCATGGTAGGATATGGGCCAAACAGCTCCTATAGATTATGGGATCCTGAAAGAAGGAAAATAGAAATTGGAAGAAATGTTGTATTTGATGAGAACAAGTTGAATACACCAGACTCATTAGAAATAGAGAAACTCAGATATAACAGGGAAAGTAAAACAAAGGAAGAAAATATGAACGAAGACATACAGGATGAGCCAAACATTCAGGAGGAAGAATTTATTCCAGTACATGAAGAAAGTAGTTCACAAACAAAAAGGAATAGAAACAAGCCGGTATGGCACAAAGACTATATTACAAATTTCGAATCCGAGGAAGAAGCAATGTTCGCTTATTTGTTGGAATATGATGATGATATTCCCAAAACCATAGATGAAATAGATCAACGGCCAGACAGAGATAAATGGATGAGAGCAGTGGAGGCGGAAGTAAATATATTAGAGGAAAGTAAAACTTGGATACAAGTAAAGAAACCTGAGAATATCAAGACGATTGACACAAAATGGGTATTTTCAAGAAAAGAACTTAAAAATAAAGAACCAATATATAAAGCCCGACTTGTCGCTCGAGGTTTTCAACAAAAGGACCATAGTGAAGATACATATTCTCCTGTTCTTTGACTCCAAACTTTAAGAATTGTTTTAGCAATCGCAATACAGAATAATTATGATATCCATCAGATGGATGTCAAGGAGCATTTTTATATGGGCGTATTGAGGAACAAGTGTATTTAAGCCCTCCTAAAGGCATCAAAGTAAAAGATGGTTTAGTTTTAAAGCTTACAAAATCACTTTATGGGCTCAAAAATCACCAAAATATTGGTATGATCATTTTCATGAATTAATCACAAAATTTGGATTTTCTAGATCGGACAATGATTATTGCTTTTACATCAAAGATCGTATATATATTTTATTGTATGTGGATGATCTTTTAATTGTGGGAACAGATGAGAAGAAAATTTCTGAGCTAAAAGATTTTTTTATGCAATGAATTCAGGATGAAAGATTTGGGAAGAAATAATTTGATGTATTTGGGTATTTCAATAGTGAAAACAAATGATAGCATATTAATGGATCAGTCAGATTATTTGAAAAAGTATTAGTTAAATATGGTATGGAAAATTGCAAGCCCATTGCTACACCAATGGATGTTAATTTTAAAATGACTAGCAGTGAATGTTTAATCGACAATACTCTGAACTCAGATGTCGATCCTTAATTGGATCATTGATGTATGTCACTGTAGGAACTCGACCAGACTTAGCTGCAGCAGTTTATTATTTAAGCCGATTCCAATCCAAACCAAGTAATGATTTGTGGATTGCACTAAAGCGGATTTTACGGTATATCAAAGGTACACTAAATCTAAAATTGAAATATTTCAGTAACAATAGCTGCTCTGTCTTGGTTGGTTACGCTGATTCGGACTGGGCTAGGGATGAAGATAGGAAATCCACATCCGGATATCTATTCAAAGTATATGATAATGTAGTAATTTGGCGGAGTAAGAAACAGAATTGTATCGCACTCAGTACGGCAGAAGCTGAATTAGTTTCTTTATGTGAAGCAGTAAAAGAAATGATGTGGTTATTAAAATTGTTGAAAGATTTTAAATTAGACATTAAAGAAGTATGTATATTTGAAGACAATCAAAGTACCATTAAAGCTGTTAAAAATCACGATCAAAAATTAATGAAACATCTAGATATCAAATATAATTTTATTAAACAGTTAGTAGAAAGTGGATTAGTTAAGTTAGAGTATATTAATACACGAGATCAAACAGCGGATGTCTTTACCAAACCTTTAAGTAAAATTAATTTCAGAATGTGTATCGATAGACTTAATTTAGTTTCGATTGAGGAGGAATGTTAAAAGTAATGTTGTGAGCAATCTCACTAAATTGTTATAAGAATAAGTTTTCTGTTCTGTGGCCTAACCTAAATATTAATATATGTGTTCTATGATAGAAAATTCTAGAATAAGAGATGAGTTAAGTATGTACAATGTGTTAAGTTAAATAGTAGTCATTGTGTATTGTATTGTATTGGAATACCAAGGAGATAGTAGAAATAAACCACGAAAAGTTAGTCTGACTTTTATTTTAACACCAATTTTCAGATTTCAAATATGTCTAGTTCTCCAGAAACGTCTAATAGGCACTCGAACTTGAGACACCCTGTATATATGAAATTTGTCCAAATAATTCTATGAATATATATTTCTATGAATTTGTCCCTAGAAGTTGAACACTTTACCGGTACCCATAGACAATCCATAGATGGGCCACTCTCTCACTAAATATTTCGACAAATTGAGCCGATTTTAACTGCTCGAACCGCCGCATGAGGCGCTCGCATCTCTGTTTACGTCCTCGCCACGTGTTGTCGCCATTACGATACGAGACGTCATTTACATTACATTAGCAACGTGGTTAAGAAGTTAAGTTAAGAAAGTGACAAGTGCATAGTTTATTTTAGTTCTATAAAAATTTACCAATACATAATTATGTATAATAAATAACAGATAAGGAGCTCACACCAATGGTGACCCATAGAAGATCTCTCTCAATCTAGAAAGAGTCCCAGCTTTAAATGTCCTCAGGGAAGTCGAAAAAAATGGATATCAGCGCATCTATTACCAAAATCGAGCATACGGGATGGGAACAAATGCTTAGCATAATTAGTTCTATGTAGAAAAATTCGAACAATATCATAATACCAATTTTCAGATTTCAAATATGTCTAGTTCTCCAGAAACGTCTAATAGGCACTCGAACTTGAGACACCCTGTATATTAGATGATTAGATTAGATGATCTTATAAGTGTATAAGATTATCTTATACCTAAAACAAATTAAGGGCATATAATAATGGGCGAGTTTTTTTGACACATGCGCATTCCATAGATCGTCAATTATTTATATCAGAGTAATGAATACAGAATCGATCTCTGTTTTGAAGGCGGTAATTCCAAATAATATAATTAAATATAATTCAAGATGGTCAACACGTTTCAAAACATTGAAACTTAAATTCAAAATGACAATTATTAACAAGCATAGAGCATAACCATAATCTCTATGTTCAGTTAACGGCCAGTATGAACGGCTACTGAAATTCTTACGGAATACGATAACGGCTTATGGAATAGGGTATTAGGGCCGGATTAAACGAGTCCATAACATCATTGTGAATAGGCTTTGACCTAATTCTAAGTGACTAGGCCCAGAGACAATTACTAATTCTAGGCCAATCTATATTTATCTATGGTTCTATGCATAGATTAAAGAAAACTTCCTTAAAACCTACGGTTCTATGGTTTGTGTTAACGAGTGCTAGAATGCGAGAAGTTCTCAGGTAATATTTTGGTCCATGTCCAGTACAGTGTTGAGGTGCTAAAGATTAAGTTATTCGAAGAAATACAATGCCGAAAGTGAGACGAACCAAAAAAGCCCCTCCTGAGGGATGGGAGTTAATCGAGCCCACGCTCGACGAGTTGGAACAAAAAATGAGAGAAGGTACGTAATAGGTAAAGTGGAAAAAGATCGGGTTTAGAGATTTTTTGAATTAGTGTCTAATCCGATAAATGCAATTTAGTGTCATGAACAGCAAGATTTGTTGGCTACCATTTCATAGCTGTAGTAATGTCAGTATTCCATCAAGTCTTGAGAAGTGTTTACTATTGTTCTTTCCAGCTATTTTAAATAACGGAAAAAACACATAAAGTGGTGCTAGCACTTTATATCACTTCTGTGTTGCGCAAGGGTGCAATAATAATATATAATATAGAGTTCAATATATAGACGAAGACTTTAGTCTATTGTTCAATATTTATATTTACAATAGAAGTCGGCTAGTTAAACAAAGTCTAAGGTAAAATTTTACATAGGTTCAATCAGATTATTTCATACACTCTTCTTCTTCCCATTAAATCCCTTTCCGCCAATTCTCTTCTGCTCAATTTCGAAATTATCGCCATAAAAATTATGCCGTACTTATGCTCTATGCCAATGTATCAAAAGTACTTGATTGCCCTTAATTTGTCCCTAGAAGTAGACCACTTCGAGGGTAAGTGAAAAAGTTAGGGAATGAGTTTGAACGGTAGCATTGAATTCAAGGAAATATTACAAGTTAATATTCATTCTATTCAGGTTACTGTCATATCTTTGTGAATGCTAAAGAACTACTCTCTGCGTTGGAAATTTCAGTAAAATATTCAATTTTGATGTTTATTTATCTTGCCTTTATAATATGATCACACTGATGTTTTTTCAGCTGAAACAGAATCTCATGAAGGAAAAAGAAGAAATGAATCACTGTGGCCCATATTTAAAATTCACCACCAAAAGTCCAGATATATTTATGACCTATTTTTTCAGAAGAAAGGCAATTAGTAGGGATTTATATAATTATTGCTTGAATGAAAATATAGCAGACAAAAATTTGATAGCGAAATGGAAAAAACAAGGCTATGAAAATCTTTGTTGTTTGAGATGCATTCAAGCTCGAGATACCACTTACGGTACAAACTGTATATGTAGAGTTCCTAAGGGAAAGCTTGAGGAAGTAAGTATTTTTCAATTTCAAATTATTTAGTTGGAGGACATCAATGTCTGATCTTTCGCCTAAGATGTCACGTAATATTTCTTTGACTAAGGTTTTACGGAATATGCGGTTATTCAAAATTATTGAAGTTAACCGTGATAACATCTTCTCAATCAACTAATACACTTGCTAAATTTCATAGGAATCAACTAGAAAATAAAAAAAATTCAGAGTTTTTTCATTTATTTAAGACAGTCGCAGAAGTTCATAGAATGGATGGATTTTTTTTTCATGCTTGTTCCATTTTTTGTAGTTGTCATATTCTTTCTAGTCTGACCAGAACTCCCATCCATGTTCATTTTTGAGTGAAAAAAACCAAAAAATTTCTTAAATTTTAACCGTCACAATATTAATGAATTTCTTTATTTCAATTCCAGGGCCGTATTGTTGAGTGTGTCCATTGCGGTTGCAGAGGATGCTCAGGATGAATTATGTTGGTTTCAGAGGTTCAGTGGAACCAGAATTGGTATTTCTGGTTTCATAACCAACAAATGTGGAGACAACAGTTTAGGAAGATTGCTGAAAATTTGTATAATAATAATCTTTACAATTTTGCCACACCAAACCAACAAGGAGTTCAGCGCACAAGGAGTTCAGCACACCCTGCAAGGAAAAGCAGTCCTTACAACAGAGCTTGAAGTCGTCTGCATAAGCTAATGCAAGAATATCAATCCTCAATTGCCCAACAGCCGTCACCAACCTTGCCCCGACTCACCCACAACTATCATCACCATCAAGATATAATAATGACACTACTTCATTCTTGGAAATGGCCATCAAACTTTGTATATTTATTCTACCATCAATTAAAATTACATGTTGTATGTTAGTTTTCAACCAAGAAACAATAAATATTTCTCTTAAATTGACAATTTAATTTAGTCTTTCACTTCTTGAAAGTATCAATGATACCTTTATTTAATCTAGAAAACACTGTTTTCTCTGATGAATTAGAGAGAATTTTTCATTCTTATCATAACATCAAACAATTCAAAAAAATTAATTAAAAAATGAAATAGAATATGACATTTGTATTACGAGATTTCTCTCTCTCGTCAGGTGTTCATATTCAATGAAAATAATTAATAATAGTTTATTGCGCCATCTGTTGACGCTATTGGGTTCCTGTGCGTCTTTTTCATTGTAGCTACTGGAGATGGCTATTGATCACTGCACTACAAAAAAAGTGAAATCCAACCAAACAAATTCTGTAAAAAACTAACCATGTCTCGAAGGAGCCACTTGTTGATCTCTATAAAGTAATAAAACCTAGACATAGTCATTCCTATTCTAAGGTTTTTTACTGTGATTTCTTTATTATTATCTTCAATGTTGTTTGACTTGGCACTTGCAGGGTAAACAAGGGTGCAAAATCAGGTGCAAGACACCATTGCACCAATCTGTCGCCAGAAACGCTGTTTATTGAATAAACTTTTTCCTAATGGCAATTTTCCATCTTCTATGGGTAGCGGTTCAACGGTCAAGTCACACAACATTAACTATAATAATAAAAAAATTGCAGCAATGAACTTTAGACTTGGCACAACTTGTCTAGCTTTCATTTCTTTTTAGAGATGAACAATCGGCTCCATCGAGACTTGATAGGTTTTTACAGAATGTTTTGGTTGCTTTCCATATATTGTAATAAACTACCGATATTATTCCTTCCAATTTTTTTGATTTCTTTAGTATATTTTGTATTAATCTTCAAATTATGTTTCTTCCGACCACTCTCTCCTGGAGGTCCAGGGTGGATAGCTCGCGCTAGAGTGGCTTCCAGTAAGGATTACATTGATGGTAAAAGAATGAAGCAGACAAGAAGAGCTGAATTAAATCGATAGAAGGTCGTAATATGACTTTATAAGGAAAAAATTGGTTATTCAAGTTTTACGCTGAAAAACATGGTTTGATATGTTTTGCTGTGAAATTTTTAATTTTGTATTTGTAGGTGTAAACAATTACTTTTTTGTGTACTTTCAGCAAATTTTTGTGTTATCTAATATCATACAAAATTATGCCACTTTTATTACACCTTTGAGGGGAGCCTTTTTTTAAAGTCGTGCCCCACATCAGGGGATTATCAGAGCTTTTGCAAGTGTAAGTGTAGAGTCTTCGCGCTTCCCGTTTTTTGGGATTTATGCGTGTTTGAGCGCTTATGGAAAATTGGTATCCCAGGATCAGAATTCTTGTTTTGAATATATATTGAGGATATAAAGGAATTAGAAACATGTTACTGAAAACTATAAAAAATATAAATAGCCATTATAGAAATTAATTTGAAAAAACACAATAAATGATAAATAAAATATGTTCGAATACTTGAGTGAAGCAACATAAAATTGAATGATTTATAGGCACAGTATAAGAAATGTGCCTTCAAAACAAGGTAATAAACACAAAGGAACATTACATTGCTTACAGTGATACGTTGTTTCTTTCCTCATTTTGCGCTTATAGCAAACAGTATATCTTTTACTGGTTTGTTAGGTTTCATTATCCTTCTCTGAGTGTGAAATAAAACCAATCTCAAGGGTGAATCTTCACTTGATAATTTCCTACTTATTCCAGGTATTTCCACACGATTTTTAGCAAGTAACTCTTTTACCAATAAGAATTGAAATTCTGTAATCCCTACATTGTCGCCAGTTTTCTTTCATCTTGTATACAGCATATGCTTTCAGTGTCTAAAATCGAAAAAATACTTTTTTATACCATACACTTTTCCTTACTGATTCGATAGAGCTCTGTTACATTCAATCTATAGCACCCGTATATTTGTTATAGTCTAAAACTACTACAGATTTTTTTATTAACCCTCCTGCCACATTATCAGTTTTTTCTGTAGACTACTCAGCATAGTAATCTCACGTTTGTCCTGCTGTTTCAGACTAAGATATTTTCAGAATATAAATATTCATTTTCATCTTTGTCCAATTTGGATTTCAGTGAAGGCAAGATGGTCGAAAGAATACTAGGTTGGGGTTGTTCGGATGAAGCGATATTCTATTCGCTCATTGCTAATGTAAAGACATGTTAGGACAAGAAATGCTATTATTTGCTACATATGAGCAGGAATCTTTGCATTTGCCATATTTAAACATTATTTCAAGAAGTTCGAAAAAAATGCGGCTCCTGTGTATATGATATTAAGGGATTTGCGCCTTTTTACAGCTCCAGTCAAGAAAGGGTTGAGAGAACTCTTAGTTATAATAGAATTATTTATTTAATAATAATTTTGAACAATTGATTATCTTTTCAGTTTGATCCCAGTAATTATCATTTATACTTAGACAATTTTCAATGTTTTTTTTTTTTCTACTAAAGATTTCTCGATCTCCTTTCAAATGAGTTATCAGAACAAGAAGAGTGTAGTTACAAATTCAAAGGGGAGTCACAAGCTATAATCCTCACCTAAGGTATGATTATCAACATATGAAGCATTTTTCATTGATAAAGATTCCTCATATGTTATTAAGGAGAGGCTCTAGAAAGGGGCCTAAGTCAAACTTCATCTTCATTTAGAAGCATATTAGGTATACCATTATTAATTGGAAAATTACGTCCAGTTTCAGGACATATAAGAGTCCCTTTAATTATTTCTACCTCCAATAATACATGATGTACTTTTTTCAGAAATTCTTCATCGCTATTATAATTCTCAATGAGTTCATTTGGAAGAAATCCACTTTCCAAAACCGAATCTGTGGCTAGTTTCAGTACATTCCATTCCAACTTTGGAATTAACCTCTGGATGAATTCAGAGTTGAAATCAACTTTAGATGTAGTTAACTCTTCAACCTACAAATGTAAAAATTCATTACAAAACATCGAAGATAAACAATTTACTCACTTTTATTCCTAATGGGTATCCAACGTTCACTCCTTTCAGACATTTGCTGGTTAACATATTATGAGTTAACAATTTCATTTTGGTATTCTTGGTATTAATTACAACTTAACTTTAAATTTAAGGAAATATAAATACAATGAAATTCTAAATAACCTCAACTTTTGCTCAACTTGTTAGGTAGAAATTTTCTATGATCTGTTCTGTACCACAGACCAGTTATCTATAGACGGCTCACGCCAATGTTAACCGAAAGAGACGAATCTTTGCGCCACCTACATCTACGTATCGTACTAAATCGTAAAGCGGGGATTGTGGCGGGAATTTTGAATGTAGTTCCAGGAATGTTTTACTTAATTGGTATTTTGAACAATGAGAATTCTACGAGAGATTTTTGTCTCGACGAGAAAATCTGGGTAGACTTGAAATTACACCAATTTTATTGTTTTAGAAGAGGTGTAAAATACTTAATAAACTGAAAATTATTCACTCTCAGATTTTCAATTCGTGAGACAAAAATACCATGTAAAATTCCCATTGTTGAAATACATCATCAAAGGCGAAAGTGCCTTTAAATAAGAATCAGCATTGTTGTCGTTCTCATAAACATTTTCTATATGTTTCCATTTTGCTATTTTGAAAACATTATCATTCACATATTGTATGTTCTCCTTGATTAAATTGTTTCTTATTCCTTTCAACATATGTGGTGGGTCGAAAATGGAATAAATGATGAAATTATCAATTTCAAATGACCTATTCTTATAATATTAGGTTTGTTCGCGTGGCAGTTCGGAACTGTAATTTTTGGTAATTTGTGGTTTCCACCCGTTCGTCTGGGACGGAACAAGAGTTCCTTATCGTTCGTGTGGTCGGAACACTTGATTTCGGGACCGTTCTTTACTGTTCTTACGGTTCCTGATCTAGAGATGGTACAAGGTATAACAAAAGAAGCGGTAAATTCAAATCGTCGGTTATTCAAATTTTCAGTGGTTCTAATTGGCGAGTAAGTTATATATTTGCTGACTAGGATATTCGCATAGCTGTTTTTGAGTATATTTGATGTTGTGTGAGTATAAATTTTTAATCAATTGGTTATAATGGCTTCTCAAAATTTTTCTTTTCTCAAAGAAGAGGAAGGATTATTTGCAATAGATGAATAAAATAACAGAACAGTTATCGATCAAAGTATGTAAGATAATTATTTCATATTATGTATATATATTTATATTTTACTAATTTGCCAGTATAATGGTCGCAAACTCAAATAAAGGTCAAATAAAGGAATCGGCCTGGTCTACACCAAAATGATACTCTTGTTTTCTTAGCCGAGCTTTCGGATTTATTTTAATCCATCTTCAGGGCATCTACAAGTATATAAAGAACATCAATCACAACAAAACAACACAGTATTACAAAACCATAATAATCTAATTCTAACAATACGTAAGTGTACTTATTTTGCCTACCGAAATTTGAGGTTAGGGTGTCGAGCACTACCCAAGAAGGTATTCACCAGAACAGTTAAGAGGTTCCTGATCGAACGATGTTTTTATACCGTAGAAGAATATCTCAACTCTGACGTGAAGATTGATTGTTTCCATCGGCCCAAATTTTGTTTGTTCTGATGTGACTATACGTTTGTTTTATATTTAATCTGTGTATTGATTTATCATTTAATTGACGAATTCTTACTGTATTTTGTGACCTACACTGTACTGAAATATACTATACTATACTATACTATCAACAATTTTTTTTCAATAAACATACGTTTCTTTCCGCAACTATATAACACTGTTTTATTGCTCTTCAGATGTGTTTTTATAATGCATGGGGTTGGTTATAGTAGTCGTTGGTTACAAAATTCCATCATATGCAGCTAAACTCCGTAGAAAACAAAACCCTGAACACCTGAATCCAGTATTACAGTCAACTATGTTAGTTTTCAGTACGTAAATTCCTTGTTCCAAATTCCAAGTTATATTTATTACGATTTTAATCAACATGAACTTGCACAATCACTCTGTCAAAACTTCCAAGCACTCAGATCAACGACAGTGAAGCAAGACGCATAGAAACGATTGTTCTTATTGTTCTTTGACATTTACCTCCCTTGGCATTTTCTCTCAACCAGAACTCCTACTCATCTACAGGACCATCATAGAATGTTTCTCTATTAGGATAAGTCAACAAATATGTATATATCGAACTCAAATTTTGTGTATCCGATTTTTAATTCATTGCATTTTCTTCATTATTTATGTGTATTATTTCAAGAACAGCCCTTTTATTATATTTAGTTTGTTTTTCTAAAATTTCTACATTTTCGAAAAGGAATTCATGGCCCTCTTGTAACGCATGCAATGTAGATTTTCTTAATAATGCAAAGTGGATAATGTTGATTTATAATAATGAAAATATGTTGTTCATTAACAATTAAGAAGATAATGTTGTTAAAGTAGGTTTATTTCATTAATAAAGAAGATGATAATGTTGATTTATAATGAAAATATCATTAACAATTAAGAATAATGTTGTTAAGAGAAGGTTTATTTTATTTATAAAAAGAAGATAATGTTGTTAAAGAAGGTTATTTTATTTATAAAGAAGATAATGTTGTTAAAAGAAGGTTTATTTTATTTATAAAGAATATAATGTTGTTCAAGAAGGATTTATTTGTTTATAAAGAAGATAATGTTGTTAAGAAAGGTTTATTTTATTTATAAAGAAGATAATGTTGTTAAGAAGGTTTATTTTTCTTTATAAAGAAAGATTAATGTTATTAAAGAAAGGTTTATTTTGTTAATAGAAGTCAATGATTAATGTGTTTTTAGTATCCGATTTTTAATTTACGTTGTCAAGGCACATCTCTTGTTTTCTTTCCTTATATCGCTCTTGTGGATCGCAATTCGATTCTTCAATAGCTGTGATGTTTGACCAACATAACCTCGCGAGCAGTCATGACACCTTACTCTATACACCACATCTGACTGTAGCAACTTTGGTGTTTTATCCTTCAACCTGCTATAGAGTGTTTTGACTGTCTTGTGGTTATAAACTGCTATTTTTACTTCTTCATACCTGAAACATTTTTTTATTTTGTATGTTAAATTTTTGATATTCACAATACTTCCAAATTTTATATTTCTTTCCTCTTCTCCCTCTTCTACCTGTATATGTGGAAAAATTATATTATTTTCGTGATTGATGTTCTTTATATACTTGTAGATGCCCTGAAGATGGATTAAAAAAAGCTCGGCTAAGAAAACAAGAGTATCATTTTGGTGTAGACCAGGCCGATTCCCTTATTTGACCTTTATTTATATTTTATACATTTATTTTAGTTATTTCGTGATTGTAGTATATTCATTTCTTAACTCCTCAAAAATTATTTTTCAACATTCTTATTTATCTTTTCGAATATTTGTGATGTTAATTAGTTAAAAGGGTGTACGGTGGTTATTAACAAACTTTTCAAATTGTCCTGGATGGTGTCCCATTGGGTGCAATAAATGTTGCGACATTTGATTTTGTAAATGAGTACACACAATTGGACATTAACGGTGTTAAGTATATTCTATAGATCTCCCAGATAACCTATTTATATTTTATAGGGAGGTACTTGAGGTGTATCGTAAGCAGCACCATATTACACCAGACTATAATCAATTTCAAGCGAAAGACCGATCATTGTTAGTCATCGTTTTGGTCCTTCTAGCGGTCATTTCATCACATTCATTGTCATAAGCAATGACCACTAGAAAGACCTGAATAATGAGCGGTCTTTCGCTTGAAATTGATTTATGTCTTGGGTAGAGAAGGTGAAAATACTTGAGAATATTTGTTCAAGAGAGCATTTATTGAACATATTATATAAAGAACATTGAAATTGTTGTTCAATAACTGTTTGAAATATAAGTTTTGCAATAATCAAAATCCGTTTAGGACTGAAGCAGAGCTGGAAGAGGAAAAGATCATCATCTCCCCTGTATTTAGAAATGAGCATACACAGAAATCATATGCTTCTCATATTAAAAAACGTGAAAATAGAACAGCATAATCATTGAACGTTGTAAAGGAATCTATCGAAGTACAAAATGACAGAATGAAGGTGCGTTTAGAAATGTACAAAAAGGTAATAGAGATAAATGAAAATTGGGTAAAAGAAAATCTGAGGCTGAAGGAGGAAGAAAATTTAGAAAGGAAACGGAGGAATGACCTCCTTCAAGAACACAACGACTTGTTAAAACAATTCTTATCTAAAAAATAATTACAAAGCTATGAAAATTGTTAGAAAATATTTTTATTTATTTCCCAAATGGCATCAGTTCCATACAATTACTTAATTCTATTATATAAGATTTTCTGTACACAGTTTCCACCAAAATTACAATAAAATAACAGAAGAATTCACAATATACCCAGATATGAACTAACAAAAAAAATTTCTCCACTGATGACCACTACTACATATATTCAAATTATAAATTATAATTAAATTAAATAATTTATTAGAATATTTTATTATATATAAATTATATTTACAGTTATTTATATGGATATGTTGATACAAATTGAAATATTTCTATTTATTTATTACAAAAAAAATGGTTCAATTTTAATATTTGAAATTTCTAACGTATTTCCACCGTATTAACAACACTATCCATGATGTACAACACAGAACATCAAATATAAGAAATGCAACCGGCGTACTAATTCTCGGAAACACCGTTGACGTTTGAATTGACAATTCGGGTGGGGAAATTCCATTCCTGATTTAAGGGGAAGGAGGCTTGCTATCTATTTTACGGAATTAGAGGTTAGGTTTTCAATATTCTGTGGTTTTAATATTTTATTTTATGGTTTCGATAGCCGAGGTATATTGATTTGAAATAAATTGATATGAAAAACTCGAAAAAAAAAAAAACAAATAATTCGTAATCACTGTTTTATTCGATAGTTACATGTAATAACAAAAATAAAAAAAAAATTAATTATTTTCTCACAGTGAACCTAAATCAACGAATCCGTTGTTTTTTCGCCTCATAATGCAGCCCACTGCTTAGAGTCATCTCATCAAACTTGAGGGTACAGCAACGATCAATCTCATCCATATTTTCAGCTTGAAGTTTTAAATGTTCCAAGACAGGTTTTATTATTCCTCCATCAAAAGGCACTCAACTTAAAATGTTTTTGAGGGTTCTTATGGATGGCAACTGAAAAAACGCTCTCAATTATATATATAATTTAGGACTTCTTTTGTAAATTGAAAGAGCAAAAGCTTTATCTGGAGAAGTCCATCTACGATTATTAGGACTTTAATCAAAATTTCTCAATTGAGACTTAACGAATTAATTCTTTTGTAACATTATTTAAATTTTCTTCTATTAATATAAACCTTCCATCATTATACAAATTTTTCAGAACACTTATGTAGGTTTTTTGATTTTTCAATAAAGATTCTAATTTAGATAATTTTGAAGAAGAATTTCTATGAATTTTGTACATAGTCATTTGCTCAGGTGATAATTTGGAAATATTCAAACCTACTCTACCAAGAATACCAGTTTTTTTTCATGAAGGAACGCATATGGATCCATTTCAGGAGCTGCCTTGGAACAAGTAGAACTTTGGGAGTATGATTCTGGGGAATGGAGATCATCATTCGATGTTGAGGGTCCATTATTGCAATATTTGGGAATAGACAAACTTGAGCAGCACTGATTTGAAATCAGGGTTTCAGTTTCCCTGGAATTATCCCATATCATGAATGATGTAGCAGATAATAGACTACAAGATGGATCATTAGTTGAATATACAATAGAACGGCAATTTTGATCAGAGGAAATAAAAGTCTTGGCTGCAAGTTGTTGATGTTATGACCAACATTTGGAATAATCTTAGGAGGTGTACCTAAATGTACTGCATTGTTAGTCAAAATACGATGCATAGAAAAACCTGAAAATCATTGTTTGAAAAATGATCATTACAAATACGATAATTTAAAACATTTTTGTAGGGCTTATTTTGCATTTCTCTTTCCAAATATTTGAAAGAAGAGGATCATTGGGAAAATGGAAACATTTTTGTTTTGAAAATCAAATGGTGGGTTCGAATAATAAGAATTTCTGCATGAAAGATACTTCCATCAATATTTAATTTCTTTACGAAATGATGAAGCAGACAAAATGGACATTTTTAAAATTTGATATTACAATAATGTACGCCCACTCAAAAATTTGCAGAATTAAATTTTTTTTCAATCTTATTAGAATTTATGCACGCAAATCCTCTTTTATTACTTTACCTGACTATTGAACATCCGGCAATAGCTGAAAAAAACATTAATCAATAATTATTCACTTGATACGAATGAATATTCAATAGAACATTACATCACGACGAAAACAGACAGATTTAATTAAACATCAATGTTTTTTCCACCTATGATATGTAGTTAGTGAAGACATACGCTTTTGACATTTCGCATTGACAATTGGGGTGGGGACGTACGTCGCATGTGTTTCTCGATTTCCATCGTTCGTTGCACCCCCCTGTACAACATAACCTTACTTTCACTTATCTAAACACTTACAGAAATCGTCTTAAAATTATCTGTTCCCACCTGTTCTCACCCGTTCGTGTCATAGAAAAACTTGCGGCGATTCCAAGAGTTACAGAACCTGGTTCTCTGTGACCCCAGAACAAATAATTTGGTTAAGCACTGTTAAGATCACAGACCAGTTATCTATGGACGGCTTACGCCAATGTTAACCGAAAAAGATGAATCTTTGCGCCACCTACATCTACGTATCGTACTAAAATTTAATTTCAAGGTCAGCAACCTGCGTGAAGTGTCTATAGATAACTGGTCTGTGATCTGTACAAGCTTAGAACAGGTAGAGTATGGCTTAGAGCCATTGAACTCTATATGAATACCTGGAACGGCCCCGTCCAAGCAATTAGTTAGCCTAGGGTGAGGCAAGGGGCAGAGAAAACAAGAACGGATACCTCTCCTTGTCATACTCATTGGAAATAACGGAATCGAGTTTGTCTGTTTCAATATTTCGTAATATATATAGACGTTATCTTTGCTCCGATAAAAAGAGTAACCTTCCATTAAACGTAATAGAATAGAAAGAGATCGATACCCGTTTGGCATGCCGATTGCCTAACCCAAAATTTTTGCCTCAGCGGTTGGCTAAGATGGGGCCGTTCCAGGTATTTAGAGTTCAATGCTTAGAACTTAGAACATAGAACCACAGGAGTGCGTTCAGAATCAACGTCGGGTAAAGAATGTACGTCCGGCGTAGAACGCACTTGGTTGTCAAAATCTTGTCGAAGGTTTTAGAACGATTTGGGGCGACATCTCTCCTCTCTTTCTATGTTAGTCTCTGTCTATTTGAAGTGTGCACGTGCAGTTCATTTATTTATTTGATATTTGAGGTTAAGTTGCGTTTGTGGAATAATTTCATTATTTGATTTCTTCGAACATAATATTACGGTTTTCTGAATTAGAATTTTGAACATACAAAAAATGGATAGTGTATTAAATTGCGATGAATTGAATATTAATATTCTGTCTTATATGTTGAATGTCGTTATTCACTGTATGAATGAAATTTTTGATGAGTATCCGAGTAGCGAGGAGGATGAAGAAAATACAATAGTAGAAGTAATACAAAATTCCAGAGGAACCCCACTACGAGTGCAGAATTATTTTGAAAATATAATTCCTAATATAAGTAATGAACAATTCAGGGAACATTTCAGATTGAAAAGATCCTCATTTTGTATTCTGCTTGATAAAATAGGAGTACATCTGCATTCAGCGTCGTAAAATGGATCTGGAAGACCAACGATTGCTCCCGAAAAGCAGATATTAGACATATTTTATCCCCACAATAAATAACCAATCTTCCGCATTCGTCTTTGAGATTTCATGACTTCTATTCGAAATGGAAAGTGTAGCCATTTTCATTAAATATAATATACGAGCACTATAACGATCCTATCAATAAGTTTACTTATACACAAATGCAACAGAAAGAAGCTTCATCCCCAACTTTTAAAGTACCTTCGTAATTGGCAATTCCCTCAGACTAAAGAAGGGACTTTCTATTATAGTCTAAGGGAATTTCAATTTGAAATTTTCGTCACTGCGCCGGACGAGCATATCTTTCCGATGTATTTTGCAAGATGCAAAGTTTAACACCCGGGCAAACGTTCCGATTCATTACGAACGGGGGTATTTTATATCCGACGTCGATTCCGAACGGCCAGGGTGCACTCCGAGCGACGTCGGACGTTGATTCTGAACGCACTCCAGGAAATAGCACAAAGTTCATTTGCTACGAATAAACGTGCGACGGAAACGGCCATATTACTAATCCAATTGTGACTCATCACGTTGAAATTTCGTGTAATTAAGTTTGGTATTTTGACTTCAAAATGGTTAGTTGTGCATCTTGTGGCCGATCTGTGTGTAAAAAAACACAGGATAATACTTTAAGTTTTCATAGGTAAGTGTTTCGAAAGATAAATTCAGTTATACAAAGAATTCAAAAGTCTGTAGAAATTTTGAGGTTAACAATTGGTGTAACATGGAGAAATACAGTAGGTTTAGTTCATATTATTATCATATTTTTTTTTGTTATGCTATGATATCTCCTTCTAGATTAAATATACCATGAATTACATATTATCATAGCGTATAAAAATTTTCCTACATAAAAATCAATATTTTTAAAGACGACTCAAAGATTGCTCTGCAATAATTGATTAATTTTTGTATGTTCATAGCACATTTATGATATATATGTTTTTAACATTATTTTAGATTTCCTAAAGAAGAAAAGAGGAGAGCAGCTTGGATTCAATTTGTGAAGAAAACAGATTTTATTCCAAAAAGTTCGAGTGTGCTATGTTCTCATCATTTTAATGAAAACTGCTTTGATCGGACATCCAAAGCTATGGTTAGGCTATTGCCAAATGCTGTTCCATCAATTGTAAATAAAATCATTATTTGATATTTCTGATTATGTTTTGGTAATTTTTTTTTAATTCAAACTTTGTCCTTGAAGACTACACTTTTTCTATCAATTTTTTATAACTTTTTAAATATTAATTATCCTTGTGAAGAATTAATTAATTGATTATACCATAAAATTTCTTTTAAGAAGAAATAATTTTTTGTATACATCATTGTGCAAAATTCCCATATCCGATTACTTCTTAATACCAAATTGATAATATTTGGCAATCAATATGTCTTCAAAATTGTTGATGAAATTTTGGTGTACTATTTGTTTATTCTAATCTATTATTATAATTATCTGAAGTTTATTTGTTTTATTGTTTTCCGAAATAAAGATTAAATATCTACGACTTTTGAATATGCTCTTCACAAATAAACCTTCCACTAAAGTTACTGCCGGGTAAAAGACTTAAGAACAACTCCGCAATAGCTCCTGACTTTACGTCAGTGCTTTTCTACATTTTTTAATGAAGAAGGTACATTTTCAATATTAAGCACCGTTAAATTTTACGAATAAAATTCCAAAGGAATTAAATTTCTCTAAATTCGGTAATAGATTAACTTCTCATCTAAAATGATAAACCCAACAAAACTTTGAAACCGGTTTTAATTAACTTTTTTGCCCTATTCAAATATTGAATTATTTCACTGCCTATGATTTGAGATATGCCCTTATTCTTTTTACACTACGCCACTGATTCCGGAAACCTTTGTCGGCCATATTGGTAATCCCATTAGGACGCACATTTTCGAAATGTATGCTCCTTCCTGAGGTTCTTTATTCAAAGGCTTAGAATATAATAACCTAAAACTTCTTTTTCTTCTTCTTGATTCTCAAACAGACTGCTCGGCAGCCAATGATGTCCCTGACTGGAGAGGTCTGAATATGGGCTCAGCCTGAGAGACTATGCACCCAATCTCTGTGTTCTTGTAATGCTTCTGTTTCCTAATTCCTGGGTCCTCGGGAATCAGGAGTCTTGGGATTCCAATCCCAGGCTAGGTAAACTGAGAGACATTGTTTACATTATCTATAGTCAAAGACTAAATTTCATGCTCTGCAAGCTACAGGTTGATGGTTAAAGGATAAAGGTAGGAAACAAGCAACAAAGGCACAAGCGTACATAGGAACCAAACCCAGGCAAATCAAGCTTGGCACTATACTCTCAAGCTACTACACGTTAGAAAATCTACTAGCAAATCCAGCACTTCCAGTTTGTCAG
Organism: Micraspis discolor; assembly: GCA_030674115.1. Lineage (NCBI taxonomy): Eukaryota > Metazoa > Arthropoda > Insecta > Coleoptera > Coccinellidae > Micraspis > Micraspis discolor. Next base: position 238,013 of record JARTUT010000462.1, read on the forward strand.
AGAAAATACTATTGTATATGTTAAGAGGAAAATGATGGTCATGCAAGGAAAGTGCAATATATAGCTCACTGCTTCTGCTCAAGTTATTAGAGCAACCAAAAAACAAATGTACGATATCTCCTATCTCTCCGCATTCGCATAAATTCGTATCCCTGAGTCCTATTCTGTGAAGGTGGGATGGAGTAAGGCAATGACCGGATCTTAACCGTAGGACAACCGTAAAGAATCTACGAGGTCGATTAATTTTCGAGAACCAGGGATCGTCTAGGAAAGAACTGCCTGTGGTGTATAGCGCGTAAATGCGCCCTTTTAGGGTACATATCTCGTAAAACTGATTAATCCAAGTATCCTTCAATAGTCTACGAAAGTCTGGCCACAATTCTCGAAGACCGCCAGGGATGGAAGGGGGGCCAACTTGATATCTGCCTTGATTGGCTAGCATATCAGCAATATCATTGCCATGTATATAAGAATGGCTGGGAACCCAAATGCACCTGATCACTAATCCAGCTGTCCTGGCCTGATGCAAAAGTTTGAATGTTCTAACCGAGATACAATCAGTATTGGAGTTGAAATTTGCAGATTTAAGAGCCTCCAACACACGCAAACAATCTGAGACAATTAGAGATCTTGAGATATTATGCTGCAGAATTATCTGAACAGCAGTTCCCACTGCATACATTTCTAAGGTGAATATGGACCAGTGGTCTGGTAGGCGAACTGACATCCTTAGCAGTGGGTTCGAGCAGTATACACCATAGCCTACAGAGTCGGGAGATCTGGATAGCGAAGCATCTGTAAATATAATTCGATGTTGGGGAAACTTTTCTGCCACCAATGCAGCAAACTCTTAAGGGTTCGATAACGAATACTTAGGAAGACCCGAGTTGTGTACATATACTTTGCTTAGTCTTATCTCAAGCGGAATTACATAGAAGGGTATGTTTTGCATGCCATTTATGTGTCGCTTTCTGGAAGAGAGGTCAAAAAAGACCCGAATAAGAGGGGGGGATGGTTGTACGTGCCCAAAGATGGTCTAACAGTTCATGCTCTCCAATCATCTTGCAATAATAATAATAATAAATAAATAAATAAAGGATGACATTTGTTGGAGTAGAACGCAGCAAGGACATAGCCGATCGCAGTACAGCATATTGTGCTCCATCTAGACGCTCCAAGTTGGATTTGGAGCATCTCCCGTAAAGAAAGCTCGCATAAACTAAATGCGGTAGAGCCAACACTTTAAATATTCGGATCAGTACGGCTGGATGGCAGCCCCATTTCGTCTTGCCCAAGGCTTTGATGATATTTAGTGCTCCTAAAGTTTTGGCACATGCAGTGGCAATCTGCTTGCCCCAGTGGAAATTGCTCTCAAGTTGGACACCAAGATATTTGACTGAGGGTTTCCAAGGTAAAAAGTGATCTCGACAAGATATGTTAGGAGAGTCCTAGATTTGGAAAAGATCATGGCTGATGACTTGTCAGGGGAAAGATAAAGATTTCTGTGAGACATCCAGGTGAGTATCTTCCCTAGATCAGTTGTGAGTTGGTCTGCCATCAACTTTAAATCAGTGCCACTTACAAGGAGAGAAAAATCATCTGCAAACTGCAGGCTAACTGTACCGGGGGATAGTGTACCAGACGGTAGGAGGGAGTACAAGTTATAAAGGGGAGGAGCCAACACTGAACCCTGCCCCAGACCACAAGAGGAGATCACTGGACCTAATATGATGCCAACGGCTGGGTGAGTGATGTACAAAGTTCTTTTCACAAGCACCTGCATTATCCACCGAATGCACAGATGGGAGAACGTGGTCGTAAGCGCCCTTGACATCCAAAAACACCGCCATCACCCTCTCACCGCGAGAAAATGCCCTGTAAACAAACCTGCAAGAAACGCCAGGCAGTCATTGACCGAACGACCCCTCCGAAAGCCAAAGAGAGCACGATCAGGGCCAATTCGTGCTTCTATGTGTTCCTCAATACGGTTCTTCACAAGTGTTCAAGTTCAGGAAGCTTACCCTTCTTCAGCACAGGGAAAATTAAAGTTTCCTTACATTCTTCAGGAATTCTACCTGAGAATAAAATATTATCGTAAGCAACCAGAAGGTGTAGTTTGACTGACATCGGTGAGTTTACAAAGAGCTGGTACGATAAGCCATCCAAGCCTGGGGCTGAATCTCTTTTATTCTTCAAAGCTAGCAGAAGCTCACTAAGAGAAAATGAGGGACAGGATTCGTCAGGAGGTAACGGGGGCATGACATTAGAGTCGGTCTTAGCAAGATTTTTGAGTATAGAGAGCATACATTTTTTGATGGAGAAAAAGTAGATGAAGATATGGAGCCTGAAAATTTTTTAACCACTTTCCACATTTTCTGAAGCGTTATGAAGTCAATACCTTCGCAGAAAGTTCTGAAGGACGATCTCTTTTTTTTTTACTTCTCACGAGTCTCCTACAATAAGCTCTTTTCTGCTTGACAGCTATATAGTTTTCTCTTGTAGGTTCAATTCGATATTTTCTAAACGACGCTATTTTTTCTTCCACCGACGCAGACACCTCATCGTCCCACCAGTGCACCTTAAAATTACCTGCCACAGGAGGTTTACGTTTTGGAATGGACCTGTCAGCCGCCGGAGAGACGAGACTTAGGATCTCTTCAAATTCAGAGCTGGTTGAATTTTTTCAGAGCATTTCACCACTAAGCCAAGATGTGTATTCCTTCCAATTTGCACTCTTGAGTTTGTACTTTCGAGTGGAATACATTTTAGTAATCGTTTGTCCCCCAGTAGATCTCTCGTAGTCAATACTGCAGTCAGGGATAACAGACCACTGCAAATTCAAGGCTATCGTGGATGTACATAGCGCCATGACTACCCCCTGGACGGGTAAGTCGAGTGGGAGTGCCATCATTGAATACGACCAGATCCTCCGCTAGCAAGAACGACTACAGAGCAGCACCATTTTGGTTTGTTACACCTGATCCCCACAAAGGATTTTGAGTGTTGAGATCACCCACCAACAAGAACTGAGGGGTAAAATATTGTGTAAGTTGTTTAAGACAGGTCACATTCAATCTGACATCTGGAGGAGAATAGTGATCATATCTTCAGAAGGGAAAAAGCTACGACAATGAAATTTGGGGATGAGTAAAATATCGATCATCAGCTCAATATATACACAGATTCTTATTGAAATCTGAATGAAATCTTAGGAGATATTGAGTATTGAACAATTTTTTTAATTTTTTTAAAATTTTCTAGCGTGACGATTTCTGCGAAATTTTGCGAGCCGTTTCGTTTCAGCCCAATAACATTCCAAGTATCAACTTGATCGGATGGATATTCTAGTAGTTATTGAGAAACAAAATTCAGATGCTCATAACTACTGAACCATCCGACGGATTTGGCCCAATAACGAACTTGACCGAGATATTTGGACAATTAACTTATTCTGAAAATATGAAAACTCTAGCTCATCTCGTTTGGATGCTAGAGAGTATACGGACGGCCGGCCGGCCGGACAGACTCAACTTTTGCCACGGATTCTTCATCAGGAGTCGAACCCAATCGATTGGGACCATTTTCGGCTCGATATTACAAAATTACAGACATTTGGGCAAAATGATAGGCACTCTGTTCGGGTGAACAAGAGCGCCAAAACCGAAAAGGAAAAGGGCTGAAATCCAGAATAGGTCTCATTTGTTCTCAGTGATGTTTTGAAAGTGTGAACATAAAGAGATATCAAACGAGGTCCCAGAAAATTTTGCAGACTATTTTCCCCAAGTTTTGTTTTAAGCTATAATTCCTTCCCATAACAACTTACGTCAATGCTTTTCTAAATTTTGACAACGACCATCAAGAAAGCATTCTATCTCTATGATTTAACCGTAATGATAAATTTCGCTTAATTTTACGCCAACTGACACTGATTAATGAGCCCGGCATTTGTCAATCCAATATCGTTCTGTGACGGCCATCGCTCAGTGAAAATCATCGAGAATTTATGTCATTTCTCTTTTTTATCTTGTGTGAATGAAAAGAATGATCATATCTTCAGCCGGAAAAAATCTACGACAATGAAATTTGAGGATAAGTAAGATATCGATCATCGGGAAGTCGAACCCAATCGATTGAGCCAACGATAGGCACTCTGTTCAGGTGAACAAGAAGGCCAAAAACGTTTCAGATATTGTAGATGATCAATATTGTTTGAAAAATGTCACGAAATATTAAGTGGAAATGGGGAGTAAACCTGAAAAACTTATTTCATCACGGAATGGATTCAGAACACCTGCACGCGAAATCATCGTTGTAAAACTCGGCAACACTGTAGGAACGTGAGTTGAAAGTTTTATATACTTTTGGTCGTCAAATAGAACGTATGAACGGCGTGAAATAGCATTGTAATGAATGAAAATAAAACATGTAAATAAATGATACTGAGTGCAGTGAAGGAGAAGAGACTGCACCTCAAGGGCAAGCTTTTGCACTCTTATTGGGAACCCTAGGTTGTCCAGTGGGACCTGACTGAAAGGTAGGCTGCATCTGATTGCTGCAGATATTCCACCAAAACCATCATCTCTATTTTCTCCGATCAATGTATAATTATGTAAATGCACGTTAATATTAGGTTTGAAAAAAGTCTCATTTAACAGGATGATGTCAGGGTTATACTCCTAATGGGTTATACTCCTAACTGAATGGATATTCCAGTGCAATATTCTGAGAGGAATTTTAAATCGACCATGTTCTGTAGGACTGAATGGATATTCCAGTGCAATATTCTGAGAGGAGCCATTTTTAATTTCTAAGACCAACAGCAAGTGTAATAAAATCTAAGTCTATAACACAGCCGATAGATTTCTTGAATAAGTCCATTAATGATATATATATATATATATATATATATAATACGCAGGGGGGCGTAATGCTTTCGGGGACTGACGACCCCGCGTACCCGAGTCACCCAGCCCCCAGGTTAGCAGCCTGGGAGTTGATGTACTAGTTGCTCCTGTAACCAGAAGTATGAAACAGGGCGGTAGAGAGCAGCGGGCTGGCCCTCTTCGGAGCCGTCTGGAGGAAGAGCCCGATGGGGTAAGCTGTGGAGCGAGCGGCGCAGCCCCCCAAGATGGCACCGCAAGACTTGTCTCGAGCTCTGTCAGAAGGGAAAGGAGAAGCATTAGCTTGGACGGTGTTCGTACACGTCCCGCAGCCTCTCCAAAACGAGATGGGAGAACACGATGGAGTGACGATGATAATATTATATTGATGCGTGTTTCATTTTGTAGCTAGGGAATTGGAACGGAATACGGACTCTACTTATAGGAATATACTTACGCAGACCTGGAATGATATAAGACCGGATAGACAATCGTATGCTTCGCTTTTGGCCAACCGAGTGAGATGGTTGTTGGAAGAGGAAAAGTTTACTCAAATTGAGCTTGAAGATATCAGAAGGAGCTGCCACCCAAGGGGTGCAGTCCCTAGGCTTGATGATGAACCACCAGTAGAGAATGTGAGCCTCAGACCAGAGGATCAGAGGCAAACCAGCAAAATGGAGGAAAAACTGGTCAGAAATTTTGTGCGATTCTCTGGTGTAGCAGCTGAAAGTAGACTTGCTGTCCCAAGATTAAAGGGATCTAAGAATATGCTAGAGAAGGTTGAGGCTGTGAATACGATCTTGCTGAAATTGATACAGCCAGCAGACACCCTTCAGGTCATAGTCGACTATGTCTACGCAGCGGCCATTACTGTCTGCGATGAGATGGGCGTGGAGATCAGAGGACCTCGAGTACCCATAAAAGATCGAACACCACCATGGAAGAAACGCCTTGAGACAAAAATACAAGAGATCCGAAAAAAAATTGGAGTGTTATAAGCTTACCTGTCCAATAGTCAGCCATCAACTAGAGTGTCTAAGTTGGCTCGCCGAATAGTGTCGCACTTCGGGATCCGAGCGGGAAGCACACAGTTCAGAGACCAAATAAGTGCAGTGTCAGAAAAGCTGAAACAAATAATAAAAATATTAGGAAACCGAATTAAACGCTACAACGAAAGAGTAATGAGGTATAAGAACAACAAATTATTCCATCAGAATCAACATAAGTTCTTCAGAAGTCTGGAAGAAGAACCACGAGAAAAAGGAAAAGCTCCCACAAAGGAATCAATGTATCTGTACTGGAAGGGAATATGGGAAAGTGAAAAACAATACGACGAACAAGCCGCATGGATCAGGGAAGCCGAGAAAGACACATTTAAGTACACGAGAGAATGCTTGGAGATCACCGACCTAGACATAAAATCGGTGCTCCAAAAAACGAATAATTGGTCGGCCCCGGGTGTAGATGGTGTGCAGAATTATTGGTGGAAATATTTCACGTCCACCCATCGTCATTTAGCCAAACTCTTTCAGGAGGCTCTGCACAATCCGAACATAATACCCCGATTTTTCACGCTTGGAAAAACTGTGATGATCCCAAAAGGTAAATCCACAACAGATCCTAAAAATTATAGGCCGATTACTTACCTACCTACTATTTATAAGATTCTGACCGGTGTGTTGACGCGTCAGCTCTGGAAACATATTAACAAAAACAAAATTCTGGCTCCTGAACAGGGTGGATGCAGAGGAAATTCGCGAGGATGTAAAGAACTACTTACAACAGATTATGTCATCACCAAACAAGTCAAAAAGAAACAAAGGAACATTTCGGTCGCTTGGGTGGATTATAAAAAAGCGTTTGACTTGGCTTATAAAGGTTCTGAAGTTATATGGGGTTCCGGAAGAAATGATAAAGCTTTTGGAGTGCTTGATGAAATCTTGGCGAACTAATCTTACTTTCGAATCTGAAAACCAGTAACTTAAAACAGATATAATAAGCATCAGAAGAGGTATCTTCCAGGGAGACACCCTTAGCCCCCTATGGTTCTGTTTGGCGATGAATTTTTTCAGCCAACTCATTAAGAAACAAAAGTACGGGTACATATTGGAGAAAGAGCGCAATGTTAAGATCAGTCACCAAATGTATATCGATGACCTCAAATTGTATGCAGCTAACGAAGAAGAAATGAAGAGGCTTCTGAAGATCGTCACCGCTTTCACGAAGACTATTGGAATGGAGATTGGAATGGACAAGTGCGCGGTAGTCCATGTAAAACGGGGAAAAATACAGCAGGGCGACGGGTTAACGGTTATGGAAGACATCACAATACCAAGGTTGGGATCGCACGAGCACTACAAATACCTTGGAGTGCAGCAGGCGCTGGACATAAAAGCAGCTGAGATGAAAAATATCTTTCGTGAGAGGTACTTTTCAAGGTTAAGGAAAATATTACAGTCCAAGCTGAACTCGAAAGCCATGTTTACTTCAATAAACATGTGGGTCCTTCCATGCCTGGCATATTCGTTCGGAATCATAAAATGGACAAAGGCTGAGTTGAAAGAACTAGACATCAGAACTCGCGCACTACTCACAAAGTATGGAATTCACCACCCACATGCATCATCCTTCCGCTTATACGTCAGGAGGCAGGATGGAGGACGAGGACTGCAGAACATAGAGATTACACACAACAACACAATTACAAACATGCGAAAGTACTTTCACGAGAATGAATTACCTGTGATAGTCGATATGTCGATGTGATGAGGATCTCAGTCCACTCAATCTCAACAACAGGGGTGCGACGGTTCGCGGGCTGACGGCGGAGATACTCTTGGAGGGATGGCACAGTAAAGCTCTCCATGGAAGGTATCCTGGCAGTCTACAAAAAAATAACATTAATAAGAAGGAGTCACTTACCTACCTCCGGGCCGGATACCTCTACCCAGAAACGGAGGGAAGACTCGTTGCCATTCAGGATCAGGTCGTACCAACGAGATCATATATTAAAAATATTACAATGAGGAACATACCAACTGATAAGTGCCGGAGATGCTTACAGGCAACGGAGTCAATACAACACATCACATCATCGTGTTCCATACTGGCACCTCTAGATTACATGGAGAGGCACAATGCCATGGCGAGAATATACCATCAGGCCCTAGCAGAGAAAACAGGTTTGGTAACGGAGGCGGGAGATCCGTATAAATACCGACCCAGCCCAGTCCTGGAAAATGATATGTACAAACTTTATTGGGATATGGTGTTTTCAACAGAGAGGCCAATACCGCATAATAGACCTGACCTGGTGATGTTCAACAAGAGGGACAAAACTGCCATAATCATGGATGTCACAATACCGGCAGACGACAACATCTCCAAGGCGTTCACCGAGAAGCTCAATAAATACCAAGACCTTGCCTTCGAACTGAAAACCATGTATGCCCTAAGATCGACGATGATTCTGCCACTCATAATTTCCACCAATGGTTTGGTCGAGGCGCACCTGGAAGAAAATACTATGAGACTGGGTCTACAAAAAACATTGATAAGTACCGCACAGAAACAAGTTATTCTTGGTACAGCAAGGATAGTGCGAAGATTCCTGACTACCTCATGAGTTCACCTTGTCCGCGGAGCGGACCGGTGTTCTCGGAGAGCCGACCCCGTAAACGGTGATAAAATATATATATATATATATATAAATTCAAAGTGAAGATAATGCGGTGAAATAAGATATTGGAGAAGGATAATGGGTTAAACCGCCGGAAAATATGGGAAATGGATGGAAGGTACTTGCCGACACGTGTTTCTGCTTATTGGCTTCTTCAGGGCAAGGCAACCAAGAAACCTGGATATGGATGGAAATGAATAATAAAATGAAACATAAATGACAACAGGTGACCACAACAGGAGCGAGCATCCAATTTGTGGCGATAGAAACGATAGAAACATAATCCAATTCCTTTTTTTGCCTGACAAAACCGATTTCATCGAAAATTTTGAACTTTATGAATAGTCATAACAGAACTTTCGACCTCTGTAGCACGTCACTGACGGATGTCCATTTTTTCTTATTCCGTCTGTTAGCTTTTTTCAACGATAGAAACATAATCCAATTCCGTTTTTTGCCTGACAAAACCGATTTCATCGATAATTTCGAACTTTATTAATAGTCATAACAGAACTTTCGACCCCTGTAGCACGTCACTGACGGATGTCCAATTTTTTCTATTTCCGTCTGTTAGCTTTTTTCAACAGTAGAAACATAATCCAATTCCGTATTTTGCCTGACAAAACCGATTTCATCGAAAATTTCGAACTTTATGAATAGTCATAACAGAACTTTCGACCCCTGTAGCACGTCACTGACGGATGTCCATTTTTTCTAATTCCGTCTGATAGCTTGTTTCTACGATATAAAAATACTTCCATAGAGTTTTTTGCCTGACAAAACCGATTTCATCGAAAATTTTGAACTTTTTGAATAGTCATAACAGAACTTTCGACCCCTGTAGCACGTCACTGACGGATGTCCATTTTTTCTAATTCCATCTGTTAGCTTTTTTCAACGATAGAAACATAATCCAATTCCGATTTCTGCCTGACAAAACCGATTTCATCGAAAATTTTGAACTTTTTGAATAGTCATAACAGAACTTTCGACCCCTGTAGCACGTCACTGACGGATGTCCATTTTTTCTAATTCCGTCTGTTAGCTTGTTCCTATGATAGAAACATAATCCAATTCCGTTTTTTGCCTGACGAAACCGATTTCATCGAAAATTTCGAACTTTTTGAATACTCATAACAGAACTTTCGACCCCTGTAGCACGTCACTGACGGATGTCCATTTTTTCTAATTCCGTCTGTTAGCTTTTTCAACGATAGAAACATAATCCAATTCCGTATTTTGCCTGACAAAACCGATTTCATCGAAAATTTTGAACTTTTTGAATAGTCATAACAGAATTTTCGACCCCTGTAGCACGTCACTGACGGATGTCCATTTTTTCTAATTCCGTTTGTTAGCTTTTTTCAACGATAGAAACATAATCCAATTCCGTATTTTGCCTGACAAAACCGATTTCATCGAAAATTTTGAACTTTATGAATTGTCATAACAGAATTTTCGACCCCTGTAGCACGTCACTGACGGATGTCCATTTTTTCTAATTCCGTCTGTTAGCTTGTTCCTACGATAGAAACATAATCCAATTCCGTTTTTTGCCTGACGAAACCGATTTCATCGAAAATTTCGAACTTTTTGAATACTCATAACAGAACTTTCGACCCCTGTAGCACGTCGCTGACGGATGTCCATTTTTTCTAATTCCGTCTGTTAGCTTTTTTCAACGATAGAAACATAATCCAATTCCGTATTTTGCCTGACAAAACCGATTTCATCGAAAATTTTGAACTTTTTGAATAGTCATAACAGAATTTTCGACCCCTGTAGCACGTCACTGACGGATGTCCATTTTTTCTAATTCCGTTTGTTAGCTTTTTTCAACGATAGAAACATAATCCAATTCCGTATTTTGCCTGACAAAACCGATTTCATCGAAAATTTCGAACTTTTTGAATACTCATAACAGAACTTTCGACCCCTGTAGCGCGTCACTGACGGATGTCAATGTTTTCTTACTTCGTCTTTAAGGTTATCTCATTGATGAAAATATAATTTGAGCTCGTTATAACACCGACATTCATGAAAATTTCGAATATATCGATTTTCTTCGCCCCATGTATCTCGAGATAGATGAATTTCCAAGTTTCCTCACTTTAATTCATTCGATAAGCTTTCTGGTATATTGAAAGCATATTTCACATTAGTTCCATAGTGATTAACCCTAATTCAAGTAACATTTCGATTAGATTCATTATATATTCGCACCCTGACATATATAAGTCGGATCGTGTGTGCGACCTTTAACGGTTTTGTGGTTGTGGCTAAGATCACACCCGTTTTTCTGCTGAGGTTTTTCCCTGGACTATTGTATCATACGCAGAATTGTATGGTACCCCGTGCACCAACCTCAGCTAGGGACATTTTGTTTCAATATGTATTGCATTATATCAGCTCCCTCAATCCAAATAATATATTGTAAAAAACAAAAATTTTTTATTTCCCATGTTTGATATGCCCAGGAAAAATGTTTTGGGGACATGGAAATTTTATATGCTTCTTCAACTGATTAGATTTGTCCGAATAAATTTTTTCATGTAGTATAGCGCCCCATGTACAAATTCAAGAGATTGTTTTAATTAATTTGCATCACTCACATTCACATAAATAATTATAGGGTCAATTTAGACATTCAGGGTTACATTAATTACCAACAAGCTGAAAGTTGGTGCAATTGTTCAGAACCTAATTATGAATAAAATTTGAAAGTTTTTCATTATTCCGCTGTACGGAAATATTCAAGTCAAGGTCAAGGGTCAAGAATGCGTTTCGCGATTTTCAGCAAAAAGGCAAGTTTTATCACAAAATTACTCCAGAAAAAATTGTAGAACAAATATTATCTATAAAATATAAAATATTGATACACATTTTATAGATAATTATATGTTCTACAATATTTGTCTGGAGTAATTTTAACATTAAACTTGACGTTTTGCAGAAAATCGTGAAAACCGCATTTTTTGGCCTTTTCTTGAATAAAATTTTTCCATACAGGGAAACTAATATTTTATTCATAATTATGTTTTGAACAATTCCACCGACTCTCAACTTGTAGGGAATTTATGTAACTTCACCCTTATTTGGTCTCAATTGACCGGTCTAAATAGAATGAACTCTGTATTTACCATTCTCTTCGAAACCCACAAAAAATCCATAATCACAAATTTACGTTCCGTTTCGATCCTACCCACCGGCGACTTTCTAGTACCTAGAAAGTTTATTAGGGGTCATAAATACCGTACAGACCGTCCTATTTCGTACAATGGGCGTGCCTGTTTTCAGTTCCTTGAAATTTTCACTTGGTGCCATCTAGCGGAATTCGAGTTTCGCCGCAAGGTGGTGTGCAGCCTTAATCTCACACCTGGTTTCAATAACGCATTTAAAAAAAAACTACGAAAAAAATTGTTGTTATGAATTCTAAAGAGAAACAATGTGTCTTGCTTATGGATGAAATGTCTGTGAAGAAACTTATAGAATATGATGAAAGACTGGATATATTAGAGGGGTTTCAAGATTTTGCCGAAAAAGGACAAAGAACACCCAAAGAAAAGTCTCATGCTCTAGTTTTTATGGCAAGAGGATTATGTCATAATTGGTGTGTACCTGTAGAGTATTATTTGTCGTGTGGACCAATAGTTGGAACACAATTTAAAATATGCCTGGAAAGACGCTTACTAGAAACGGAAAAATTGGATCTAGTAATAAATGTTTTAATTTGTGATCAAGGATCAAAAAACAGATCTCTTTATAAACTGCTAGAAGCATCAAAAAGTAAACCATTTTTTTTCAACTGGCATAAAATTTTTGCTCTCTACGACCCTCCACATCTAATCAAAAATGTGAGGAATTCGTTAATGAAAAGGGATATCATAGTGGGTGGGAGTAATGTTTCATGGAGAGATATAAAAAAACGTACGACATCGATTCGTCGAATTCACTGTCTCGTACCCTTCTAAAAATAACAGAAATTCATATTATCCCAATGCCTTTCAGAAAATGAGTGTGAAATTAGCAACTCAGATTTTTAGTAAGACATTTTATTGTACCATGATGACAGTGATGGCGAGTGGTGAGCTCAATTCGCAAGTTCCATTGCAACTGCTAATTTCCTATTGAAAATTAATGACCTTTTCGATTGAAACTCTCATGGATACTTTGATGGCAATTATTCAAGACGACCGTTTTCTGATAAGAATACTGCAGCGAAACAAGTTTTAATGGAATTAATAGGCTTCATTGAGTCTAGGACGGTTGACAAAAATACACCATTCTGCTTTGATGGTTTGGTTCAAATTATCAATGGTATACTTCAAATGTGGGAAGAGAAAAAGGATTCTATTCCATTCTTAATGACGAGTCGCTTAAATCAGGACCCAGTGGAGAATTTATTCTCTAAGAGAAGGCAGCAAAGAGGCTATGATCCAAATCCTTCTGCGCGTAGTTTTAGATTTGGATTGCAATCCATCATGAGTGGCTATCTTGACAGGTATACAAAAAATTCCAACTGTCAAAATGATCAAGATGTACATCTTTTGACAGAGGAGGATAAGGGCGGCTCAAATATTGTAGGGATAGGTGTGGACAGTAGCACAAATACCATTTTTGTCTCGGAAGATGTTACATCTTCAATATTAGTACAAATTCTTGTTAAAATCGTATCATTTTGAGAACTAGCGCCCTAAAACGCTCTCCTCACGCTAATGCTCTTAAACAATTTTCGTAAGATATAATGACAGCAGAAAGTCTCTCATAGTATTTTAAATTACATAGTATAGAAAGAGCTGCATTTTAGCGCTCGTTCACTATGAATGTAACGCATAGAATCTTATACCATATTTTCAAGTTTAATCATTATTCAATCAATATTCAAGTTCATATTCATTACAAAATACAGCGTGAGTTAAATTATTATGGGACCGTCTATTGTCTATTAAGTTACATAATTGCCTGAAATGTGTGAAACTCTATTAATGTAAAGATATTTTATGGTTGCGTTTACGTTACATTCATTGTGAATAAACCCTCACGCTTTTCATTTTTAAGTTGAAAATGATAGCCGAATGTAAACGCGCCATTTCAGGTCGAAATCTTATGTTCTTTCAAAGAAGTGTTTCCGGAAATTCTATAAAAACACAAGTATAATATATAAAATCATAACTGCGAAGATCCAATGACATAACATACATGGGAGAAATTCGGATAAATCATGATATGAGGGATTCAATTTATAATGCTACTATCTTAGCCTCCCCTTGAATCTTAGTTCGGAAGAACAAATATCGAAATGAAATAACTATGAATCTTCGTGAAGAACAACATATTGTTAAGTTTTTTCCTCAGCGAAATAGAAAAACAATACAAGTCTTCTTTAAACTAATTTATATTCACACTTAACTAACAATAATCAATAATTTATATACACAATTTCACTAGGAACACCTGTTTATTCGTCGGCAAGTTCTATCCATGAATGAATCCATGAATCGGCTTCAGTCATTTATATCCGGCGCTGTTTTTCTAGAAGTCACCAGAAAGATGCTTCACATTCCAGAATGATCGTAGCGGTCTCTTTTATGTCATATAAATATGCCACCATTAATCGTTTTTTATGTGACAGCTTTATGGCGAGCGGTCCCTTTCATCATGTTCTTAATAACTTTGTCGGTGCATGAAGCGGAACTCCTCCGCCGTCGCAGCAGTCCCCAAAATGTTCATATTCGGTTTTGTTAAAATATTTTCTGAAGCCGGCCCTGGCCATCGCCTAATAGTTCGGTAACTCTCCGTTAGATGCTGTAAAGAACAAATACATTTATGTCCAGAAACATACAGTCCATCTATAAACCAGAAATCGTACTAGTAAATTTCTGGCTTCATTTCTTTGAACTGCGTTTCCCCTCTAGGTAGATTTATACTCAATGGTCAGGGTGAACGCCTTAAAACGGAAGGGATTCAAGATGGAATATAGATCATCTTGAATTTTCGGCCCAACCATTGAGTATAAATCTACCTAGAGGGGTAGCAGTTTATAAAGAGATCCTTGATCACAAATTAAAACATTTATGACTAGACCCAATTTTTCCTTTTCTAGTAAGCATCTTTCTAGGCATATTTTCAATTGTGTTCCAACTATTGGTCTACACCACAAATAATACCCTACAGGTACACACCAGTTATAACATAATCCTCTTGCCATAAAAACTAGAGCATGAGACGCTTCTCTGGGTGTTCTTTGTCCTTCTTCGGCAAAATCTTGAAACCCCTCTAATATATCCAGTCTTTCATCATATTCTATAAGTTTCTTCACAGACATTTCATCCATAAGCAAGACACATTGTTTCTCTTAGAATTCATAACAACAACTTTTTTCGTAGTTTTTTTTTAAATGCGTTATTGAAACCAGGTGTGAGATTAATGACTTGAATCCAGTTTCTCAATGTTTTTATTGATGGTAATTTGAATTGTATTTTTTCCAATAAAAAATTGTACAATGAAGGGGACTTATAATATATTGACAGGCTTAATTTCTTCTCACAAGGAGACCATATCTGCATATATACAAATGTCTACACACTCGGGAATAAGTTCTTCAAACAATTATTCAACTCTGCAGCCTCTAATCTTTGGCATCCCGTATCTTGGTAACGAGGCCGTTTCGGATTCACGTTTACCTGAACTGTTATTCTTAAAATAAGCTAAAAAATCTTCCTTTGTCGTTCAACGACGCTCACAGTCAGTAAAATATCTGATATGGCCGAAATATATTGATCACAATTGTCACGTTGGGAGATTATAAAATTTGATATCACCAACAATATGCCCATACCTCATTCTTTAAAATCGTCATCTTAATATACACAGATCATTGGACAGTAAGTCAATATAAATAATAAAATATTCTGAGAGGTGATGTCAAATAAATCCGGCCTAGGCTCAGACCAGCTTAAACAGAGAGACCAAGTCGCTGCAACCATAAATACAATGAAATGAATGTAACCGTCTTTACACGCTTAAGACCGCCACTTTACCGGTACAATTTTTGGCTTCATTTCTTCGAACTGCGTTTCCCCTCTAGGTAGATTTATACTCAATGCCCTGACCAGGCCGGAGACGGAAGGCGTACCAGGCATAAGGGCGGCAAATCTAGTGAAATTGAAATTTTTTTTGGAAGGGACAAATAACGCGGTAAGCGGGGGAGGGGCGGTTGTCCAACTCCAACGCTTTAAAATTTTGCCAACTGTCATAAAAACATAGAAATTTTGCAAACTGCTCTGAAATTTCTCCAACTCCGTTCAACATTGGGGCGGCAAGGTCTTCCTATCCCCCTTAGAGAGACTTTTTCTCTGAAGGATCGGGAAGACAGGTGGCCAACATCGATAATTTCGGTATATCCACGGAATTCAGTAAATTCACTGCAGTGTTTCTATCAGGTATATTTCCGGGAGGGGAATTGCCGCCCCCCGAAGTTCCGAAAACGGTACAAAGTATCGAGTTTTACCAAGAGTACTTTTTTTGTGTGAAATTGAATGATGTTTAAGTACGCTTGAAATTTTGCTCAATAAATCTAATACTAAAAAAATTATCTTCAATACTACTTGGTACGAACCGTGTAACTAGCGTCATAAAAACGAATTCATTGGATGTATCAGCTTCCAAAACATATTCGTATAAAATTTCAGTAAATGTTGCTAGTAGTTGTGCAAAATTTTAAAAATTGTGTATAATTTTTTTTTCTTCAAGGTCCTGTATCTTGAATACGGATGGCGTTACGAAAATTTTTTACTGAGCAAACCCCAATTATTTTTCAGTTTTCTATCTATCCTAGAGAGGGGGTCACCTTTTTTTGAAACACCCTGTATATAGCAATCACTAAAACTTTTTCATCTCCTAGTTGGCATTCAATTCCTGCACATTCACAGTGTTTTATTATTGACATCTTATTGACGTATTGTCCCATAGTATGAGAAAAGACTATTGTTCACCTGATCAGAGTGCCTATAGATTTATTATTGATTACTATACTTACTACTACTTAATTTTTATTGTAGGCTTCAAAGCTGAATCGTTTTATAGCTACGTATATAAACAATGCTAGAAGTACCGATCCTAGTATAAAACTTAATGTGAACCGCTTGGACTGGTGGACTAGGTGTACTGGTACTGGTATCTGATTGAATTGCCAGTAGGGATCAGTCCAGGGGGTAGAAAGTCCCTTACTAAACAACGTGACACTGTTTTGGCCAATAATAACGTGTACCAAAAACGTTAATCAGATCGACCAATCAGAAAATAGATTGAAAAATTATGGAAGGGAACAAAGGAATTTCTGACATAATGGCGGATAACAAACAAAGCATGAAGTGAAAGCTATTTGTGCTTAGTCCATTGAAATATTACATTTTTTAGGCTTTACCTTGCGTTTTTTAGAGGACGCAATTTTATTTTTTTGATGTGTAGGGGGGGTCAGTGTAAAGCTAAAACCAAGTTTGTGGGGTCGCCACCCTTGTCCCACGGCCGCCATCTTGAAAATAGGGGTTGAAATGGTATTTACGATATATCTCTAAAACTATTTATTTTATAAAAAAAATTTATTAACATTTTTTGTTGCAAATTAAATTCTCTACAACTTTGCTCCAGTAACTTTTTGTCGTAGAACTATAAATAAAAAATTTATAAGCGAAAATCTCCGGAAATTTGAGAAAAAATTTATATTTTTCGATGTAACTTTTTTTTTATCATTTTACGAAAAAATGATGTCTGACCATTTTTGTACATCGTTTTTTGAGGAACAACTTTTATTCGCATCATTTTTTCATTAAGTCAATAGCTAAGGTTTTACAGCGATCCGAAGTGAGTACTATTTTTCAGTACTCTTAACTATACCTATATTATACGTGTGTACCTATAACATGTCATCAGTTATTTTTTTTTTTTTTTTTACCTTATTATTATAACTTTTTTAATTACAAATTTTGCAATATTATTATTAATTAATTATTGACTCTTTTCCCCACCACCCACGAGCTAGAGTCTAGAGGAGCGTTTTTTTTACGTGGTATCCCCAATAGGCATAATCCAACGTGATTTTCTAAATTAGAACTACTCCGTCCTCAGTCGTTTCGATGGACCAGGCTGCGGCTCAGCATCTGATCGGCTTTCTGAATTAAATACCAGTGGGAGAACTGGAGAAGGAAGGGGTGTTAAAGTTGGCGGTTCATCATCAAAGTCATTTTCATTTATTAAATCTGAGAGTTCCATTACGTTGCTGCAAGTCTCTCCAGAACAATGGAAGCACACTGCAGAACATTTCATTCCTGCTTTTCGGCATCCACACATCGCTCCACAGTTTCCTTTGCATTTGCAAAAGATCAATTTTAGAAGCTCAGGGGGTGCTGGAGGTTTAGAGTTCTGCACTGGCATCAATAATTTTCCACATTTTTTCCAGCCCCAGTCTTCAGGATCATTATAATTACCAAGCCACGACTGGACCTGATGGTAGACTCGGAAAGTATGAAAGCGAGCTGTGTCTTGTGTTGGAGGAAGTGAGGATAAGTTAAATGTACTTTTTGTCACTGCCTTGGCGAATTGTTTGTATCTTAGGCTGTCAAGAGAATTATCATCTTTATTACCACCGTATAAAGAGATAAAAAAACGTTCACCAATTACAGTGAGCAAAGCAGGGTCAACTCTCTTGTTGAGAAACAAAGCCGTTCCACTTGCAAACTCTAAATGTTTCTCTAGGGTTTTCACAAATTTCATTTTACCGATATTGTAAGGAGCTGAAGTTGTGTCACATCCGGAAAAAGCATGAAGAAAAAGCAAGTTATTTGCAATGACATCTCCGTACATAAAAGAGTCAATAATTAGTTATTAACAATATTGCAAAATTTTTAATTAAAAAAGTTATAATAATAAAGTAAAAAAAAAAAAAAAAACAATAACTGATGACATGTTATAGGCACACACGTATAATATAGGTATAGTTAAGAGTACTGAAAAATAGTACTCACTTCGGAGCGCTGTAAAACCTTAGCTATTGACTTAATGAAAAAATGATGCGAATAAAAGTTGTTCCTCAAAAAACGATGTACAAAAATGGTCAGACATCATTTTTTCGTAAAATGATAAAAAAAAAAGTTACATCGAAAAATATAAATTTTTATCTCAAATTTCCGGAGATTTTCGTTTATAACTTTTTTATTTATAGTTCTACGACAAAAAGTTAAAGTTACTGGAGCAAAGTTGTCGAGAATTTAATTTGCAACAAAAAATGTTAATAATTTTTTTTTATAAAATAAATAGTTTAAGAGATATATCGTAAATACCATTTCAACCCCTATTTTCAAGATGGCGGCCGTGGGACAAGGGTGGCGACCCCACAAACTTGGTTTTAGCTTTACACTGACCCCCCCTACACATCAAAAAAATAAAATTGCGTCCTCTAAAAAACGCAACCTAAAATGTAACTTTTCAATGGACTAACTATAAATACGAACTTTCACAAAATATCGGTCTTTTTGACTTCAGAGTTATTGCAGAGTGAATCATTTGAAACCTAAGCATTTAATTTCAAATTTGGAAATGTGTTACAAATGTGTTGTTCCAGGATGTTCATCGAAATATGGGAAAAAGTGTAGGTTCCATTTCCGTAGATTTCCACTAAATAGGGAGGTGAGTGTAACAAATAATTTTAAACTACCACAAACTGTTTATCTTAATATAAACTTGTAGTTAGCGGAGAAGTGGATGGAAAAAATTGGAAGAGAAGATTTGAAGGCGAAATCCCAAAAGGATCTTTACGATAGTTGCAGGATTTGTGACAAACATTTCAGGCCTGAGGATTTTGTCCGATTCAATAATAAAGCAGGCAGTCTTCTTGAAGCTGATGCCGAACCATGCTTATTTCTTAATCATGATGTCGGGAAGTCAGGTACACTTCTTCTTTTATAATTTGCAAATTTTATTACTCGAAGATCTTACTTAGCTATATCATAAATAGTTTCAACCTCATTATATGACTATATTTTATAGATGAATTGTTGTAGAATTGTGAAACGTTCACTATGTTTCTCAAATCGTTATTCTTTTCAGAAGCTCCGGAATGTCTATCGGAAAAGGGAGTATCTCATACGGAAGAAGTGCCACCAAGTTAGTGTTTTTTCTAGCCAGGTTATTGTTTTATGTCTCATATCCTTGAAAGATAATCAATTTGAAATATTATTTTTTGAAATGAATTTTTGATTAGGTATAAACATTTTGTTCCAACCAAGCTAAATAAGATTATTATATATGATGATGAATTGCAATTTATTGTAAATTATATATCTACGTTGCAAATATTAGAGTCAACAATTCAATCTGTCTTATGAAATATATACCTATGTTTTTATGATTAGACGATATGCAATAATAATTCTTCAATTTTAATGTATTGATCTTGGCCTGAAGAAGACGATAAATAGACTTCGAAACGTAGCTCCAGATCGAAGCATTTTTTTCCTTCAACCGAAATTGTACTTTCAACATTGTAAATCATTCAATATCATTATTCAATATTATTCACTCTGATCCTATTGTCATTGTAATCCCAGAAATTTTGCTTAAACTAATTAAATACACAATTGTTATATTAACTAGTTTTCATTTCCCTGTGACAAAATAATTTCAGGAATCCATTCTAATTGCATTTTCTCTGATCTTGAATTATTGAAAACTTTCATTTCCAACTTGGTTAATTCCAATCAGGTTGGAAATGAATTGTTTTCATTAATTCACGTTCAGAGAAGAATGCAATTGGAATTTCTGGATTTCGAACAGCCTGTCGATACCCCTCATTTACCCCCACCTAAATTTCACCTCCCCTACCCTTTTTTTTCGGCGGGTACCAGGAATGTCAAAGTCTCGCATTGTCATCAAAATCGGCGAGAGTTTCCGATCTATATACTTTTATTTATCTATGGATCAGTCGTCCGACAAGCCGGACCTGTTCCAAAATATCAGTTCCGCATACGCGTAGCCATCCCTATAGAGGTGGGCGATTACGAATGAACGGCATAATCGATTATTTCAGTAATTACTACTAATTTTAATAATCGATTATGGAATTAGTAACTAACAGGTTTTCATAAATCATAATCGAATGATATTAGTAGTTAGAACAACTTATGGCGTTTTATGATAATATAGCGTACAATTCGATGCTGTGAAGCGTATACGTTTTAATTTCAATGTGATTACGCCCAATAATAATGATATTATTATTATTAACATTCAATTTTTATTACCTGAATATTTGCCAATCTGCAAATTTCACAATAGTAAGATGGTATAATCTCAAAATTATTATAATATGCTTTTCTAATAAATAACTAATATCAAAATTTCAAAATATGGAGTACACTATTATGTGTGGCTGACGGGAGACGACTCGTATCATCGAGTGCTGCATAATCGTCTCTCGGCTTAGACGAGATACGATTATACGAGAGACTGCATAATCGTCTCTCGTATCTCGTATAATCGTATCTCGCTCGTATAATCGAGTGCTGCATAATCGTCTCTCGGCTTAGACGATATACGATTATACGAGAGACGATTATGCAGCATTACTCGTGTCTAGACACACACATTACAGTTTGCCTCCGTTTGTATCCGCATGCGCAGTGAGTTGCGATGAACCGTTGACTGACGGTTTAGCGGGATATCATTTTATCGTATAAATATATATATTGTGAAAGGAATTAGAACTATGGAGAAGCTTTTAGCTCTGAAAAATATGGTAGCTCCGATTAGACCGACATTACACTCTATACAGGCACAACAATGCCGGAATATTCAAACAGTAGCCACAGGCTCGAATAATATTCATATTCACCATAATAAGAATATTCCGGTTCAAAGGAACCTGTATAGAACGCATAAAACGAAAATAAAACGAAGTTGTGGTTTATCAAACCCAACTAATGATGAAGTAAATAAAATTTCAATTAATTTACTACAAACAGAATGGTTAATTCATAATAATTTTTATTCGTTATATATTTTTCAATAAATATTTTCATGGATATTGAAGTCCTTTTTTGTACCTACCTTATTACCATTCTTTCGAACCCGTTTCGAAGGAAAATGGTTGAGTATCATAGCAGCCAAACTATCAAGATTAAATCAGTTCACGATGGAAAAATTGTCAAATTACCTCCTCAGAATTCTGAAGTTCATTGCAAATACTTTATTTTACCATTAAATACCTACATATATATTATACCTGTTAGTGGTAAATATGTGGCCATATTATGGCTTTTTTATTGAAGCTCAGAGACCAACATCTGGATATGAAAACCAATTTCCTTTCAGCTTAACAGTATTGATTTTACAGGAAAACAGAGTTAAAAAAAGTCAATTTTTCAATGGCCAATGTTTACCGAACCGAAAATAAGACAATGTTGTTGAAATGTATCTATAGAACTTTCCAAATGAAACAAATATTAGGTACCTATACATAATAAGGCCATTTAAAAATGTCAAAATGATATTGCCACAACAATTTTAAGAAATACCCTGTACCTACACTCTTTTGTGGAAAAGGTGTTCTTTCAAGAAACTCTTAAGATTTCATTGTATGATGCAATAGTACAACCGTATTCATTTTTTATTATACCTTCGAGGTAAAGCATAGATACTCTTTCAACTATTATTAACTTTGGGAAGTTTCAAAATATCATCTATTGGACTATTTCCATGAGTAAGAGAGTAAGTAGTTCAATTCGTTCCACTTTTCATAATGATTTAGGTATTACGGGAATTCAAATTGCCTGGTAACTCTCTGCGCATGCGGATACAAACGGAGGCAAACTGTAATGTGTGTGTCTAGACACGAGTTGCAGCATTCGATTATACGAGCGAAAGATCGTGTTGTAGTCTATGTACAGATTAGTATTAGTAACTAGTAACTGTTATTTATAATCGAGATATCTTAAGACATTTCTATAATCGAATGATTTCGTTAGTATATCTCATAATCGCCCACCTCTACATCCCTACCAAGTGAGCGTTACAAATGCTCTATGCTCTGGACACCTGGATTACTGATCTGTGATTACAATCAAATAAATAAATAGTAAATAAACATTTTATTTATCAATATGAAACCTTCAATAACGTCGATACTATCAGTTCTTTTTCTCTTATTTATTGCAAATTCTGTATGGAACTTGATGACTATATTTCAAACACCTTCTTGTGGAAAATCAGATATTTGTTACAAATCCTACCTGAATTCGAAACCAAACTTGGATTTATTTTTGTTCATATCAGATAATTCGAAGAGTAGACAATTCTTAAAAGTTTTACATGTTGAAAAATTCAATTATGATGAGAAATTTGAGAAGTAAGAATTATTTTCATTCTCCATTGCAATATTATTATTCCTTACATGTTTTATTTTATAGAAAGGTCACCATCACCTTAACAGATTCTGTGAGAAAAAATGGAAGTATTACAATTCATTCCTTATTGGTACCATCCAAAATTGATAATAGGAATAGGAATTTTGAAAATCTTATAAGCTCATTAGACTCTACTTATATTAAGAGCAAACTAACAAAGTACTCTGTGCCAGTAAGTTACACTTTCAACTTACTGAAAGAAGAAAATATTGTGGTGAATTCTGTCGTACCTGTGACTCATGTGAGGTCTAAATTTGCTCTCATCATGTGCCCATATGAACTTAACATTCCACAAAATGCCATTCCTATTGAACTAATTAAACAAATGAGAGTTAAGTCTAATCATCAGTTTTTGCCAATTTTACATAGAGATATCATGCAGATGCGAATACAGGATTTAATTGAAGTTCATCTTGGAATGGATAAAATTGATATAACTTTTCTCTATACTCCAATCACATATGGGAAGTTGAGATTTGTTCTTCAAATTGATGCTTCTTTGAGACAATTCCTGAATTTAGGATTCAGTGAAAAAGATTTAGATGAATTGAAGAATATATTTGCAGATACTAATTTATATCTTTTATGTGGGACAGTTTTTATTGGAGGTGTTCATGTAAGAATTCATAAATATTGGTTGTGATATTTTCATTTGGATTTGTTGCTTTTAGTTACTTTTAGATTTCCTTTCATTCAGAAATGAAGTTAGTTTTTGGAAGAATCAGAAAAGTATGGCTGGATTATCTTCAAGAACTGTAATATGGAGAGCATTCTCTCAGACAATTATATTTTTGTATCTTATGAATGAGAAAACTTCCTTATTGGTACTTATTCCTAGTGGAATAGCAACGATTATTGAAGTAAGTTTGAATGTTATACTGGTAAATAGCCTTACACAAGATTGAATTCCAGTTTTGGAAAGTATCGAAAGCACTGAAAGCATCTATATCTTGGAGCTATGGTTTGAAGCTTGACAATAACTACGTACAAACTTTGGAAGAGCGTATCACTAGAGAGTATGACAGGGAATGTATGATGTATCTTAGTTACATACTATATCCTTTATGTGTAGGAGCTGCTTTCTATTCTCTCATCTATCAACCTCACAAAAGGTTAGTATGAATACTGTGTTAGACCATTGAATTTTTAATTTACCTAAAGGTTAGGTGACCACGTCCGTCATTGGGACGGACAGTCCGTCAATTGCACAAGGAGTCCGTCATTGATAAGCGTTCGTCAAAGTCTTGAATCGAAATGTTAAGATCTGTGGAAACTTATTTCGGCCAACAATCGAACAATCCAATAACATCTTGAACACTTGCATCCTCTAACGAGCGGCAGATGAATAATCCATACCGTATCAGGCGTTTTCCACTCATTACAGCAAGTGCGTTTCACCCAGGACCTCTTTCGAGCTTTCTTTGAGATAGAGTGGGGATTTCGCAGGTTGAGTTAGGGAGCATAAATTGGTGTACATCAGGGGCGCTCCCGAGCTGTTCTAAACCTAAGCTTTTTCAATCCATGACTGGAAAGCAGCTCATCGCCATGGGCGTATTCTATCTGGATACTGGATTACTGGAAACCGTTTCTTAGCTCTTAGGAGTCTTAGGCCAGTCTTTTCCATACGTTAGACCGGTGTGTGCGACACTACGTAAAAGAAAATTAGATATTTACAATAAATTTGTAGAAAATCCTGTAATTAATCAACAGATTTTTCAACAAATAAATAAAGAATAAAGTGCTGGGTACCAATTGCGGTCTTTTATCAGCACTAGAATTTGTTGCAAATTTCTACTATTCCATTTGAGCTTTTATGCAGCAAATTTTTTGGAGAGAAACAATTCTTGATGTTTATTATGGAGGGGATGAAAAATTACTGTTTTGGAGGGCCTTACAAGGCGAGAATAAGGAAGTTCACAAACTCATTGATAAAATTGAACCCAGTTTTTTGCAGAAATTGTTCGAAGGTTAACAATTTGTTTAATTTTCATTTGCAGTCTTAATAAAGAAAGATTACATGCAAAAACACACAGTGGATATATAGTTTCGATTCTCTCGGCCCAAGTGAATATTTTATATGAAAGATTTTTAGTAAAGTGATTTTTTTTGATGAGTTACATTGTCACCTAATTTTCTCCTTGACTATTTGATGTTAAAAGGACACAAAGCGTACGGCAGCTGTTGGCCGGAGAACATTTATGGGCGTAGGTTCATTTGACTTGAATAAAAATTTGTGATCTTTTCTTTGTGTGATAATATGGGCGCCAATTAGTTTAGACACAATTTTGAGTTCTATTCGTATAAAAACTAATAAACATACGAATGTGATCTCAGGATGACGGTGTACGAAATTGAAGAAGTAATCTCACTCTGATGAACAATCTCTTTATTCAGGAAGGCGATAAACTTCAACATATAGGTACTGACTTTTCTTCAAATGATGTTAGTTGTTGAGAAAACTTCGGTGATAGTGTCTGGAGTGGTTGTTGAATCGAAGAGTCGAGAAATCTGGGATTATATGAAACGAAGAATTTAAGGAGACGAGAATAAAAGAATCTAAGAATACGATAATACAGGAATCCCTAAAAAATATACTTAAATCAGCAAAACAATTCGCTTAATTATTTTGAACTCACCTTCTAGAAAGGGATACACGAAAAGAATATTATAAAATTCCTTGGATATTATGTAAACGTGAATTAACAAATTCTCAATCGAGAGATAATGTCTGCATACTATCAGTTTCAAAGATGGAATGATTAATTTGCGATAACAACATCCAATTCCAGACACCCCCACCGAAAATTTTAATGAACAGATTTCTATAAAGAATAATACCTTATGTACAGGAAATTACAATATTCAACAATAGATGGTATAGCAAATTAATTTGAAATAAATTATTTTCAAATAGATCAAGAGATGATAGAATCTAAATAAATTTTGGGATTGTAATTTCAAAATGTTACAACATTACCCTTCCAAAAAATCTCATCTTAGAAAACACACTGTATAGTGTATATGCACAAACACCAGGTTCTTCCGTCATTGAACTAGGGAAGATCTGGTCAACCTACTAAAGGTGGAACATGGTCCAAAGGAGTGAAGTTGAATAGTAGCAAAGTATCATATCTAGCTAAGTTGTAGTTGGGATGAAATTTAACAGAGGGTTACTGCACTATTTAAAGTCCCCTGAATCACCATTAAAGCGGTGTTAGACAATATTGTGTTTTTCACAAAGTCCCATCATTATTCTCATTTTTTTTTATCAAATAAAAGATTTACTGCTTGGTCAAAAAAATAACCTCTTAACTTGAATGTGGAATGTCTCATATCATTACGTATCCAAATTTTTTCTGTGTGTTGACTCATTTTAGGTTTTCAGTTATGATTTTGTTTATTATATAGGGCTTTTCATCTCAATGGGATTTGGATATTTCGTTTTGTGGCTGAATATTTTAAAATACTTCCACTGTAATTAAATTTTAGTTAACACTTTTTTAAGCACAAAATAGTGTTGATTGAACATAAAATTCGAATCCATTGAAATATGTGAATTTTAATAAAATAATAACTGTCATTTATTGACCATGGTCAAAGGCAGGCCATCAACTAAATTCCTTCACCCTTGTACATCTAAGATGCTTTCCAGTCACCAAATAAGGTGCTCTTGGTGCGTTTTGATCTACTCTAGCCCTTTCCAGAAGTTCAACCTGGGTCACATGGACCTGACTGATAAGCGACTCTAGTTACATCAATGTGACAAAAAAAGTAAATATAACATTCTTTATTCAATTCATCGTACAGAGAAAAATATACAAAGTTGATCTATTTTATGCAAAATTGGGTTAATTTGTTGATCTAATTAGCCATGGATATGAAGCTGTCCAAGATTGTTTGGGCCAGAAATTTCTAGGTGGGTTACTTGTTGTATCTCAGTACATATATGAATATATATTCTTTTGAACTTTTGCTTACAATTTTTTGGTTCGCAAACAATAGAGCCTGTAGTGTTAGCAGGGGTTAGTGACAGGGTGCCATTAGTGTTGGGTACCTCTTACAAGAGGCGCCTCATTTGTCCCGTACACGACGAGGAAATGTAAGAGCGGCTCATTTTTATACAATGTACCACCTCACTTCAAATATCCCACTCTGCCTCGATGAGGACCGGGTAGGGATGGAGTCATGCGACAAATACAAAGAGGGAGAGGAGATAAGTCCTGGTCCTGGTCACCGATATAAAAACGACAGAGATAGAGGTAAATGAGGGCTGAGGGGATGTTCTGATTCATAGTAGGCAGTACACAGATGTGAATTGTGGAATTACCGAGGGTTTTATGGCGCGGCGGCGTCTCTGTCACCTTGGCACCTTTTAACAAATATGATGGGATTTTATAGGAGCTTCTTTGAACTCTACAGAAATACAAATTTCTTTTCGATGATTGTATGAAAATATTGATTCTTCAGAGAAGGAATAAAATGCTAAACTCTCGATTACTACCTGCTATTTGTACCACTATCTCATGACATTTTGGTGTTAATTTTTCCGATTTTAAAATATTAATTATTATTAGGAATTTTGTTTGTCATAGATAAAGAAAAAATAGAAGACATGAAAAGTCGCTTCGACGAAAAATTGAACGAGTTATTATTATAAAAGGGCGAACTATTCAGTTTCTTATTAACCAAATTAATACAAATTATAAAAGACAAAGATGAAATTTTCGGAATAGTAATACTCAATAAATGACCCTAATAAATGTTAAAATTGCGAATTTCGATGAGCCATAAATAAGCAATATATTTTTTCGGCATAATGAATTCTCACAAAAAGAATTCAGACCGAATTTTTGAGTTGTAATTTGAAAATGTGCTCTGCAAACTACCCTAATTCGATATTCCAGCATTTCGGGGTTTTCCAAATTTATTTTTTTATTGTCACATGGTCCTTTGAAAGAAAGTGTATAATTTATACATCCATTTGCATTCAGAATTTTGCCTCTTGTATTATTTCAATTCTGTCGACAGTTAACGTTACCCTACTTTTGCATCGACATATTTGAAGTGAGACAGACCATCAACGTTCCTAGTTCTTACCTACCTTGCCCTCGCTACGCTACACCGCCACAACAACCCGTCGTCTATACTAGTAATTTTGTCCCGACATCGTATAGCGTCATGAACGGCCAGCTTCAGTACAAAAATGAGGTACCTCTGACAAACTCAATTTTAAGACGTGTGCTAACCAACACTAGGTGTCATACAATTCGACGTATGACATGAAAGCCTAGGTAAAAAACCCCAGTAAAAAAAACCCTGGCTTCATGCATGTGTGTTGTTGTGTGTACAAAACAATTTGAAATATATTTGAAGGACTTCTTTCTTCAAGTGTGGTTTTCTATTAATAAACACAGAGGCTTCTTCAACCCACATCGAATCTGAAAATAAAAAAACAAAGCCAGAAATTATATATTGTTTCTTCTGCATATCCACATTACAACTTGCGCTTGGGACTGAGTGAATGGCATGCTATTGGTACGAACATGACCTGTTCTCAAATGATTAATTGTCCAAATTTTTCTTGGAAGATCAAAACCAGGAGGATCAGAAAAGAGATTTTTATTGAACATTTCATGAGAGTTCCACTCAATCTTCCATAATTCTTTATCGCTAATGTTCATATTTAACAACATATTAAACCAGAATGGTTTGGGTGACTTGTATCTCTGTGGACCATGCCACATGTATTGGCCAGTTCTTTGACCGATTAAAAAATCTGCCATTTAAGATTTTCAGTTTTTCTTTTATTGGCTGTATATTTCTGAATATTAGATAGATTATGTAATCTATTGAAGGGTATCCCATTCGTGTTATTGTTCTCACTGATGTTCTCTGTCTTATCTAGATTTTTTAATACCGAATTTGTGTCATTTGCATATAATGTGTGTCCATGCTCAAGAATTGGTCTGCAGACTGTTTATAATAATAATATTTATTTATTTTCAAAATATCTTACAGACAAAGCAAAGCAATAAAGGAAAAAAGTAAAAAAATAGACCATAAACTGAAACATTAAAACTTTCTTCCACAGTATTCAAAATATTCAGATATAATATAGGGCTCCATTTCCAAAATATATCAATACAGATTTGTCTTGAACGATACCTCCTCCTTCATTCATTTAAAATTTTTTGAAAGACAGTTAAATAATTCTATTGCCATGATGCCATGCAGTGTACACCTTTCCCAGTTAAGTCAAGGAATGAGGAGGATAGAAATAAGGATCCACTCTTCTAGTACAATCGTTGTTTTCGTTATTATGAAAGTAATAGCTTGTGAATGCAGAAAAATCAAAGTTCTAAATATGTAGACTCTAGAGCAGGTAAGTAGGCTGTTCAGCCTTAAAAGACCACGACAGAAATCTCGGTATTTGAGATCAAGCATCACACTCAAAGCTTGATTTTGAATGCGGAATATAAGATGTGCCGATGTATTACAGCCCCAGAATATTATTCTGTATAATATTAAAGACTGAAAATTGTAACGGTACACCATATTCATGATACGCAGCTCTTCCTGCCTTTTGATTGAGTTGAGACAGTCGATCACAAAGTTAAACTTGCTTGTTAGTTGGTCACAGTGTGTCTTCTAGTTTGAATTGTAATCAACAAATACACCTAACACTTGAATCCATCAGGTGGAGTAACTCTCGAGTAGTTGAGAATATCACAGTTTTTGTTTTATCTACAAGAGTAAGATTATCAGAGCACCATTCATTCACAGTACTTATTGCTGATTCCAACCTAGAAGGAAGTGTTTTAAAAATCAGGATGCTATTAAAACACTGGTGTCATGAGCTTAGATGGAGGGACCTAGAAAACGCCCATCAAGAACATCTGGCAAATTATTAATATAAATCACAAACGACAGTGGCCCTAATATGTTTCCTTGCGGAACTCCTCTATGAACAGTAAAAAATGATAATTCAGTATACCAAAAAACCCCTGAGAAATGAAATCATTCGGCAATATGTTTGCGAACAAGGAGGTTGATGCGAGTGATGCTCTTCAAATCCAATCGCTTGAATGTAACCAATTTTTAATGAAAGTTGGTTTTCAATTAACTATTATCCCAATGTTTATCATCCAAGATTCGGTTTAAATTTGAAAAAAATGCTCGTTTCCAAATATTCAGAGGAAATACATTTCGAAGTTTGTGGCGCCAACGTGCTGTTTCACGGTATAAAAATAGGAGTTATCAGTATTTATAGGCCTTCAAAAAGAGAATTTCTAGAAATTCTTAGAAAAATTTACTGCAGTTTTGTAGAAGCTTAATGAGCAAATTGTGCGTGTGTGGGGATATTAATGTTGATTTTCTGAAACCAGGTTATAATATGAGGAAATAGTTGTTTGATGTACTTATCAGTTTTCATTTACATGTGTCATAGCAAGAAGCGACTAGAATATTATTGATGATATATGATATATATCATATATATCCTTTGAACTTTTGGCTTACAATGATGATATATGATGATGATATATTAATATATCACCAATATTTCTGGAAAGACATCATCCTTTTTATTTCACATTTACATTTTTTTAAATTTACATTTGAACTAATATTGCCTTGGAATATTGTGGTTCAAAAGTAATTGAAGTAAGCCTGAGTGATCATAAGGTCATAATAGTGAATTTCAAACTTCCAGTTGATCTTTCACGCATCCAACTGATGAATAAAAAATATGTCAGGTTCTTCTTAGAAAATAGAATGGAAGACTATGTTACAACTCTCTCTGCGGTTTGCTTTGATGAAATTTATGATAACAATAATGTTGATTCATGCTTTCAAATATTCATGGATACTATAACCCTTCTGATTGACTGGCATTTTCCTGCCAGGCGCATAACATCTCATGGCAAAAACTGGATAGCAATAGAAGTTGGGCAGGAAAGTCTTCATCTGAAGAATTTACATTAGTTTCATTCTGAATTGAAGTCCATATATTCTCTTGGGATTTTTAAAGAATTAAAAAAGTATTATAATAATCTATTGAAAACAACAAAATACAGTTTTTATTTCAATAGAATTGAAAATTCAGCCAACACAGAAACAAAAGTATCTGGAATATTGTGAACAAAGAAACTGATAGGAAAAATATAAAACAGAATTTGCAGATTAACGGAGTCCTTTATACCGAGTCGTCTACAATAGCTACAGCCTTCGCTGAATAGTTTCTAATATTGCAACTGTTAGCCTTCAGCAAAACTATGGACATAGTGTATCTCACATCTGCACATGCTGATATCACATAGCTTTTACTTCTATCAAGTTGATTCGGCGGAAGTCATACATACGTTCATTGAAAAATAAAAAGTACAAAGATACTGACTGTTTCTCTTCACGAATATGGAAAATCTCTGCTGTATACATCTGAAGTCACCTTTCTCGCTAGAAGAAAAAAATCCATTGGGGATAAATCTGGGCTACGAGGTGGCCAGTTAATGTTAGCTCTTTTGGATATAACTTTTTGCCCATTGTCCAAAAATTTGGCGAACGTTATTCAATGGCTTGTTGTCCCGTCTTGCTGAAACCATGATCATTGATTGAAACCATTAAAATTCTGTAGTGCTGAAGCGAAAAACTTCTGTAGCACGGCAATATACTCTGTATTCAATATAACAGCATGTCCTCTTTAATCTTCGTAAAAATAAGGACCAATAATGCCTTTTGCTGACATCGCTGCCCATACGGTAACCTTGGGTGAATGCAGGGGGTTTTGATGCTTCAATTTAGGATTAGTGTCACTCAAATACCTGCTGTTTTGCCTGTTAACGTGTCCATTTAGGTGGAAGTGTGCCTCGTCTGAGAAAAAATGTTGGTGAAACTAGTGAACCTCTCTAGCATTTCGTTAGCAAACTGGAGTGTATGAGCATGATCTTGAAGCTTTAATTCCTGGACTATTTGAATTTTGTACGGATGTAAATGTGAATCTTTGTGGAGAATTCCGTTTAAAGATTTTCTGGGCACATTTAAGACGATATACCACTTACTAGTAGAGAGGTTGTTCATGAACAGACGTTCTTACATGCTCTACGTTCACTGGACCTCTTGAAGTTCTAGGTCGCCCGCATCGCGGTTGATCCATTGTTGAACCTGTCTTCTCGAATTTCAGGACACATTTTCTAATTAATTTATTCGACGGAGCTTTTTTTTTATGCCGCACGTTTTAATGAGCGCAATATTTTCATAGGCTAATATTGAAGAATCTTTTTTTCGATAGTACGCCATGTCACTGAATTCTCATTGGTTGCTTTTGTGTTTCGTAAACCCTCGCTCCACGCCGTTGCTGCTCGTCGCAGACACCGATTCAAAAATAAACGGACTTTAGTCCATAGACTACCTATAGAAAGGCAACTTTGGCATGAATTTTGGTCCCGATTTTTAGAGCTCAACTTACAGCGCCATCTTTAGTTATTCCTTAGTTGATTACAGATTCCATTCGCACAACGTACCGTCTCGTGGCGCCCTCTAGTGCATTTTATATTAGTTATCATAGGATTCCACGCAAGCGCAGGTTGAATCCCATATTTTTATTGGATTTGAAAACAAATACATTTGAAATGACCATTATTTTAATCTGCTGTAGATTGCCACAATTTCAATAAAAAAATATCATTTGATCACAAAATTGTGACAATTTGCAGCAGATTAAAAGAATTATGGTCATTTCAAATATATCTGCCCTTCAAATCAAAGAACACAGTAATCTTTAGAAGTTGAAGGAAATAAACAAAAAATAAACTTTGGAAATATATATATGTTAGGCCCGAAGACCGAAAACGCTCAGTGGCCGGAAAAAACGGCCACATCTCGTTCTGGCTGCCTTCGAACGCACAGAACGCGTTTTGGCTGTTTTTAAACTCTTGCAACGCGTTCTGGTAATTGTTAAACAGCCGGAACGCGTTTTGTCAATTGTCCAACGCTCACAACGCGTTCTTAATGTTCGACTTGTATTATTTGCCGCTTTCTACCCGCGTAGGATAAAATTTATATTGTCCCTCATAAAACAAAGTCGAAAATTGAAATACAATTCAATTATTGACAACTACAATTGGATACCAAAGATGGGTTCGGTTTTTCTTGCCGAATCATTTCAACAATATTAAATTTCTTATAATTGTTTTTCAGTTCTAGGAAGAAAGTTACACTAATAAACTTATATTGTCGAGCATATAATATATAAATGCATGAATGAAAAAGCGAAAAGTTCTTTATTGAACAAATGAATTTCAATTTATTTTCTACAAATCCAACTTATTGTGGAGAACAAAACAAACTTGAATTTATAACTCTTTTAATTACTTTATTAGAAACAATTCAATTATTGAAAACTACAATTAAATACAAACGGCGGGTTTTTCCGAACTTTTGTGTACTTTACATAGGTACGTTACTTATTTTTACAAGAACTGTTTGAATGACATTTCGAATTACATAGTACATTTAAATTGTATCCGTAAAGTATGGAACAAATTCATTTTTAGCTAATCAGACCATTTTAAGAAATAATCCTGAAACACATCGATTTTTATTTTAATTTACCTTATTTTAAAATAATAATCTAATATACAGCGTGAATTATTTTCGAGTAATGACATCACCGTCATTTTTTTTAAATTGAACTATTTTGTCTCCATTTCCGGATTACTCTAGCTGAGCTGATTCCAAAAATGTATCACATGTTGATTCCAATAGGTACAGGGTCGACAACTATACAATAGTTTTGTATGTGCTCAGTGCCCATAAAGAAATGCTAGACCACAAGTACCAAACATGTTCGGAAACAACTTATTTTTATTATTCTAAAAATGTAAAAAACTACAGGGTCTTACATTTGAACCAATTGCCGTTAGACAAACGTGTTCCGGCTGTTTAACAATTACCAGAACGCGTTGCGAGCGTTTAAAAACAACCAAAACGCGTTCTGTGCGTTCGAAGACAGCCAGAACGCGATGTGGCCGTTTTTTCCGGTCACTGAGCGCAGAACGCGATGTGGCCGTTTTTTCCGGCCACTGAGCGTTTTCGGTCTTCGGGCCTAACATATATAATGCAGTATATAATCAATTTACAAAAAAAAATATCGAGCGAAAGAATAAACGAACCAAAAATAATAATGCCACTCGTCAAATCATGAAAAATACATTAAAAGAATAAATTAGAATAATAGTGACAAATATATTAATTTAAGCATGAAATGCATTAGATTTATACTTTTATGACAGAAACAATTTCCTTAAGTCAATTTTCTTTTAGATACTTTTTCGAATGCCATAAGATCTTGTTTTTTTTCCCGATAAAATTTTATTAATAGTTCTGTCATAAAAGTACAGAATAAATTTCATGGCAAAATCAATAAATTTATCACTAATTTTTTGAAATTCTACGAATTTCTAGTGTTCTTCTGATAAACGATTTTTATGAAACCCACTAATAGTGGAGTACCCAAAACTATAATCAATGACCATGAGCAGATCACTTATATATAAATACCTTGTTGCCTCAAAGTATCTTCAGGAGTTCGGGATGGTAGAAAAAATATGTCATCATTTTGAGGGCGGCTTACATAATATGAAAGATTAATGATTACAAAAATGGTAATCATAGGAAGTAGAATGAATTACTTGGCAAATGAAGTGTTGGTAGAGCAAATCTTTTTAGCTTTCCATGTGGGTCTATACAATCCATATGAAAATGCTTTATGCAAATAACGCTTTTGGACAAAGACATGGATTCCCTATTTTTTCCAACCAAACATTTTTAACACCCTCAACTTGTGTAATGAAAAACCTAGAAAGAAAACAGTATTAGAAACTGTACCAAATTTTTACTTATTAGAAATTACTACATGAATATGAAATTGCTACAGAAAATATTAATTCACAGTACATTTTTAGTTAGTTATATGTTAATCCAAAACCACTAATTAAATGAATGCAATAATACACATACCTTTTGACATTACTATCACTGTAGCCATAGACATGAAGACCGAGATCCGATAAAATCCGTTTTTACCGATCACTGCGAATTCCTAATTTACCGATCCGAGCTTTGAGAATAACTAAAGATGTCTCCGCCGTTCATTGAAGAAAAACGTGACCACCTTTGTAGTAGGCCAGTTCCCACCCCCTGCTTTAGTCCACCCTGTATTTAGTAAAAAGCTGAATACATCGCTATATTATGTTATAAACAAGTTATACAATAACAAGTTTACCACTGCAATCAATTCTGGATGTATACTTCAGTTCAGTTTACAGTTTATCCTTTTTTGTGTAAAAATTATTTTCAATATCAGGCAACTTTCTCACTCTTCATCAAATATCACATTTTAACGGTTCCTTGTATTTATATCTTCAAATGTCTGCTGTTTATTAAACGAAATCTTGGAAATTTTATTGGATTCTAATCTATCATAGTTATTGTACGAGAAACTTTCATGCATAGGACATCAAAATTTGACCTCTTCATTTATTCAGAAGGGATTAATTTCGACGTATGGAACTGAAAAATCGGTAGATTTTCACAGCTTTTCGGCAATGACTCTAAACTGGTAGAAATACCGATAAATTGGTAACATCGGCAGCATTTCTTTGGAATGGCATTATTAATTTTCTCCTCCAGTGTTCTTCCAATTATTTTCTCAAAAAGTTTTCCTAGTAGGTACAGGCAGTAATGTTATGGGTCTATAATTTTGTGTTTTATGGAAATGGGCATTATGGTGCCTTTTTTCTATATTTATGGAAATACCGCGACAGTATTCATATATCTGAATCATTTTGGTATGTATTTCCTTATCTAATTTCATATCGACACTCCATGGATCATTGTCTGATTCTGGGGCACTGTTCTTACTTTCAGAAGAAAATCATGGTATTCCCTCTCCAAGATTTTGATATTTTCATGTTCGGGTTTACCGTCAGCATTATTGAATAAAATTTCATACCAGACATAAACTTTTGTTTCCTCGCTGTAGTCATATTTCCTCTGAAGTAGTTTATTCACTGTTCTACTTTCTCTTCCGCTTATATTCTTTGTTGTTATCTTTGAGCGTAGGCATGTTATGCAATTGTTTGTATCTCGAGAGCTTGTAAACGTCTTGATAAAATGATTTTCTTTTAGACTTGTTAATTTTTTTCATGCCTTTATCCATGTGCGTTGTCTGTATTGTTGGAGTATGACATGAATGCTCTTATTCAATACATTGTTTTTTTTTCAGCGCTCTTGTTGACCTGAACTGATTGCTTATAGATTGGGCCAAATGTGTGTATTTTTTAATATTTAGGAGAAGTGGTATCAATCGTTCTGTTTATACTCACCGTTGAAGAAAGCGTGGCCAAAATCGATTCTGTCCCTCCGTGCGTAGGCACGATTAGGTACGTCCAAACGGAATGAACTAGAGAGCTCAAATTTTCAGGGAAGGTTTGAGGAATAAATATCTCGGACAAGTCTTTAATTTGGCAAAATCGCCTGATTAGTTTCGGAGTAATGAAATAAAATTCTCTCAAATTATACTTCTTGAATAAAATTTTTATTTTGATGCAGTATTATCATACAAATACATTGATACCATTTTAATCTCTAAAAAACTTGTTATGATACGGGTGTCATTGCAGCAACGCTTTTCAGCAACGGATTTCGAAAGCTAGTTTATATTTACAATTGCGTGTCATTTGTAATCGGTTGAATGAAATGACCTGATTTTTTTCGGGAAGTATTAAATCTTTTGTACTTAATTACTAGGGAGAACCACCTACATGAAAAAGACCCCCCAACAACCCCCCACAAAACCTCCAACATCTAAAAATAATTTATTTTGCGTTATAATTATGTCTGTTTATTCAATATAATCTACTGAATCCAGCACATATACTGAAATAATTTGTGACCCCCCGCTTACCACCGCATAGCCCACTCGAATTCAAAAATTCGGCAGACAGTGAAACTGCGCATTGCTGGCGATTTTTCGATGAAAATAGTATATTTGTAAAACGTCGAATATAATCTATAGGATGAAATAATATGTGACCCCCCGTAATCCCCCTAAAGCACGACAGAAAAAATCCCCCAAAGCTGACGATCGCAACAACTTGATGGAAACCGGTCGTTGCTGGATTTTTGCAAAATGAGTCTACCTCTACTTATTCAATAAGCCCCATATAATGAAATAATTTGTGACCCCGCGCTTCAATCAGAATTGCCCCCCTGTAGAATTAGAATATTTTAGTTAGACCAGAAAATAATTGAATACAATAGATACAGAAATTTCATGATGATTTTCGGTGTCTTTGAGTATACGGTTGTTAAAAGACGTCGAAGAAATTTATATGGAGGTAAACTAGAGGTCACAAATTTTTTCATGATACTGGACGAATTGGACGAGTTAAATAGATTTTATTGAACGATATACAAGCATAAAATTTTTGTCGAAAATTCGCCAGCAATGCGAAGTTCCTCGTACTACGGAATTTTTGAAATCTAGAGGGGGGCAATACTGATTGAAGCGCGGGGTCACAACTTATTTCATTATATGGGGCTTATTGAATAAGTTAAGGTAGACTCATTTTGCAAAAAAAATATCCAGCAACGGCCGTTTCCATCTAGTTTTTGCCATCGTCAGCTTTGGGGGATTTTTTCTGTCGTGCTTTAGGGGATTACGGGGGTCACAAATTATTTCATCCTATAGATTATATTCGACGTTTAGCAAATATACTATTTTCATCGAAAAATCGCCAGCAATGCGCAGTTTCACTGTCCGCTGAATTTTTGAATTCGAGGGGGCTATGCGGTGGTAAGCGGGGGGTCACAAATTATTTCAGTATATGTGCTGGATTCAGTAGATTATATTGAATAAACTGACATAATTATAACGCAAAATAAATTATTTTTTGATGTTGGAGGTTTTGTGGGGGGTTGTTGAAGGGGCCTTTTTTATGTAGGTGGTTCCCCCCACTAATGAAGTACAAAAGATATAATACATCCCGAAAAAAATCAGGTCATTTCATTCAACC
The DNA here is from genome assembly GCA_030674115.1 of Micraspis discolor. Lineage (NCBI taxonomy): Eukaryota > Metazoa > Arthropoda > Insecta > Coleoptera > Coccinellidae > Micraspis > Micraspis discolor. Next base: position 276,102 of record JARTUT010000462.1, read on the forward strand.
GATTACAAATGACACGCAATCGTAAATATAAACCAGCTTTCGAAATCCGTTGCTGAAAAGCGTTGCTGCAATGACACCCGTTGTTATGATATGTATCTGTAAGTCCCACAGTTATCATAATACCAGTTTTAGTACATTGGTTAGGTGATTTTTGAAAGTGAATAATTACTCGTAAGTAGCTTAACAAGAGCGATTAAGTCATCTGACCTCACATCAGTGCTTTCTAATTTTTTTTCATTCAGGTTGGGGTTGGATCAGATATTCTCTGTACATTTATATATTCAGTTTTATGGGGTTGATTAAATATGGCGGAAGTTCGTGAAGTACAGTATGATACTTGGCTATGGGTGTATTCTTTTTTATACTACTTGATAGGGTGTTGTTGAAACACTTTAAAGAATCTTCATCAATATGCCCAGTGTCATTTTCCTTAATAAAGTCCAAAACTTCCCTATTGACTTCTTTAATTTTGCATATATGGAACTTGTATATTGTCTTCTTAAGTATTTGTTTCAAGTCCATTCTCATCATAATTTCTAAGTGGTTTGATTCGTGGTCTGGGATCAATTCAACATCCAGTAAGTTGTTCTTCAGATTAGAATAACAATAATAATAAATTCCTTAATTTCAAATTATCTCCATATTAGTACTACACGGAGATAAATGAAATGATGTCAACAACTATATCTACATATACAATTTATACAAACTGAGATAAATTTTTACAAATAAGAAAATCACCAAGTGAATAGGGTTCTAAATTTATAAGAAGTTTCTTTATGACATTTTTGAATCTGTTAAAGTTAGTTAATCTGCATATAGATGGTAATTTATTGTAGCATTTTATGCACATATAATAGGGACCTTTTTCTGTGCTTGTTAGTCTATGCGAAGAATAAATGAAATTTGTCGTTCTTGTATTATAGCTATGGATAAAGTAAGATCTGAACTCCATCTGGTTCCTTAAAAAAAAAATATCAGACACTCAAATATATAAAGCCCATATATAATCATAATTTCGATATCCTTGAAAACACCTCTGCAGGTATCTCTAAATTTCACATGCCTCATGGTTCTTATTGTCCTTCTTTGTATAACAAAAAGGTGTTGAATGTTGGAGATGCATCTCCAGAACACAATTCCTTATCAGAGTATTGATTCAAGAGTAGCATGGTACAATATTTTCAACGTTTTTTCATCCATATGTCTAGCTACCACTCTGATCCCATAACCAATGCTGCCCAGTCTCTACCACATGATTATTCCAATTGTGCGGGTACAAAATTAGAAATAATAATAATTACCCGCATAATGACAGAGAAGCGCACTTCCTGAGTCGCTGGTTATACTATAACAGTAGATCCAAAAATTTATCTTTGGTAGAAAAGATGTTTGCAAGGTGAATAAAAATAAGTTTGTAGTTATAACAGAGTTATGTATTCACAGATAAGAATAGTTACACAATGTTCGGCACTTGAGTTTACACTCACAGAAAGAGTTTTTAGGTGTCTATAATAACCAAGGATTTGAACTTCTTTGCTCAATCTTGGGCACTTCTGGTAGTACTAAACAATAAAGAGTTCTGACCTTATTTGTTGTTTTGGAAATCACCACAGCTCTGCTCTAATCGTCAAGGTAGACTTCGTAAAGTAAGATGCAGGCACTTTGGATAAAGCTTCTCAAACTTCCACTGATGAATTGAGCTTTGGCGATATGTAATCGCATCACAGGTTCACAATTAACAACCTTTTTCTTCTACGTGGAGAATTTCAACTGAGTAATTCACATACACAATGAACTAGGGTAGCTAACTGACCCGAAAACAGATTATTTTGAGAGATTTTAAGAGGAACTTGTAGTTCTGAGTGCCGTTATAGACTGGTGAAAGTAAATTGGTAAACGAGAACTTACTTCGTAGTTAGTTAAACGAGAAGTGTACAGAGAGAATGTTCTTTAATAATTGAGAAAGGTCGGACGTGTCGAAAGGTAGTACAGGTAGCTAGCTTAGGGATTCCCAAAATTCCGTCCGATAGAAAGGGTTCTTGGAAGTAACGGCCGCTGCCCTAAATTCCAAGAACTGTCCTTTGTTGCGAGAATATCGAAACAAATATTGTAGGTTCACACAGTCATAGGCCTTGCTGAGATCCAGAAACACACATTTTTCGTCTCAAAATCCTGGAGTATCATATTCAGAAACTCGTAGATGGCAGTATTTGTTGATTTTCCCTTCAGGAAACCGTGCTGGGAGCTTGAGAACAAGTCACATTTTTTGAAAAATCCTAGCAATCTTGAGCACATACCAGCTCGAAAATCTTAGAGAACGAAGGTAGCAAGCTGATTGGTCTATGGGCTTTACTAGAGCAAATTTTAATTGATCAGGGAATATCGAAAATTTCATGGAGTTGTTGATAATATAACACAATACTAACACTATCTGTGTGAGGGAGAGCTTGACAATACTGGTTGGGATGTCATCATATCCGCTGGAATGTTTGTTCTTTAGGGTTGAACATAATTTGGTTAGTTCCTCAGTACCTACAGGTTGCAAGAAAAGTGACTGGCCATTCTCTTTTATATTACAAGAGAAAGGCTTATGATGTACTCCATCTACAAGTTTTTGGACTGCATTAATCAAGTGTACGTTGAATTTATCTGGCAATGATATTGGATTCTCTTCGATATTATTTCTGCGCCTATTTTTCCCTGTTAGCTCTCTCCATATGTTACACGTAGATCTCATTTTGCAATCTGATTTCATTACTCTGACCTGAAGGGATTTCTTTTTGTCTTCTTTCAATATATAGTCATAATATTTTTTGGTGTTCTCGTATTGTTCTTTGAGTGATGGGTTATTAGTTGGAAGCACCAGCAGAATATCCAACTGTTGTTTAATTTCTTCGGCATGTTCACTTCTTTTGTGTTTCTTGTGATTATTGAGATGTAGCCTGGTTATCGGAAAGCTTTGATTGAATATATTCAAGTAGATGTTGATAAAAGTTTTCCACTGCTCATTCACATTCGCCTTATGAACCATAAACACATCCTCCCACGTTTGTTGTTTCAGTTGGTTCACAAAATTGATTATGTTTTCCTCATCAAAGAGAAATCCCTTGTATACAAATTGCATTTCATCATTTTGGTCAACTGTAAACATAAATTTTTGTCCAAAATGATCGGATATATGTGATTTAAGGATTTCAGAAGTGTGTCCATTATGAAGGTTTCTACATACATTGTGCAAGCAGCTTTTAGTTTGGTTAGTTACTCTTATGTAATCAACAACAGTTGTTCTGATGGAATAGAAATTGAGCATTGATGTTAGTTTGAATTCATTACTACTGTCATCCATCATTTCAATGTTAAAATCCCTTGTAATGAAAATAATATTTTCAAGGTTTAATTGGCTGGAGAGAGCATTCTCTAGCTCGTTAAAGATTACCTCAATAGAGCCACTTGGTGGTCGATAAATGCACAAGATAACAATTTTAATTTTTTTCAGAAAACACTCCACAGCAGAACATTCAAATTCACCAACTCAGCTGCGCTCTTATATTCCCTACCTACTATATCATCCCTGACGTAAATTGCTGATCCTCCATGTTTACCTTCTTCTCTACAAAAACAAGATACCAGTTTGAAATCCTGAATACCAATCTGAGTTATTTGCTCTCTTGACTTCCACTGTTCTGTAGTACAAAATATTATAGATTCTGTATTTTCTCTCATAAGTTGTTCCACCTGATCCATACTGTTCCCCACAGATTGTAGATTTTGATGAATAATGGTGTAGTTTATCACTTTTTTATATTCTTTTTTCCCATACTTAACTTCACATGACTGAATATTCAAGTTTAACAAATTAGGCTCTGAGTTTTTTCTTGAGAATTTAGTCGCTTTGTCCTTCCATGATGCTTCTGGTTTTCCGAAATAAGTTTCGAAATGAAAATTCCCTTATGACAACTCCCTCTGGCCAGACTTCAAGATTACAGATTGAGTTATATGTTTCCTCTGTGTAAACTCCCACACTGAAAGCAGAATTGTTTCCTTGTGTGTTAAGTTTTTTCACCTCTGCTTTTTCATTTTTATTCATTTCACTGAGATATTCTTGTATTTGTTGTTCAGTTACGTCCTTTCCTTGTATTCTGAATAAAGGATAAGGTCCGGTGTACTATCTGGATTGTTATCCATGATGTATGTTGGTGCTATCAAATATTTCGAAAATACACCATTTTGCAGAAAGTCAGTGAGTTGTTTTTGTTTAACTGGTTTGATGTCCTTTATCAGCCAGCTTACTTTTGATCTTATTTGGATTTGTTGAGTGATGACGGTGTTTTTTCACTATTCTTATTATTATTATTCATTTATCGTGTGCTGTTATAATCTATAATTGAATATAAGTATTTACTGTATAATGAGTAATTATACAATGGTATTTGATGGACAGAATTTAATTTTAATAATAATGTAATATCATTTGGCAACATTTTGGGCAGTGCCCTTTTTCAGGCCTTCGAAAATAATTGCCAAATTATATTACATTATTATTGAATCAAATCCTGTACATCAAATACCATTGTTCAATTAATAATCTATAATGTAATACTAACAACAACCTTTATATAATCATTATTACTATTTCAAAAGCACGCTTCTCTTTTGGCTGATAAGTGTGATTTATTTGATGGTATTTCTCGTTTTTCTCGCTAAACATTTAGTAGAGTATTATTTGTTCTTGAAATGTAAACGAGTATTCATAAACCGATTCAGGTCGATCATAAAACACTTAATTTATTGTTTAACACCTGATGAATGAGAAATCATGTACTGAAAAGTTTCATACAAATATGAACCTTATTTAATCATAATTTTTTTCCAGTTGGTATTCCTGGACACTGAATAGTTTGGTCAATGGCGTTTATGCATTCGGATTTCTCTTTATGCTACCCCAACTTTTCATCAACTACAAATTGAAATCTGTTGCTGCACTTCCTTGGAGAGCTTTCACTTATAGGGCGTTCAACACTTTCATTGATGACATATTTGCTTTTATAATTACTATGCCGACAGCACACCGACTAGCTTGTTTCAGGGATGACATAGTGTTTTTGATTTATCTCTATCAACGATGGTAAGATGGAATACCCGTAATAACTTCAATTCCTTATGGTTATTTTCAGGTTATATCCTGTAGATGAGAGTAGAAAAGATGACATGGCCCTAGGAAATGGCGAAGTGAAAGAAGCCAGTAAAAAAAATCAATAACCGGCCAAAGTTTCTTAGATGTTATTATTTATGACTTTATAGAGGATAAGTAACATTCCAAAGCAGAAATTGACTGATATAAGGGAAAATATAATAACACATATCTCCAATGAAGACATTCTAATGGTTTCTATTTCTTTTTTTAATTATGGATGTTCCAGCCTTCAATAATTAAATTTGTTCCTATCATGTTTTTATCTTCTTGGTAATACATGTTTTGGTTAAGAGTTTATAAATAGTTTGTTATATCAAAGAGTTTTATTGGAAAATGTTGCTATTTCCTTGCCGATGAAGCTGTAATAATGACTAGCCATAGCTTGATAAATCCTTCCAATACGAAGATCTTGTTTCGAAAATTTGCTTACGTAAAAATTGTAGAACGTGTTGTTTGAATTAAAAAAAAATTCAAACAAAAGCACCATGACCTTTCCATATTCTCCTATTATGACATTATTAAAACAGTTTTCGCTCAGGATGTTGAGAATAAGAAAAATGAACATAATAGTGACTATGAATATTTGACGCTTTTTCCTGTATTTTTTTAAAACATTTTTTGAAACAAGTCTAATTAATACAATAATTTTAACAAAAATGAATACAGCATTGATTACTCAATCACATCAGAAACAGAAAGTACAATTTTTTCTCACAAATTAATTTTCTCTCCATGTATAAACGAAAAAGCTCAGGCTCTAGAAATATTTTAGCTCGGTAGAGAATTTCGAATAATATGTCCAGTTTTCCAAAACGTCTAATAGGCACTCGAACTTGGCTCACCCTGTATATTGGTCGAGAGATTTTGCTCGAAATTCTTCACATGTAAATCAAATAAATAGGATAGAGTGGTGAACTCATGGCCAATCCAAACTCTTGTTGATAAAAGTGTCTTCAGATTGGAAATATATGTTGTTTCGATACAAATGGTAAGTATTTCCATTATTGCATTCACGCTAAGTGTAGTTCTTTCAATTAGTGTTTGATCATCTTTAAGCTTTTTTCTTACGATTAATTGTTTTATCCTTTGGGATATTGGTGAATTAACTCGTGACATCGATGCTGACCATGATGTCTTCCAAGATTTCTTGGTTTCTCATTATTTCTATAAATTTTGTATTTTTAACCATAAATGTAGATCTCTTAAAGGAGATTTAATTTCCAGAGGAAATTTCGCCAAGTGTTGACATGGTGAATTCCTGGGACTCTCAGTGGGTCGCAAAGGAATATTCATTTCATGTATTCTTGGTAGACCATATAGATATGGAGGTTTGCTCAAGTGTAGTGTTAATCTCGATCTAATGTATGTATCAGGAAATTCATTTCTATATTTATATAAGATTTTATAAATCTTCGTTTCAAATGTGAAGGAAGCATCTTTCTTCAGTTACTTATATTTTCCTGCGTCTAATATTTCATCAATATTTTTTACCTTGAAAACGACAGAAAATGTCTGTCGAAACACTAGTAGCAAGTTGAATATTTCCTGAGTTATAGTGTGGGTCTCTCAATTGTTCTTAACCTGAAAATATAATTTATCTCGGGGCAAGGATGTGGAAAATGAAAGGAGTGAAAATAACGAAACAAAATTTTTTTGGATACAAAAAATTGCGGGAATAATATGCCGTCGTAGGAAAGACGATGGCGTGTTCTAAGTCGGTGGTGAACAGATGTAGCATTCGCCCTTGGATGTCTTGACTAGAAGTGGACTTTGTTGTTGGATAGTTGTTCCGCAAACCGGATCGATTGTTTATGTTAGCAGCGAATGCTAAATTGTATGATAAAATTATATTCCTCAGCACTTTAATAGAACAAGAAATGCTAGGTTATATTATGCAAATGAAAAACTAAATGTCCGTGGGTTATGATGGTATTCCCCACTTCTCAAAAGTAGTGCAGCAATTCTGATAAAACCTTTGACATACATAATTAATCGGATACTAGAAACAGGAAACTACCCACCAGCCCTCAAAGAATCTCACACAGAACAATCTTGGGTAAAACCTTTATTTATATATTATAATATATAAACAAAGGTAAAACTAAGATGTCTAGAATAAAATTTTAGACATCTAAGATGAAAACAATTAATAAAAAAAAGGTGACAGTTACAACTACGAAAATTACAGGTCAATATCGGCCTTCGAGTGGCTCTAGGATTTACAATTCTTATCTAACAAGAAGAATTCAAAAAAGATCTAAAACAACAAAATATGTTGAACGAACAACATCAGATGCCTTATATGTGAGGAGGGATATACCTTAAGGCTCAATTCTTGGTCCCCTGTTGTACATTATATACATTAACGATCTGGCTCAGGAAACATACTGACACTTACAGCTGATGATGTTTCTAAGATTTGTTGTGGAGCCCCTGCATATGAATGCCAGAATGATGTGATGTTGTTAACATGATCTAAAGGGTCGGAAGTAAGCATCAACAAAACGAAACTATTAATTATCAAAGAGAAAAATCAGCCTGCGCTGCAGGTGACTATCGAAAATGGAAACATAACAGCCTAGAACTCATTACCTTTCCTTGGAGTTCATATTGACTGCAACCCAAATTGGGGATAATAGGTCGATAATATGTATAGCAATTAGTCTAGAAAAATATTGATATGCTCACTGATTTCCGTCGAGATTGATGCTGCCCTGATTGCATACCATGCATATGTGCACTTAAGTATGGCGTTATAAGATTTTGCCCCAAAGCTTTAAGCATGGCAGTCCAGTGTTGCAGAAAACAAGTCAGCAAAGGTTTTTGCTGAGGAAGGCCTACTATACACTGTTGGAGAGTTTCTTAATGCAAGATCTTTTGATGGACTTTAATTTCAATTTCAGTCTTCTTTGGTGTGTTTTTCTTTTTTATAGTTTCTCCATTTATCATTGTATTTTTTTTTTCTTTAATGAAGTGATCAACAATCTGTATGATTCCAAATCAAATAAAGATAACCTTTATTTATCAATCTATGCTTGAATCGTTTCCATCTAGCACATCATCTCAGAAACAATCAGTCGTCCATATATTCTCCCTATTATTTCTTGTTATGATTTATCAATTTATTGGCGCAGTTCTGATTTTGTGTTGGTTTTGAGTAGATTTTTTCTCTTATGATCCAAGACGTCCGATCCATCTGTCGGGATATTCTTCGTTCAAATATTCAAGTACTGATGAGCATCAAATCGAAGTACACACAAGCCAAAAAGGTGATACTAAAAAAGGTACACGATTAGAAAAGATACGCAAGAAATAAACGTCCCTACCAAAAGCGTACATCGGCAACTGTTTATCGACCAAATATCTCGGTCAAGTTCATTATTTAGTCGAATTCGTTGCATAGTTCAGCAGTTATGAGCATTTGAAATTTGATTTCCTCAATTTCTAGAATATCCACTAGATCTATCTGAAACTTGAAAATCATTTGAATAACGTTGAAAAGATGAAGTTGCCAAATTGTATGAAAATCGTCACGCTAAAGAATTGAAAAACAAATTATTTTAGAAATAATTCGATTACCTACTCATAAAATATTCGTCTGATTTCAACAAAAATTTTTGCATGTAATAGGTTGCCAAATATCACCCTTCCGCCTTTTCGTCTTTTGAATTTCGAGGCTCTGTATAAAGCGCTACAGAACTCGTAACTGGCAATACTATACATAATTTGAAAGGTCTTGGCATAACCTACAAAACGACGCTATGCATGATGAGTTTGGATATTGCGTTCAACACTTTAGAGGTGTAAACATGGAGTTCACTAACGTCGAAATTCGCGCTTTTTTTAAGTTTTCCTTCGTTAAAGGCAAATCCGCTGGAGAAACGTTCCGTGAGATTAATGGTGTTTTGGGGGATGGTATTCTATCAGTTCGAACCGCGGAGGAATGGTTTCGACGATTCAGAGCCGGTGAAAACGACACCATGGATAAGCCTACCGGCGGAAGACCTGTGACGACAAATACCGATCAAATCATGGAATACATCGAGTTAGACCGGCATGTGGCATTTCGTGAGATCGCTCAGGAGATGGGAGTTAGTCACCAAACCATTTTAAACCATCTGCAGAAGGCTGGATACAAAAAAAAGCTTGATGTTTGGATCCCGCATGATTTGACGCAAAAAAACCTTGTGGACCGAATAAACGCCTGCGATATGCTGCTGAAACGGAACGAACTCGACCCATTCTTGAAGCGGATGGTGATTGGCGACGAAAAATGGATCACAAACGACAATATCAAGCGAAAACGGTCATGGTCGAAGGCAGGTGAATCTTCCCAAACAGTGGCCAAGCTGGGATTGACGGCCAGGAAGGTTTTGCTGTGTGTTTGGTGGGATTGGAAGGGAATCATCCACTATGAGCTGCCCCCATATGGCCAGACGCTTAATTCTACCATCTACTGCAAACAACTGGACCGCTTGAAGCAGGCGATCGACCAGAAGCGTCCAGAATTGGCCAACAGGAAGGGTGTAGTATTCCACCAGGACAACGCCAGATCACACACTTCGTTGATGACTTGTCAGAAGCTACGGGAGCTCGGATGGGAGGTTTTATCGCATCCACCATATAGCCCGGACATAGCGCCAAGTTATTACCACCTGTTCCTGTCCATGGCGAACGCCCTTGGTGGTGTAAAGTTGAATTCAAAAGAGGCTTGTGCAAAGTGGCTGTCCGAGTTCTTTGAAAATAAGGAGGGGGGCTTCTACGAGGGAGGTATTATGAAGTTGCCGTCTACATGGAAACAGATTATCGAACAAAATTGCGCATATTTGAAAAATTTCGATCACTGTAACACTTTTTATAAAGCATTGAATAAAGAGCAAAAATGCGAAAGGGAGATATTTGACAACCTACACTCTGACAAAAAACTATCCGGAAATTCCCAATTAAAGTGTTCGTATTGAATATTTTAAAGTATGTGAAGTTTGCGTTGTTGGTAGGACTGTCCGTACGCCAAACATAAGCATGTCTGTTAACTAATTTGTTTACGACAGATGTTGAAATCAATCGAAAATATTAAACAACATTTCTGTTTTGAACGAAATTTCGTGTGCCCAAGTGTACGAATCTAACAGAGCCTTTAAAAATGGAGATTTGCCTCGTCCAGGACGACAGTCGACCTCTTCAACCAACGATAATGTCCAAAAAATCAAAAAAATTGTGGACGTTATGCTAGCGTTATATATAGAGATAGCTCATGATCTCAACATCTCTCGTGAAATCGCTCATCATAAAGTAATTACATAGAGATGTGTGTTCTGTGCGCTCGTCTGATTTCGATGAACCAATTTGGGCATGTAGCGCATCGTCGCTCGGCTGGTTCCGTTATGCAGGGCATACACGCTACGGTAGACCGGAGAGGAAAACTGTACAGGTATACCTGCGCAGGTCGACCGGAGCGTGTGTGTCATAGTTTTTCAAACCTGCACAGGTCGCCATTTTTGTCAGGTCGCTTTATCAAACAAAAAAGTGCCCTAAGGACCATATATCAGATGAAGAGGACTGACATCTGCAGAGAAGTATTTAAAAGAGAAGGAATACTTACCATCACATCCTGTTTCATACTCACCTGCGTTAAGTTTGTTCATCAACACAAGGACAAATTCCCGAAATATTCCCAATATCATAATTATGATACTAGGGAGAAAAATAATTATGCGTTCCCATACACAAGAATGAAAAGAACCCAACAAGGTCCAAACCATCTGTGTTTGAAGTTTTATAATAAGCTTCCTAGTCATATAAAAAAATCAAAATCTTCCTACATTCACGAGGGCGGTAAAAACTCTCCTCCTGGAAAAAACGATATATGACCTGACCGAGTTTTGAACTGGCTCTTTCTCAGTACAATGTTGATTATGTTATTATGTGTTGATGTATTTCACAATATTATGTGTGGCACGACAAGGGCCTTTGAAAGTTAAATGAAAACGAAAGAAAATTAACAATGAAATTCTGATAAGAAAAAATGACTCGAAAGAAAATCGAATGCTGGAGCAATCGACGTCTGCCTACCTGGTTTCACAGTACGGCTGAATCAACGTGTCACTCACGAGCGAGAAATAGTCACTTTTTCACCAGAGTTCTAATTTGTAGAAATTGAGAAATTCATTGATTGCGAAGAAAGTCTTGCACTTTACCGAACGAGCGCGGCTTCAGTACTCCCTGGATGAACGACGATTTCGTACTCTCTGGCGACATAGGTCATATGCTCCAACATATGTTACGCGCTCATCGGGAAATGAAGTGAATATACGTGGGCCGCACGAAACGAGCAAGCAACTTGGAATAAAAATGAATGAATGCAACTAATAATAATAAGTTGCAGTAACAATGTGTACTCATTGATTTTGCACATTTCTATTTTGTACATACCTATACATATACCTTATTTGTACATATTTTATACATATATGATGATGCTAGTCTATTTTACAATATTATGTGTGTTCATTGATTTTATACTTTATATATATTTTGACAAGCCATAAATCATTTATTGGCAACTATTTATACATGTAATTGTATTGATAGTGACATGTATGAATAAATAAGTAAGCCGGAGCAAATTTGAGATTCGACTCGGTCTAGTGGCACCGTACGGCCGCTGCTAACGAACACAAGAACCGCCCGGTTTACCGGAACGTCCCCACATACGAGGCAGACCTGCGCAGGTATACCTGTACAGTTTTCCTCTCCGGTCTACCGTAACGTGTTTTCCCTGCATTACAGTTAATTTTCTTCAAAAACAGTACCGGACGCAGGTAGTTGCAGACATGCTGGATCGTGCAAGTTGTGATTCCACGTTCAGGGGACGAGACAGAGGTCTGCGAACGAACTCACAATCAACAGAAAGGGCTAGAAAAATGAGCTGAAACCGAAAAGCCTCTCAGAAGTCGATCGGAAATCAAAACGATGCTTATTTTTTTCTTTGATATTCGTGGTATGGTTCATTATGAATTCATTCCGCTAGGACGACGGGTCGAATAAGACTATTTCAACTCTTTCGAGGCATTTGCGTGAAAGTATTCGCCGTAAGTGGCAAGATTTGTAGCAAAACAATTCGTGGATTTTGCATGGTGATAACGCACCATCTCATTGAGCCACCTTTATTAACGATTTTAAGACCAAACACTGGATAAATACCATCAGGCAGCCACCTTATTCGCCTGATCTAGCTCCGGGGAAACATATTTGACTCCATAGACGGCATAAAAAGAATTCGAAGGAGGACCTGAATGCCATCCCGAAAGTTTTTATGAAAATATTTTCAAGTTTGCATTAAAAGTTGGCACATGTGTATCGCTTCAAATGGAGCATATTTGAAGGAGATTACTCAAATATTGAAGAAGTTTAATATTTTTGCATTTTATTGACCAATAAAAACAATTATTGTCGCATAAACATCACAAGATGAAAAAGGCCGCATTTTAACAATAGGGTAATAACTGATTTTCTGGAATTTTTCAACTCTCTAATAATCCAATAAATAACGGAACATTCTGGAGTGTCAATTAGCCAATATAAAGCCAGGTGTCTGGGTAGGCGAGACAGAGCTGTTTAGAAAACGTTGCCGACAAGTGAATCTAAATTCTCTGTACATAAATTATTACTTTAAGTGGAGAAAATAAATTAGTTATTGAAATGGGACTGGTTTTTTGTGTGTAGAATTATTATTTAGGCAATAAACATAATCTTTTATTGTTCTTCTTTCCAACAGACAATTTCTGTTGTTTTCAAGGCAAAAAAACGGCTTTAAAAAAAAACTGACAAGATAAGAACATTTTTTAATTTTTACTGTGTGACATAGCATAACTATACAGCGCTTCGGTAGCCGAGAAGCTAGAGCTCAAAGTTCATACCAACTAGGTGCCGGGTTCAACTCCCGGCGGCTCTCCCATTCTCAAAAATTTCTAATATCCCCTGCGTGCATGGCGCACATAAGCCATACTGATGAGTGCGCCAGGAACGAAACGCATATGTAGGGATAACACTTCCGATCCTACATAACTAATGAAAAATATCTTGTCAGCTTTTTTTAAAAGCTTATTTTTCGCCTTGCAAACGACGGACGATGTCAAGAAATCGTTTTCTGGCAACTACGTCATCAAAACGATTAATATTGTGATCTTCCCTTTCAACTTTATTATACCGTGACGTTTTTCGGTTAAATAATACAAGTCATTTTTGCCAATATGCGTGATTTATACTATAGTGGTAATAGTCAATATTATGGAACAAATTCATTTGCTCCTGCGAAACAGATATGGGAGGCGAAAGTGCTAAGCAGTGGAAAAAGAGAGGAGAACCAAGAGCGAATTGAAATTTATTAATTTGAGGTTGTTTTGATGGAATTGATAATTTTGTTGTTTTACCCAAACACTGAATCGTAGTATTGGGATTCAGATTAGTTATATATAAGTACCTATACTCATTGTCTCAGAAGAAAAATATTTAGCAACAAAATCTTGAAACAGTTCAGTTTTTGTTTCACTTTTACCAAATTTTTAAGCATTTTTGAAGGATTTTTATTGCACCTTGTGCCACTCCCATCAATCCTCTGAATTTTTTCCATATTGAAAGTGGGTTCTTCGTACTTTTTTTACAGAAATTTTCAAGAAAAAAATTTTTTTTTTTTGAAAAATTAGTTACCTCAGAGATTTTCAGTTTGTGCTTATTCTCATGGATCATTTCTTTTGAGACGATGGTTTTGTTTCACATATTCTAATTTTTCACGAGAGGGGGTTAAAAGTTGTGCATGGACAAAACTGTGATGGTCTACTTTCATTTGGTGACAAATTTCATCAGGAACTATCGTCTCAAAGTAAATGTGCCATGACGAAGTGCACATACTGAAAACCTCTTTGAACTAATTAAAAAAAAATTCTTTAAAATTTCGTCACGCCTGTAAAGAAGATACAAAGAACCAGCCAAAAAAGTGCACATGACTTACTTTCCGTCTTGAAAAAATTTAGAGGGTTGATGGGGATGACACAGGAAGCAACAAAAATCCTTCGAAACTGCAAAAAAATTTGGTAAAAGTGAAATAAAAATTGACCTATTTCAGGATTTCATTACCACATATCTTTCTTTCTTCTGGGAAAATGAAATTGATAAACAAATTTTCTCTACTGAACCAATTTGCTGATACAACTGGATAAAAAACCTAGCCGAGATATTAATCCCTCAAACCCATCCTAAATATGTTAGCTCTCTTCATCATTCTGTTCAAGATTTATGGTGTTCACAGACGGGTAAAATCAAAATTGAACATGATCATGAATTACAGATAGTTGTGCAAATTAGGTGAACAATAGCTCCAAAAACTAAGAAAGTATATAACTTGATAATAGAAAGCGATCAGATTTTAGAGTATAAGAACTATTTTTCAGTCATCTATCATGTGGTACTATGCATTGTAGTTTATTCTTTGTTACCATGTATAGTATATGAAACTTAAACTTTTGAGGTCGGTTCGCACTGAAGTGTCGCCATCGGTGGACAATCAGGAGAATGGATTGGAATGGAAGGTCGTTTCCGTAAACGTTCATCTCATGGACGTAATCGCCCATTGGTTGTTGGAAGCTTTTCGGGAACTCTTCCGTTGAGGGAGTTGAGAAGTTTAAGGCATTCCATGTGTCGAATCTGAAACCTGAGACTACAGTGGAAGATTTACAAAGTTTTCTAAATAAAACTTTTCTATTGTGAAGTGTGAGAAACTCTCGTCAAGATATCCGGAGAGTTATTCGTCTTTCAAGGTACTTCTTCCAAATTCTGATTATGAAAGAGCCCTTGACGGTTCAAACTGGCCTAATAAGGCCAGTGTTCATCGTTTTTTCGCCCGAGAGCGGTGAACAATCAAACAACTTAAAAGTTGTGAAGGATGCTTCCATTAAAATACTTCAATTAAATGCTCAATGCATCAAAAATAAAATAGTGACCGTGGAATCAATCTTGGCAGAGCGTGATCCTGACATTGTAAGCATTGTTGAGCACTGGTGCGAGGAGGAAAATGTGAAAACCATGACCATTCCTGGTTATATACAAGCTGCCTGTTATTGTCGCCCAAATAGAGAACATGGTGGATCAATAATCTACGTCAAGTCTGGTCTACAAACGAAGAATTTGTGTGTGTTCAGATTTTCAGAAGAAATGGTGTGTGAAATGAGTGGAACAATAGTGACTGTTAACAACATGCGGATGGGTATTCTGAGCGTCTACAGACCATGTTCTGGTAATATTGAAACTTTTCTTGATAGACTATCACTTGCATTGAATCATTGTTGTGCTTCAACCGATAACATATTTGTATGTGGTGATTTGAATATTGATTTTTGAAAGACAATTGTATAAATTACAAATTACTTATTGATTTAATGGAATGTTATGATCTACACATCTCATCTAACACTCCTACGAGAGTATTTACTGATATAACGGGTCATACATCTGTGTCCAAAGTCGATTATATTCTAAACAATGCAGATCCATCAATTTGTCATGCTGAGGTTTTTGAAGCGTTTCTGAGTGATCACCGTGCTGTTTCGCTCGAACTGTCCATTGGCCTTGAATTGAGGAAGAAACCTGTCACAGGGTTAGTGAGGAGTTTGAGTCAGAGGAACCTGTGCAAATTTGTTGATCAAATTCAAAATTCAGCTTTGAAGATATTTACCTTCACTCTAATGTTGATGATTGCTTTGAAGCTTTCACGGATATTATTTTGAGTAACTTTGAAGCATGTTGCCCTCTTATTAGATATACCGGTTGTGTTCAAAATGTTAAAAATGGGTCACCCTGAAATTACACATGCTAAACAGGAACTGAAGAAGATTCACTGGTTATATACTAATGTCAAAACCCCAACCACCATTGATTTATACAAAAAAGCCAAAGCATCTTATAATCTCTTATTAAAAAGTGCCAAATATAACTTTCATAGTGCCCTTGTCGAAAGATCAGACAATAAGAATAAAACAGTGTGGACTTTGGTTAATGCTTTGACAGGCCGTAAGAGCGTGGAACAGAAGTCCATTTCATTGGAAATTGATGGTATTATGTATGAGGAGCCGAGTGTTTTAGCGGAAATATTCGCCAGCCATTTTACTACTATTGCTGAGACCACCCTCTACCAGTATTATAAGGGTTCATTATCCTCTTCTTGTACTACTTCAGGTATTCAAGCTCAAACTTTTTTCTTTCATCCAGTTTCAGAGCTTGAGGTTCACGATGTCTTGAGATCCCTCAAAAATAAAAAGAGTTCAGGCGTTGATGCAATCTCTGCGTGGGTTCTTAAGTTGATAGGATCAGAAATAGAACAGCATTTCACACATATTGTCAACTTATCAATTGTTTCAGGTATGTTTCTCGGTTTATGAAAAAGGCAGTTGTTATTCCATTGCATAAAAAGAATAGTATTCATGATATTTTGAATTACCGTCCCATATCCATCTTGAGTATATTCTCTAAGGTAGTTGAAAGAATAGTATTCAATAGAATGATGAAATACCTGGATAGGTTTCAGATACTTGATAGTGCTCAGCATGGCTTTAGGCCTGGTCGCTCAACTCAAACTGGAGCTTTGCATTTTATGGATTTCATCTATGAATGCCTTGATGTTGGTGATTGTGTCGCTGGAATATTTTTTGACCTATCCCAGGCGTTTGATAGTCTTTCCCATAAGTTCATTTTGAACAAATGCTATGATTTTGGATTCAGGGGTGTGTTCCTGGACTGGATCCACAGCTATTTGACTGGTAGGATGGCTTCCGTGAGAGTTCAAGGAGTTGTATCCACTGAACATAATATAGCGTTGGGTGTACCACAGGGTCAGTCCTGGGACCACTCCTCTTTCTGTTATTCATCAATGACCTACCAGCGTATCTAAGAAGGAAAATTTTAAGACATTCTCGTGGAGACCGGGCTTTGCTGAGGATACTGGGAATGGTTTTGTTCGCTGACGATGCATCTATAGCTGTTTCTGCGAGCACATTGGAGGAGTTATGGGATTGTGTGAACTTCTGGTCCGGAGCTTTGTGGAATGGTGCCAATTGAATGCTATTATGCTGAATGTCAGCAAGACTGAATTGGTTCATTTCTCACTGACAAATGTTGGCTCTAATAAATTTGTAATACATGTTGTAGACACCAGTATTCCTTGAACGATAGCATCAAGTTCCTCGGTGTTCATATTGATCAACATCTGAAATGGAACACACATGTTGATGCAGTGTGCAAAAAAATTAATAGCTCCTATTATGCAATATCAAGAATTAAGGATATGCTTCCTGAGAGACACCTTATATGTACCTATTACAGCTTGGTGTACTGTCATTTGTCCTATAATATAATGTTATGGGGAAATTCCTCTGAGTTAACAGGGCCTTCATAATTCAGAAAGAATACTGCGAACGATGTTAGGTGCTGCTCCATGATCCTCTTGTAGACTTCTTTTTTGTTGAGAAAGCATGTATTATAAATCTTATTTCTATAAGTATAATCATGAAATTTAATAAAAATTCATATCTATGTGGTAATTTAAATTTTTTTGATTCAAAGGGGTAAATAAAAATGTTTTAATCTCAATTTTTCACTTTAATATAACTTTAAAAAAAAGTGTAAATAAAGGTATATTCTAACTAATGTTATCTTCTTTTTATATTTGTTGTGATATAAATTTTATTACACCTAAATATAATGACATTTAAGGAGCAATCATTAAACATTTTACATACAGCTCCTTGAATTATTTTGGTTTGTTCCATAACGATTAAAAACTTAAAATTCTTATAACAATCAAATATATATATATTATTAATTTCTTTTCAAGTTATAAGTGATCATCTCAAGAGGGCGAGATATATTCTTAAACTCATACATTGTATTGAAAGAGCAGACTACTTCACAGTTAATTGCATTGCATTAAAATTGCACTGACTACTCTTTGATGTCACAATTATTTCTAGCTTATTTCTAATAGCATTTATATCCACATCTCTATTGATCTGTTTTAAATGCCATATTTTACTGATTGACTGATGAAGAACCAACCATTCAGGCAGTTCTTTCACCAACAATTTGATATGTTCTTCCATCTCTATTTTTGTCAAAGTTACTCTATAGCAATCACCTAACTTTTCAACAACATCATCCAATTTCAAGACATTCTTCTTTTCCGAGACAAAAAGACTTTTTGTTAGTCTCGCAAGTTCAGGAAGGTGAGAGTAAACTTTAAGTTCTTGCTCCTTGTCTGCAGATCTAGTCATAGAAACTAATGCTTTGGCTGCCTGACGTTGTCTTACTTTTTCCAACAAGGCTTTGGGAATGCCTCTCAGAATTGATGGAGGAGAAATATTACTTTGAATTCTTTCTATAGGTTGTTCTTTATTTTTAGCACTCAATCTTTCAAGTGCTTGTTGCATTCGACTATTATGTCCAAACATTTCTCTGGCTTTCTCCAATACTTCTTGCCCTGACAACATTTTCATTTCCTCTGGAGGCTCTGGTAATTCATCCTCTTCAATATCAGGAACACTCTCAAGGTCAAATTCCTGATGCCACCTTTTGATTTCTTCCTTTGGAATATCCATTGGTGGCTCTAGGGATTTAAGGAATTCACTGTGATAGTCTTTGACTTTATCAAGCAGTACAGCAAACAAAACTTTTCGTCTTGACAATAAAATCTCTGAGTTTATTTGATCAGCACCTCCAATCAAAGGCGTCAGAACCAATTCCCACTTTTCCTCTCTTTTGCCAGTTCCAAATACTCTCAATTTTTCTTGCTGATACTTAAAGGAATCTGGATACATTTTTTTTATTTGAGCCAAACAACGTTTAGATAAATTTCTCTTCATCAAATTTTCAACAGCAGGCTTCAATTTAGAAAATGTGATTGTCTCTTTTCTATTATATAAAAGTTGACTAACTGTATCTATAGCCCTGAACATTTCAGCAACATAACTATATTTTCTTGGTAATTTCAGAGCAGGTTTGAAAGATTCATCTTCAATTTTTTTCAACGGACTTGTGCATAGAGAAACGGAATTCTTAGTAGGACTTAAGAGATTGAGAAGATTCTTTCTTACAGTTAAATCTTTCTTTGGACTGGCATGTAATTTTTTCTGGGGACTGAAAAATAAAAACACATTTCATATGAACCAAAGAAATTTCAATTGAAAGGTTGAGATTTATTCTTAGTGTGAATAATGAGTCTTCAACAGAGAAAAGGTTACCTACAGATCAATGGCCAGTGAATTCACCTATTGTCTAATAGTGATACGAAAGGGAATGTTATAACAGTTGTATCCTTCTCGGTAAATTTGTTGGTCAATTTATTAGTGAATAAAGCATCCCTCCCTTAATATTGAATTAATTATCTATAAATGAATAAGTACATACCTCAATTGTACTTCCAACGAGATGGTCTCAAAGTTCTGAAGTTCAGGACTGATTGGAGAATTAAAGGAAATTTTGTAACTAGATTTCTCAAACTGCTTCCGTCTATTCTGAAGATCCTCAAATTTTGATAATGAAGCTTTCAAATCAGCTAATCTGGAACTCTTACCAAGCTTGAGTTTCATCTTATTCAAGGAGGCATCTTTCGTTTTTCCATTCACTTTATCCATTCCATTTTGTATTTCACAAGAAGTTACCTGTTGTACATGATTTTCTTCCCGAGGCCCAACAGAAGTGGTTGTTTCATTGGAAAGTACTTTATTTACAAAGGATTCAATATTCAGTTGTCCTTTAAGTGTAGAATTTGGTTTACGTCTTAGAGCTCGTATTTCGGTGTTCTTTTTCGGTATGGGGGCAGCTTTGATGATCTGAGGTGCATCTCCATCTGTTGTAGATTTTGCAGACAATATTCCTTCTCCCTCATCAACTATTAAGACCTTACTCGCTCTATCAACTTTGAGATCATCCGTTGCTGCACGTTTTCTCGTATTGAAATATGCAGCTATTAAAGGCTGAGCCATAATATTTACAATTTTGTTTGAAAATATAAATTATGTCGTAACGTAGCGAACCACGATATAAAAGTAAATAAACCAAACAATTGGAACACTCAAAATTCAAACACGAATTCCCTCCAAAACTTGAGTCAAATGTCACCACGTTGACTAGCGCACAGCGGACTACCGAATTCCGAATAAGTACATGAAACAGGAACGAAATATATTTTGTCTAAAAATGGGGTAGTTATTTTGTTCATAATGTGATTGATTACAGTTTCTCCGTCTTGATTACTGCTAATGAGTTCAAAATAGCATTTACACCGAATGAATGCTTTGTTGCACTTCTAAATCAATTAACAATGAAATTTTATCTTGGAATCCTAATGAATTAACCTGTTAAGTCAGTGTCGTTCATAAACGACGAAATCGACGTGAGAGATTCGTAAGACTCATGAGAGGAAATGACGAATTGGGGATATATTGCGAAAACATTTCAAATGAGGACTAGCAAGATAAGTGAAATTCCGTAAGGTACCAAAAAATGTTTTTGGTCTTTTGGCAACTGATAATATTATTAGTCACTTGAAAAGGATGGAAGAAACAAAACACAGTTTATTCGCCCAAACAATTTGCTACTACAAATAAATCGTTTTGAGAAAACTGTATATTTTCTTTGTCTTACAGGGGTCCGCTTTGAGAAGAACAGATAAGATTTTCTTCGCTCTGATAAAGCACTTTTGAGTGAAGCCGGTCTTTGTTCACCCAAGGATTGTGAAAACAAACCAGATGAGGATTGAGGTTTACCGACTTTGAATTGTAGGGCCGTTAATGGCAGCTTTGTTCAGCAGGCCTGAAAAGATGATCATAATTCATTAGTAGTTGGCACAAACCAGTAATCTGGTTTGTGGACATTGTCAATGGTTATGAGTTTTATCTGGCGACGATCCGTTCATGTAAATTCAATGTTCGTAAAAAGATAAAATAGTGAATTGGAATGTTTGGGTTGATGAAGTTTTCTGTCTTGAGTATGGTTTTGGATGTTGGTTCGTGATATTTAGTGCTGCTGTATTGAAAAAAACCGTTTGGTATAGGAAACATCCCAGACTCCAGCTGAATCCTGGAACCAGACTGCTAATAGGATCGAGAATTATAGAGTTTGGTTGCATAGCAGAGAATACTGAGCCTTGTTAGAAGTCACCATGAGCCAGGGCCGGATTTAGAGGTGTGGGCCCCCTAGCCTCGAATTATTTTCAAAATAAAATGGATGATCTTTTAAAGTAGGGGTTTTCAATACATAATTTATCGAGAAACCAAGATTCTTTTATTATTTAACAAAAATAGTATGAAAAAACAATAATTGAGTGGCATTAAATGAACGGAACCTTCCGAGCTTTTTTGGCTGAAAAATCGTCAATTATTTCAGTAAAATCCAGTTCACGGAGTAAATCGCTCTCAATGCTTAGGAGAGTAAGCTTTGAGAGACGATTTTGTCCCATAGTCGTTCTGAGTCTATTTTTGATGATTTTCATTTTCGAAAATGATCGCTCTCCAGTGCAATTGGATACCATAAGAACCAAATACATTCTCAACGCGATTTCGATGTTTGGGAATGTAGCTCGAAGATTTTGATCATCGAGAATTTGGTAATAGTACATTTCTAGAGATTGGTCTTTTCCAAAGTCTCTTTTATATGATTCAATAAAAGAGACAAATTGAACTAATTCATTTCCGAGACTTGGTTCTAAATCATTCTCATAAACTTTTACCGAAGCCTCTGCTGCAGCCTGCAAGTCTTCAGTATTCATCTTTTCGATTTGATTCAGAAATCCGAATCTCGAACGGACAGCTTCATAGGCATGCAATCTTTCACTGAGAGAAATACATAGCTGGTCGATTACTGGTATAAAGGCAAATACTTTGTATTTCTCCTCGGTGACAGATTGGCTTCCTGTGCTTTCCCGTAATCTAGCGGATTCAACCTCACGTTTCTCGTAGTGGTGCGTGATTGTACGTATTCATCAGTCCCAGATATTTTTTTGGCAGCTTCCTCATATTTATCAAAATCGTTTCTTTTGGATTCCACTAATGATTTCAATGATTCCAGGGCACGCATTGCTGATTCAAGAATCATTTTCGGGTCTTGCAACATCTTATTTGTAGCGTTGAATCGCTCCAAGATGTCGTTCCAGAAGATTGCGAATAAAGCGGTTTCGAGACTGTTCATCTTCTGCAGAAGGTGCGTTGCTTCGTGCCTTGCAATGTCTTTTTGCTCCTTATCAGAAGATATGCTGGATAGAGCTTCTTTGATTTCCGAATAACCGTCGACTATGGCTTTCGTAGCGTCAGCTCGACAAGACCAACGGTGTCATTAAGCTTTTTCAAGACGTAAAACTGTCCGTTTTTTTTCTTGGATAACTTCTCGATCAGAATTCCGTATCGTTCTGTACTTGCTGTGAAAAAAGTATATAAATTCTGAATAAAATCAAAGAATTTAACAGCTGATGGACATGAATTGGCAGCTGCCTTTCCAACCAAATTGAGAGAATGACCACAACATGGTACGAACGCCGATAAATGATTTTTTTCCAAAATAAGAGCCTGCATGCCTTTGTATTTGCCACTCATGTTTGCAGCATTGTCGTAAGATTGGCCACGGCAATCCATAATGTCTATTTGATGGGCGCTTAAAAAGTTGAGTAGAGCGTTTGCGGTGGCTTCGCCAGTATGACCACAGTTTGGTAAAAATGTGAGATATCTTTCTTTTGGTGTCGATCCTTCCATATATCGAACAACTACAGTTAGTTGATCGATGTGAGATTCGTCCGGAGTAGAGTCCACTGATACAGAATAATATTTCGATTTTTTTATCCTGCATACTATTTCATTTAGTACTTTACCACCCATACAACTGATCAGTTCTTCGCAAATCGTGGACGAAAGATAATTTACATGGCCACTCCCTTTGTTTGCATGCTCTTTCAAATGGGTTGCCAAGATTGGTTCATATTCGGCTAACAATTCCAAAATTCCCAGAAAATTTCCATTTCTTGGTGAGCCAACAATTTCATTCTCACCTCGGAAAGCTAATCCGCGTTCAACAATGAATGGTACTGACAATAATTCTGAGTATTTTTCGCCAATACTCGATTTGTTGTGCCTCTTCAATCGCTAGCTCCTGATCGATGCGTCCCCTTAATTTTCCCCGTTGAACCAAACTCATTACTGCTTCCAAATGAGACTTCGAAATCTCATGTTCACATAGACGATCGGATGCATGCTTCCAGTTACTAAAACCTTTCCCACTCAGTTTACTGTTTAGAGGTGACATTAATTTACACACATAACAATATATTTTCCCCGTGGATGGAGAAAAGCACAACCAGAATCGATTGACGGTCTCTTGATTTTTGTTGCGACGTGTAAACATGTTCTTTGTACATTTCCGAACAATGTTGACATTATCCCGCTGATGATATTGAGGAACTGAATTTTGCAGAGATACTTCATCGCAATTTTGAAGTTCTGTTGAACCTTTTGTTGCCCAATATTCTATCATTTCTTCAGTTATATCAACAGGCCAAAGACCTATGTCATTTTTGAGACCGCAAAATTTTGCTTCCTCCTGAGTCTGATATTCAGTTATAGAAAATTGTGTAGTGTCATCTGATGAAACGCCAACCCCAGGATTATCTTGGATAATATCTACCACATCTCTATTTACTATTGAATCTTCTGTTGTTTGTTCAGGATCTTGAGCTTCTTTATTTAACGACGAAAAAAAACTGGTCAATTTGGGTATTTTAGCTATAGTTTCTTCAGATTTTTTTACTCGTTCTGCTCGCACTTTCCTTTTCTGAGAGCCACTAGGCAAAGCTCGAGGAGTT
Source organism: Micraspis discolor (assembly GCA_030674115.1). NCBI lineage: Eukaryota > Metazoa > Arthropoda > Insecta > Coleoptera > Coccinellidae > Micraspis > Micraspis discolor. The sequence goes on from JARTUT010000462.1 coordinate 300,191, forward strand.
TTGTGACGATCACCCATGATTCCACTATGAATGAGATATGAAGAACATGGTTAGTGATCAAATAATTAACAGAAGCTGAACCAAAAACACGCATGACATGGTAAATAATAAATCATAACCCCTCCGCAACCGTCTTTTATATTCTTGTTCTTTGCATATAGCCAAAAAAATATTCATTTACCACAATATAATTATTACCTATTTATTTTCAACAGAAAATACTAATTCATTTTATCGAAAGTGACTGATCTAGATGAAATTTAATTCGAAGGTCCTCAACTCATGTTAATTTTCAAACTTAATAGGTAGGTACGAAAATTTCTATTCTGAATAATGTTTTTCCTAATTTATAGTACACTTCATTGTGAATCACTATTAATATTACATCCTATAAATGTGGGTTTTAATTAAAAGAACGCAGAACAAGAACATTATTTGTCGATCTTTTAGTGTAAACGAAAACAAATATCAGCGAGCAAAAACGAGAACTAGGAACTAGAATTCCAGCTCAAGATAGATTGAGCATTCTCAGAATATTCCAAGAACGTAGATAGAACAGCAGAAGAATGATCTTCGCTTCGATCCTCGTCTATTCACACTAGGAGAATTTGATAGAATGGGGATAGAATGAGCAATCGCTCCTCTGATGTAAATCGGCCTTTATCTTTAATATGATTCTATATTCTATCGAAACTAGGATAGATATCTAAGGATAGCAATTTTCAAATAATTTATTTGAGCTTGGAGGCAATGTGGCACTTTCGTCAGCCAAAATAGTGATGACATTCACATTTTCGCTATCACCATGTTGAAAAAGACACTGTTTGTTGTGGATTACGAGATGAAGTTGAAAATACTCACGTCTGGTCTGACCGTAGAAATTCGATAGAATTTACTTCATTTGCACAATGTTCGCAAGTTCTTAGCTCCTCAGACGCAGGTGAATGTATAAAACTTCGGGATTCCCTGCTACAAACTCTTCACTTCACTTATCAGTTATCACTTCACTCGGACACGCGTATTATGCCTAACGCTTCCCTTACGTAAAATTGAACAGTGGGCCGCCATACGCCTGCCTGAGCGTGAGCGCTTGCGCGGCACGTTTAATTCGTTTACGTTCACTCATCGAATACCACAACAGAAATTATTGTCCAGTAGAAGACTTTCTTCTTTTTTTTCATCATGATTTAATTACATTATAAGAAATATTGAAGGAAAATTTTTTTACTAGTGTTTCCTAGTTGAAATTTAAAATTTTTCCGAATTTTCTTGAGTGGTGGCTCCTTTTTGTGGGGGCCCCTATTTTGTGGAGGCCCCCGGGCAGTTGCCCCTGTTGCCCCCTAAATCCGGCCCTGCCATGAGCAGTTGAGAAGAACCCGCAGACAGTTTTTGAGATAAAGAAGTGTATGTTGGACCAGTTTCTATCATATTTTCCTTACAAATGTATTCCGTGGAAAAAAACGCAATATATTGCAGGCGGTACATCCGTCCGTCTTTCTAGATAACTGCAACTTGCCAAGCCTTTTCAAATATTTTTAGGTGAATCCTAGACCAATGCGGAAGTATCTTCCACATTTTCATTTGAACTTGGTTTTTTAAGCACAATTTTATTCCGCTAACAGAAATTGCCCCCCTTGCAATTGATTCTCCATACGTTTTCAGAATATTCTAGACATTACCTTTCGACTTGTGATTGCTTGCCCTTGAGTATATGAAAAAATAATTATATCTTCTGGCCAAAGAAAGAAACGGTAATGAAATTTGATATGTAAGATATCAATAATTTCCATACCTGCACAAATTTTTGTTTGAATACGACGGATATCTTATGAGATATAAAGCATGAAAACATTTTTTGGGGATCTTTTCTGTCTTCTCGATTTCTACGAAATTTTGCATGCCTATTTGTTTCAACCAAATTCAAATACCTTCCAAATTACAACTTGATCCGATGGATATTCTAGGAGTTATTGAGGAAACAAAATTTCAGATGTTCATAACTGCTGAACCATTCGACGGATTTGGCCCAATAACGACCGAGATATTTGGACAGTTAACCTATTATGGAAATATGAAAACTCTACCTTTCCTCTTTCGGAAGATAGAGAGTATATGACTGGACGGACATACTCAAGGTTGACCCTGGATTATTATTATCAGGACGTCAAACCCCTATGGATTGAGGTCATTTTCCGCTCGATATTCGAAAATTACAGACATTTAGGAGGAACAATAGCGCTCTGTAGTTCTACTAGAGCAAGAGCGCAAAAATGGTAATTCCGTTTTTTCTTCTATTATGGCAATTTTTCATGAGACTCCATACCGAAAAGATCAATGTGTGTGAGCCAGGGACGAAATGCGTAGGGATATTAAGAAATTTGGGAAAGCTACATTGGTGACCCCGACGTAATGAGAATGACAGTCTTTATGATTTGTCCTGGAAAGCAGACGGTCAACGTTTGCTGACAAAAAGGCAGCAAAATTCTCGCTTCCATGTTTGCAACTTTCAAACTCTCGACGTTCTTCACAGCACGGTACGATATGTATTCCTGTTTGGTCTGCCGAGGTATCGCGGATCATCGTAGGTGGCAATGACCAGTCCGCTGGATACCGCAAAATGCAGTTCAGCTCAAGGGACAATCACCCGGCTGGTTTCGTTCCTCCGTCACTGGGGGGAGTCATGTGGCGATTCTTCATGAGATGCCATATAGAATGCATCTATATAGGTTTCGGATAGTCCAGCGTCATAAAATAATAATAATAATGAAGGTCTTTATTTCCAATAAATAGAAAGGTGAAGTTCACCCAGAGGTGTTCTACCACTTATCCCTTATTACAGTTAAACAATTTGGGCATAAGCCATTTATAAAGATAAAATAAATAACAAAAATGAAAAATGCATTTCTGAGCATACTCAATAGTTCTACATTTTATCCCGGGCCTAACACATACATGGCGCTAGTTTTATTGCAGTCACCTTTTTTTTCAGTTGAAAAGACAGCCGTTAAAGTTTCATGATATTCTATTCATGATGAGTGATTGTGCTACTTCTATTATTTTCAAAACAATGAATCAAAAACAATTTCGTGTTTTAATTTCACACTGCTTCTTGATAGGAAAAAATACCGTTCAAGCAAAGCAATGGCTTGAAAAGTGTTAAGGGGACTCCGCTCCTTCAGAAACCACAATAAAAAGTTAGTTTGCAGGCTTCAAACGTTGTCGTAGAGACACCGATAAAGCAGAAAGTACAAATGAGGCGGTAACACCAGAAAATATAAAAGAATCCTCAAAATCGTGAGTTAGCTGCCATCGTAAATATAGCAAAAGAACGTGTTGGCTTATTGCATGAGCATTGAACTATAAGAAAGCTCGGTTCAGAGTGGGTGCTGCGTTTACTCACTGTTGATCAAAAACGAGAACGTGTTGATGATTCTAAGCAGTGCTTGGTAAGTTTAAACGTAACAAACCAGAACTTCTGCGTCGACTATGGTTGAAACATGGATCCATCACTTCACTCTGGAATCAAAACGATCGTCATCTGAGTGAACAGCAACTGGTCAACCTCGTCCAAAGCGCCCGAAAGCACAACAACCGGCTGGAAAGATTATGGCCTCGGTATTTAGGGGTGTGCGTGGTGTAATATTCATCGACTATCTTGAAAAAGGAAATACTAATAACAGTGAATATTATTTAACGTAACTGAAGCGTTTGAAGGCCTAAATTGCAGAGAAACTACCGCGTATGACAAAGCAAAAAAATTTTGTTTATCAAGATAACGCACCGTGTCACAAGTCAAACAATGGCAAAACTGCATGAATTGAACTTCGAATTGCTCCCATATCCACCGTATTCGCCAGATTTGGCTCCCAGCGACTACTGGCTGTTCGCAGACCTGAAAAAAATGTTCGCCGGTAAAAAATTTCGCACGAATGAAGAGGTTACCGCTAGAAATGAAATCGTTCCAAAAAAGTGGTATTGTAATGTTAGACCTGCGCTGTAATTATTGCGTTGCTCTTGATGAAGATTACGTTGATGAATGTAACTAATTTTGAACCACAAAACTGTGTTTTCTTCGTTAGGTCCGGGATTTTTCATTGTGGAAAACGTATGTTATACATATAAATAGATAAGTATTTTTTTCAATTTAATATGAAGCCAATTTCGTATACTTTTTACATTTATTTATGTTTCTTTACAAACAATAATGGATAGTCAGCATTAAGGAAACAAAAAAAAACATATTTTATTAACTGAACATCATGAATCAGAGCTCATAAAATTACAGGAGTAAGAAACAATAAACTATCAACAAGATCATAAAAAAAATAAATGAAAACGATGATAACAAAAGAAATGGGACATTTTTTGGACAGACAAGAATATCTAATTGTTATTGCATATAGTGATATTTTTTTGACTTTGAATAACACGAATATCACGGTGGTATAACTAACTATTGAAAAATAATTATATCGGGTGTCCCAAGGTGGGTGGCCTATTAAATTATTATGGAAAGCACTATTGTTTGCTAACCAAAGAATTGTGAACCAAAAGTTCAGTTATGTATATATATATATAAAATGTAGGGAAGACCGGGGTTGGTTGGGCACAGAGGTTGGTTGGTACAATCGCGATATCTCGGAAACTGTTCGGTGAAACTCGGTGTCGACTATAGCTATACGAAGATCTTGTACACGTGTCAGTTGGGAATAAGTTAATGTGCAGTGGGTCGTTACCATTAGCCGAACGTGATTTTGTTGCCCGTAAGTAAGTATTGAGTAATTTGGAATATTTATGATATAAATTATTTCAGTTAGCACAGCAAGTTCATAATATATATTCTAAAATAATGCACTTTTGTTCATCATTTTCACATATCAGACATTGGTAAATGTTAATTCGACTAGTATATTAGGCGTTTCTTAAGTGAAAAGTCGCGTTGGGGGTGGTTGGTACACACTATGCGGGGCTAGTTGGTACAGTGTACCAACCAACCCAGGAGTTGGATTTTTGTTTTTCCTCCGTTGTGCTTTCTAATTGTTGTTTTTTTTCAAGAAACCTTCATTATGCGAAACTTCAAACGATAGACGGATAGGGGTAAAACTGCTCCTGATGTTATGCTCAGAGCCGCGAGAGCGGTAAAACTACGAAAACAGTCTCTGAGATCAGCAGCAAGTGACTTCAATATACCATTCAACACCTTAAGAAGATACTGTAGCAAGTTTACTCTTGAAGAACTTCAAGCGGAAACAGAAATGCCTGCTACTATTGTGGGATATACTAAAAATCGACAAGTATAGTAACAATGTTATACAGGGTGTAACTAAATAAGTGTAAAATATTTAAGGAGGTGATTCCTCATCGGAAAAAACGTAGGATCTTTCATATAAAGAAACTTCATTGGAGCATCCCTTGTTAAGATACAGTCCCTCAAAGGGTGTACATAAAATTTGTATGACAATTTTTTTCACAAGCACCAAAAAAGTTACACTATTGAAATTAACCTAACGTTTCCAACTAGCAAAAAGACACTTATCCAGTTATTTATTTGGTTTACCCCATGGTTGTAAGGTTAGGGGTATATGACAGGAAAATGGGGCCAGGCCATATTATTCTCTGGCGCCAACAGTGCCAATCCCTCGGGCTGGATGAAAGAGGTGCATTTTATTGAATATATTCGGCATTTCATCAAATACATGAAGCCTTCTAAAGAAAATCCTTTAGTTCTCTTGGTGGATAACCATGATTCCCATTTGTATCCTGATGCTCTAAATATCTGCAAAGATAATGGAATAACAGTGTTATCGTTCCTGCCACATTGCAGCCATAAGCTGCAACCCCTAGATCTCAGTGTGTATGGACTAGGGATGTTACTGAGCTTCGACTTCGACAAGTCGAAATTATCACACCTTCGGTTCCTTAACTTTTAAACCGGAGGTGTTAATCGGAGGACGATACTATAGCGGGGTACGTCGACTGTTATAAGTAAGTTCCCACGTGTTGCGCTGGGAGTCCCCCTGATTCCCGCTACGCGATCTATCGTCTATCTATCTGTTGTTGATGTCACTACTTGGTGGTATATCTAAAAATGAAGCTGAAAATATTGAAGTTTCTGCCGAAACACGGGTAAGAATCGAATTACCAGTAAAAGCTACCCATAGTGATTTCCAAACAGTTTTGTCGAATATATTATCAAGTAGCGATGAAGATGATTATGATACCACTTCTGAAAATAGGGTAGGTTTCGACAAATTTGTGGTGTTGAAGAGCATACTAAATGAGCACAATAAAGAAAAACGAATAAATATTAATGATGATCCTTTATTGTGGTGGAAAGTCTATGGCAATGCAAAGTTTCAGCACCTTCCATCAATTGCCCGCCAATATTTGTCGTGTCCACCAGGTTTGGTAGCGAGCTAACAACTTTTTAGTGGAGCTGGTCTAATCTACGACTCCTTAAGAAATAGATTGGACCATGGTACTAGGACTACAAGGTATTCTCACTTGGGGTACGAGTTTTGAACAAATTCGCGCATGACGTCATCAAGAGACCCATTTAGTTCGTTAAAGGAGACAGAGATGTCTCCAGCATAGATTTACATTGCATAGTTTAATTATAATGTCCAGAAGAACGAGTTTTGTAAACTTCGCGCATGACGTCAGCAAGAGATAAGAAGCCTATTGGCTTATTCGAAATCGTCGTTTTCTTGGATTCGCCGAATAATGTGAATATAATTTATCTTTCACAATACAACAAAATATAGTATATGATGAAAAATGAATCCAAGTTATTTGAATGAAAATTTTGTTTGCTATTATGGTTGTAGATATTTCAGTAAATAAATAAATGTACTTATTAAGTGTATATTAACCTATGAAGGTTCATATAAATATCAGATGTCAAAAGCAAAGTTATTTATATCTAAGGTTAAACGTCACAGAACACGAATATCAACGTCATAGACGACCTCCGGTTATATACAGCATGTAGAGACATCTCTGATCAGTTCTAACAACCAACCAGGGGTCTCTTAATGACGTCACTACCGATATGCGCGTGAGAATACATTGTAGTCCTAGTACCATGGATTCGACGGAGACAAAGCTTCAAAGCTGTTGTTCGTGAAATATAATACAATACTTTTGGAGTCAATTTAATTCGTTTCTAAACTTTTCTTTAATTTAGTATAAAATAATTCATTATGTATAAAATAACATACAATTTATTTCATTTAATTCTGGAAATATTCCATTTGGTTCTCAGTGTTTCGTTTTATAATAAAAAATTAACTGAATAATGTTTTATTTGTGTGTGTGTGTGGTGTGTGTGTGTGTGTGTGTGTGTTCGAAGTAATTGATAAGCTTAAAAATATTCCACAGAAACACCACAATTGAATAAAACAAATTTATAGATAGGTATCCAATTTATTTATTTCAACATAAATGGGAAACACTTGAAAAACTTAAAAATTCTCTATTAATGCCATTATGCTCTTTCTAGTTGAATAATAAAATAATAGCATCTTTCAACGGCTTTTTACTTAATGCCTCGAGGACAATTCATAATATTACTGAAAAAAAATATCTCAGTTTGAAATTTTATACATTGTATGATTTGAGTACATCATCGCGTAAAATTAAACTTCAAGGCGAGTTGATAAACTAAGGTTTCAAAATTGAATACACCATTGAGGCTGTCATTGTGAAAAAAAGAACAACCATCAATTTCTTCATACTATCTGTATAAAAAAAAAGTAAATTGTATTAAAATAACATAAATTATTTTCACATATTCAAAAAACATGAATTAAAATTCACCAAATAACAAAAGATACTATTTACATTCAGCAGATTTTCAACACTTCAGTCAATTTTAACTGTTGAATAAATCTTTCTTACAAATATACTGGCACCAGCGTATCCCAAAGTTCCACACATTATTCCAAGTGCACCACTGAAAAGTGCCATATATCCAAAGTAGAATGCTGTTTGGAATAGCCCATACATCCTATAAAATTAAAATTTTTAGCATATCTTCGTTCATTATGACCTATTTAATAAACATTATTTGGCCATTAAAGGCGGATTTAGTCTACCCATTTTCTTGTACTTGAAAATAATGAGGATTTGAGATGGAGTCTACTTGTTGAAAGGTCATTTTCTGCGTAGGGTATTCAGAGAATCATGTAGGTTTTTCATTACTTTTCCAATTATTTACGATCAATAATATGTTCTAAGGTCATGGTATAAATAAATACATAGCTTTGATCTTTAAATTTCTTATTTTGGTTCGTATCTGCGCATCTCATATATGACGTCATCTCAGTTGCAAAACAGTTTTGAAGGTTAATGATATTAATACTAAAACTACTGAACTATTGCAAGAAAAAATTACTCGTTCTTATCCATTGGAAGACCAACAAACTGGCCCACAAATCCCAACATAACACCTGATCTATTAGACTTCTTCATTACAAATGGGATATCAGACACATATGGAGATGTGACACCGAATTCTGACCTGTCCTCGGACCACTCCCCGATAATAGCAACAATAGGCACATACGCAATGAGCAGAAATATCCAACTACATAACAGTAGAACCAATTGGAACGAGTATTGCAGAATATTAGACCAAGTAAATCTGTAGATGAGATTGAAGGAACAGAGACAAGTCAATGAAGCAGTACAAACTTTTGCTTATATCCTGAGGCAGGCAGTCATTCAAAATATCCCACCGATAACGAAAGAGGAAGACAAATCTGAATCTATACCCATAGAGATCAATCAGTTGATAGCCGCAAAACGAAAAGCTTAATCCAGATGGCAACTAACACGTGCACCTTCTAACAAAACTAACCTAACTACCATAGCAAATGGCTCAAGAGTAGACTTAGAAACCTAAAAGACAAATCATTTGAAAAATGCATAACTGGTTTGAAAAGATTTGATAATTCTATATGGAGGCCTACAAAATCCAAGAGTGAACCGAAAGAACAAATCCCAGCAATAAAAACACATTATTACAATGCTAAATGAGCCAGAAGCGAATAGGAAAAGGTAAACTTATTTGGAGTACCTTGCCGATGTATTCACTTCGAATGATCAAATGGTAGATGATAAAATCGAGGAGACCATTTCCAACACAGTACAAGAAATACCAAACATTAAATTCTTAGCACCAAAAGAGGTATATGCGGAAATCAACCTGCTGAATACTAAAAAAGCTTCTGAATGTTATGGTATAACTCCAAGAATGCTAAAAGAACTATCCAGGAAGGAGTGGTCCTCTTTACCAACATTTTCAACGCCATAATAAGATTGAAGCACTGGCACGAAGTACCAAAAACAGCGGAGATCCTCATGATTTTAAAACCAGGAAAAAATCAATACGATACATCATCATGTTGACCAATAAGCCTTCTTCCCATAACTTCCAAAGTACTGGAACGAATTACCCTGAAAATCAAAACGAACATCCCTAATAACCAAGAGATTCCATATCACCATTTCGGATTCAGACAAGCCATTTAACAGTCCAGCAAACTCAAGCTATCAAAAAAATCTTCGAAGAGAAGAAATGGGTACTTTAGTCTTTATCGATGTAAGCTGAGCTTTTGATAAGGTTTGGCATGCAGGATTATTATACGAAATAAAAAAAGTATTTTCATCTTCTGAGATCTTGTCTAGTGAATAGAAAATTTAGAATCAGACTTTGACAAGAAATCTTTGAAAACTATCCCATCTGTGCTGGAGTTCGTCAAGGTAGCGTCCTATACCTATACTAGGAACATTTGCAGACAATTCAACTATTCTGACCATAGACGAAGATTCATCAATTGCCGCAAACATCGTACAGAAACAGTAAGGAAAGAACGATGTCCACAAATTCGACATAACAACAAAAGATTACCCAAACTACAAGCGCAAAATACCTTAGACTTTACTTGGACACCAAGCTTACCTGGAAAGCACACATATTAAAAAAAAATGAAGCGAATGGATTTGAAAACCATAGAACTACTGTGGCTAATATGTAGAATTTCGAAACTATCTATGGAAAACAAAGTTCTTCTGTACAAAACAATTATTACTCCAATATGGACATACGATATAGAAGTTTGGAGCTGTGCAAACAAATCCAATATTGCACTGTTACAAAGATACCATTTCAAAAAATCGAGGATAATAGCCAACGCACCATGGTATATCACCAACCAAACACGATGACCTCTCAGTTCCATACATTGTGGACGTTATAAAACGGAGAACCCAACAACATCATACAAAACAGAAGGCATCCAAATGATTTGCTACAGCCGCTGCTGGAGAACCATGCACCAAGAAGAATCCGAAGACGAAGCTGATCTAATACGATTTTTTTACGAGAGCTTCTCAGTGAGGGAAGCCTCTTCAATGTATATTCCACTCTACTTATAAACATCTAATGAGCCTATAGAATCGTAACTTTCTGATGGCTGATAAATAGAGTAAAAAAAAAGAAAAATAATATTTATTAAGAATTAAATTAACGTTTATTATCAAGAATTTATTCTATAATAGAAATACTGCACTAGATAAGACCGTATTTCAACAAGCTTCCATAATGGTGTATTGTATGTTTTGGTTGCGTTTAAATTTCTGAAAATTGGTAAGTGAAACTTATTATACCGAATTGTGTAAATTGCACGCAACAACTGGACAGACATTCTATATTTTAGATTTCTAAAAAATTAAGGCAGGGCTAAGCGATGGGTTGTTGCATGTCGAAGACCAAAAAAAATTTACTTTGAAAATGGTGAGTACTAATGAACAGTTAGAATTTGAAGATGCTGTACTGCACCATGGAGAAGATATTCACCCTGTAGATTATGCTGAAGCTGAGAAAGATTTAGAACATTTGGAAGATTTTAATGATGTACAGTATTTAGAAGTAGAAGATGTAGTAATGCTCCATGTTCACACAGAGTATGTATTTTTCATATCAATTCAGTACTCAATAAATCGAGGTCAACAAGAGACGAATATATAAACCGTAAATTCAAGAATTGGAATTTCGAACCCCAAAAAAAAGAAGAACGGCAAGTAATACGCAACAAAAGATATCGAAAATTCAGGCTGGGAACAAACAAAATCAAAGATGGAAGCAGTAGTGAAAATAAATTCACAGGACAAGAAAAAACACATAGTTCTTCATAAATCGTGTGAAGACATTTAACTACAAGTATTATAACAGAGTACATATAAAATGAATCTGGTTTCAGAGATGAATTTACCGAGGAGAAAGAACTAGAATTTTAGAAGACAAAGAGCAATATGAACATTTTTTTAATAAAGGTTACATAACTCAAAAATGATGAACAAAACAATCTTGAGTTCTGGCCAGAAAATATTGGTATTAAATGCTTCGATTTCCAGGCTTCCAAAAAAAAACAAACCTGTAACTAATTTTTTATGGGTAGCACACAAAAAACAAGAAAGGAATTTGAATCTGAGCATGTGAGAACCTCCTGGTCAAACAACAAATATCTGCAGCATCATACTTCATAATCTGCAATCAATGGGAAATTGTGTTGACATGTTACATCTTCTTAATAATCAAAAAGATTGTAAAATCCTACGTGTACTGTATGTCAGCATTGGAACTAAAAGCAACTTCAGGCGATTTGAAGCTTGTTTCCTATTTATGCCGAAGTCATGGCAGGCATGGAGAGCCGCCGTATATATTCATTTAACTGTTAGAAGTATAAAAAGAAAAAAAATCGAAAACCTATCAATAATTGGACAGTTTGAATGTGCAGCTGCATGACATGATACACGAGAAGTATATTAGTGCTATCTGTGTACAGGCCGAGTGGTGCTAAATGTGATGTGAACATTTTTATCCAGCAAATGATGATGATTTGTGCGCATAATAAACATATTTTAGTTGCCGGTGATTTCAAGAAGGACCTGTTGGGACAATAACAGTAAGCATATAATTGATTTTTTTAGCACTTCTTCTTTGTTCAACCAAGCGAACGCAAACCGCTTTCGATTCTATGCTATAAACTATATATGGAGGGTGGAAAAGGAGAAATCACTCCGTAAGTAAAAAGTGTCCATCAAAATGGCTCACATGAAGATGTCGCTTGTTTCGTTTGGTAGCTCATTGATTAATCAAATTATGAATGAATGGTCAATGACAATTGTCACTATTACTACTATTACTATTGTCAGTGAAGAATCAAAAGTGTTACTGTGCAAGTGCAGAGTGTTAAGTTATTGAAAATATTAAGTGTTGAAAATTATATTTACGTATTTATCACCGATACGTATTTTTTATAATAATGGGAAGAACTTGTGCTGTGAAAAGTTGCCAGAGTGGAAGAAAAAATGAAAATAATCAAACTCAAACATTATCATTTTTTCGACCAATAGTAGGTAAATAAAATATTCTTTCTATCATGAAACTATATTCAATAATTATATCTTTATATGAAATATCTCGAATTTTCTGTTTTTTTACAGACATCAGAACGGTTAAATAAATAGAAAAAGAATTATTGAATGCAGATTCACGAAAGAAAAAATATTATATTTACGTACTGTTGGTAGAAAAAATGATAATGTTTGAGTTGGATTATTTTCATTTTTCCTTCCACTCTGACAACCTTTCACAGCACAAGTTGTTTCCATTATTATAAAAAATACGTATCGGTGATAAATACGTAAATATAAATCCCTCGGATTCCGAACACTTAATATTTTCAATAAATGAACACTCTGCACTTGCACAGTTTTAACACTTTTGATTCTTCACTGACAATAGTAACAGTAGTTATGGACATAAACAGTAGTAATTATATATATAGAATATCTATGGTAGTAATAGTGACAACCACAGACAATTTGTTTATGGTGACAACTGTCATTCATAATTTAATTTATCAATGATCAACCAAACACAAGCGACTTCTTCATGTGAGCCATTTTGATGGACACTTTTTGATCAGATGTTCCATAAGAGTGATTTCTCCTTTTTCACCCTTCATACTATGAACTTTGAGTGACTCATCAGTTAGGAATTTTAAGCCAACTCTCCATCAAAATCTCTTTCAAGAGTGTCACACGTCTTATGATCAGCATTGCCAAGTCCGAACACTATATCAGTAGAAATGTCTACAAAAATGGGTAGATTAGCGAGGGAAATCAGCAGATTCTTTTTCATTCACTCAAATTTGACAATGAGAAATTTGAAAATGGTTTATTTAATTACTAACTGATTCGTTTTTTCAACAGGAAACCTGATATGAATGAAATAAAATCTTCAGATACAAATTAAACAATGCTAATTTAGGTACACCACAAAAACGCTAAATGACCCTGGACACAAAAATTATTATTTACAACTGGACTGGACAACATTGCTCGAATTGGAGCAAAGAAAAAGAACGCGATGCATTTCCATTCAATCATAAGATTTTGCGTCTTCGGGAGTTATTTTGATCTTAAGAGGGGCGTACGGAATACATTTTGATGTCGATTCAATTATTTTGGTGAAAGGTTTTATTTCAACATTATATTTAAGAAACAAAAAATCGGTAGATTTCCATAACTTTCTATTATATCGGTAGTAGAGTCCAAATCGGTAGAAATGCCGATAAATCGCTAGCAACGGCAAAACTGTGTGATTAGTTTATGTTCATTACTGATTATACAATTTGAATTAATATATGCTTATGACCCATTCCGATTCCGCTTTACGACCTTATGCTCCCTCCTGTAATTATATACTCTGTGTGTATCAAACGATAATTCAATTCAATTTTCAATTTATTCCTCATTTAAAATACATCCAAAATGACAATAGCAATAAAAGATCAAGGAGCAGAAATATGCAGACTAAGCAAGCTTGTATACTAACATATTTTGCACTTTAACTAGATGAATATCCCCCAACAATGACAGTAAGATCGAAGAAGTTTCGAACAGGATGAGCAAACGAAACAAGGTAAGAAAAAAATTTAAGACTAATTGTGAGTTGACTTCAATTATGATAACAAGACCATCTCAAATTCTCGAACATTTTGGACTATATAAACTCTAAGGAGGTTTTTCTGTCTCTTACTCTTCAAATTAAACTTTGCCCTCATGTTGACCGGTAGTAAATTGTGAAATTTTGGGTTGTGATAAAGAAAGCCATGTTGCAAACCAGTTTTACTGTAAAGTGGAAAAACTAAATTTTTATTTCTGATCGGTCTCGTGAATATCGAATGGTGGACCAAAGACCCGCTATTTTTGGGTTGATTCAACACTGTCTCATACACGTATAGTTGTCTATTGTAAGTTGTTCACATTCAACAAATAGCCTATCAGAGTCAAAACTTCTCCAAACATTCAAGATAATTTTAAATATGGTTTTTTGCATTATTTCCATACCCTTCAAATGTGTGTAACACATATCGCCCCATATCACGATTGCATACCTCAATATAGACAACACCTACGATTCGTAAACGCACAGACATGTCGACTTTGGGGGGACATCTCGAAGATTATAAAAAATATGTAGGAGACGGTTCATTCTTTCTACGAGAATCTCAGCGTGCTTAGTCCACCTCAAATACTGATCGATATAGACCCTAAGATATTTGACCACTCTATCTTCTCGATGGTTCGATAGGTACCTACATGTTACACATTGGTCCATGCATATAAATCTCTCGGAACCCCAGTTGTCCTGGTGCTGAGAGAGAGAAATTTATAAATTTCGTCTTTTCGGGATTGAAGGTTAACAGGCAGTAAGACAATAGGCTAGATAGTTTGCCCAGACCACTGTTTACATTTTCATAGATTTCCTCCCAGCTTTCACCCGTAAATGTTACAACAGAGTCATCAGCGTATGAGGTCATCTTTAACTCAGAAACGCGTAGCAATCAGTCCACGTATATAAGAAACAGTACCCGACCCAACACTGTCCCTTGTGGTATGCTCCTTTTTATCGTAAGCGGTTGGCTCATTTTGACACGTCGGTTACGGTCTTTTAAATAATTTCGAACCAGCTCCGGAGCTACACCTCTAACCCCAATTGCCTCCAAGCTTCCCAACAAGATACTGTGATCCACCGTGTCGAACGCCTTTTTTAGATCCAGAATTATTGCTAAAACTCTCTTTTATTATTCATGGTTTTCCAACGAAGCGATGTGAGATCAAATTTCATCCTAATCGACAGGATGAAGATAGATGGAGGAAGGGTGAGGCGGCTCCCCAACAAAACTATCAACATCAGTTCTACATGTTCTATTTGCCAGTCGTCCACCAATGTTTATGAAAAACATATTGAATGCGTACGCTCAGGGCCGTCGCGTGGTTCGAAGGCGCCCAAGGCAAGATTTAAAAGTGTTTTTCCCGCACTCAACTGCTTACCCGAACTCCGCTTCGCGTCGTTCGGGTAACGGCAGTTTCGTGCGGGAAAATATCACTTTCCGCACTAGTTAGGAACAATATTTTTTCTACAAGCGCTTATACGAGATAGATTTCAACACACAGATCAAATGTGAATTGATCATTCTAAATACACATGAATGACAAAAGTCTGACAAGTCGTTACCATTGTACTCTCAACGTTGACGTTCGGTCCATAGAGACTACAAGCCTATGAAATAAATTTAAACTGTAATAATATTCATAAATTCTTTATTAATTGAAAAGAAAACTAGACTAACAGCACATAAAAATGAATTTTGATAAGGAATCTATGTACATTCTGTTTCTTCACATTATTATCAATATATTCATTAGAAATATTCAGTTATTAGTTATATTTATTGTAAACGTGCAGTTGGTCGCGTTATGCAAATTTATTGAAGAAGCCATCATATTGGTCGAAGTCAGCTGCTCCTTGGAAGATAATGATTCTGTATTACAGTTTGAAGAGGAAGAAGCAAAACGTTGAATATTTGCCATCATATTGTTTGAAGGCTCTTTGGAAGGTAATGATTCTGTATTACAGTTTGAAGAGGAAGAACCATTCAAATTAAGAATTTTAGTGGACATTTTTTTTTTCTGGTTAATAGATTCTTCCAAGTATCCCTCAGCAACAGCAGTTGACTTCCATCCTCCTATACGTTTAATATTTGTGATACCTTCTCCACAATTGGCTAGGAAAGTAGCCTAAAACTGTGTCCTGTGTATAATTCCGGATTTTGTAGGCGTAAGTAAGCTGCTATTTCGGACGGTATTTTTCCTATTGTATTGATTCCGACAGGTTGAATCTTACATTTTCCCCGATTATACTTTATGAAAATTCGGCGATGAGGTATTTCCTTTGGACGTAAATTCGTATATTTTCTGTATATGTTCAGAAAATATCCATTATTGGTGTCTTGGGATATAACAAACGATCTTGGTGAATGATTTTTGGTGTCTTGGGATATAACAAACGATCTTGGTGAATGATTTTTGGTGTCTTGGGATATAACAAACGATCTTGGTGAATGATTTTTGGAGTCCTTAATATTGACGATGATCAAGTCTCCTTTATCATCTATATCGTCGATGGTGAGTTTTGTGAGTTCCTCTCGTCTGCAGGCACCAGCTAATCCAAAAATTGTTACCAACTTCATCATCAAGTAAATTTCATCAGATGCCTCACTCATGAATTTTGTTATTTCCTCTTCATTAAAAGTTTTGGCCTTTTTTGGACGAAATCCTATATTCTGTCGTTTAATGAAGGCAGTTAATTTATGGAATTTTCCAATATCCAAATCCTGTTTCAGTTTACAAACACTCTTTATCATTGAATATCGGGACCATAATGTGTTTGGTCTCCAAATTTTGGACATTTCAAAAAATACGCCGAAAACATTTGCTCCTTCCTCGGTTGAACCTTTTTGGAATTACACCAATCAATGAATTCTGAATATTGCTTCTCATATTTTATCTTCGACTTGGCCGGTAACAAATTCAAGCATTTGCGTGCGGTAATGGAATAGCAAATTGGCAAGCTTTACGAATTGAAATACGCGCTTGTAGAAAAAATAATGGAATATCACCTACCTTCAGTTGAATGATTTTTGGGCTATTACACTATTGTTTGGCGACGTTTCGATAGACAATGTGAAGAAACTTTTTGAGAATTATCAATTTTGAAAGAAGTGAAAAATGAACGATGGAATGATGAATGAAAGTGTCCAAACGATTGTAGATGGAAAAATATGATTCCATAAGTGCTCCATCTATCATCAACAATATCTCGTCATCTACCTTCGTTTTATTAGAAAATTTATTAATTAGTCTCTTTTATCAACTTATTTGACATATTTCGGTATTTCGTAAATTTCCGTCGTTCTTCTGTGTTTTGTCGGTTTTTCAGTTCAGATTTAATCCAGTCTCGGTGTTTAATTGATCTTATTGACCCCGCAGTGATCCGACGTGTCGTGTTTCGATTATTTGGTAGACGAAAAACCAATAAATAACCAAAAAAACATCATCATCCTACTCCGCTTTATATGAGCTGTGTGTATGGTCAAAGTTGACAAATTTTGGACTAATTTCCCAGTAAAAGTAAATCATTTCCTAAACCACTGAAGATACGAAAAAACTGATTCAAGATTCGGAATCTACGTCCCCGATTTAATGAATAACGATACCTGCTCGATATACATTGAAAAAGGGTTTTTGGAGTCGACACTGTTAAGAAGTTGTATTCATTCTCGGAATTAGTTGAAATACCTGTTCAGAAAGAGCCAGTGGAAGAATATTTTGACTTGCAGGAATTCTGTGATTGAAAAAAGTCTAGGTTGAAAAAAAAAATGATTTTATATTCTCAATAAAGCTGCTACAAGGGAATTGGATATTTCTGAAGATAAATCAATGGAAAACCTATGTAAAGGTGTATTTATAGATACAAGGAAGAATAGCATTGAGATCTTCTCAGAGTTTTAAACAGAAATGCACGATGCCAAATGATTTATTCATGATTTATTTCAATGAATAAACAACCACTTTGCTGAAATATTTACAGTGAACTTCAGCATCTAAACTCATCGGAGTGAAAGAGCCCTATGACACTATAGGAGACTTGATTTTGTTATTTACTTGAAAGATTTCGTTCGGCTATCTGCTAGAAAACCATTAATTATCGTTATTATTACTAGTCATTAATGAGTTAGCAGAAACAATTCTGAATAGACGATGAAATTAAAAATTACTTACTTGGTTTTGAAAAAGAAGTAATATATTGCATATAGGTATACATATCCTGAAGTGAAGCCAGCTGCCAAAAATGATGTCCACTGCCAACGATAATCCTCTGCATTTAATAATATATAGGTACAAACTATGGTAACACACACTGTTACCACCATCAGGATGAGGAACACCAACAGCATGAATCCATAGACATAGTAGATCTTGTAAGCCCAAAAGGAAGTGAAGATGAAATACCTGTAAAATTGTGAAAAAATGTTAACGTGGAGTTGTTGACGAGAAAATTTTCATGCTGGAACTCGCATAGAATATTATTTGGGAATAATTATCATCTCTTATTGTTCTTCTTTCCAACGTTTTGATAGACAAAAAATTAGCGTTCAAAAAAAGCTGACAATGTTAGAAATTTTTTCAATTTTCATGAATAAGTGTCAAATTGACAGAACTCTGAAACCTAGTTCTAATTTGTACTTATCTGTGGTTTGAAGGCTTCTTCAAGTTACTCCAAACAATTGGCCCCCAAACTTCCGGCAACTCAATTGATGGTGCACTTATGGGATCAAGAGCGATTTTCATAACTGCTGCCTCTTTGACTTTTTTCTTATAGGCTTCTCTTCTTTATATATATATATTTCTTTATTTTCAATCATGAGAATACATAGATCAAAACCCATAAACTCCCAAATGAAAACAGTGTCAAGATAAAAAAAAATCAAATTTAAACCCCAAAGTTAAATTAAAAAGTATCATTGAAAACGATCAGCTCTTAGTCCACGACGATATACTAAACACTCATCAACACTATAGGGTTCATTAGTAACCAACAGTTTGAAGACATGCCTTGTATCTTTTCAAGTTTTGTTCAGATCTTATGAAAGAAGGTAAATCATTATAGTACCTTATGCATGAATACTCTGGTCCTTTCTCTGTATGAGAGAGTTTTGGATACTTCAACAGTGTAGTTCTTATGTTGTATTCACAGCAGTTTTCTGTTCAAACAGTTATAAATTCTTTAACACAAAAATGAGATACTCCTGAATGTGTATGGCCGTGGCTGTAAGTAGGCTATTTTCTCGAAACTTGACTCTGCAGGAAGCATCATATTTCATTCTCAAAATAGTACGCAGTGCTGTCTTTTGCAGAACGCTTATATTCCTCATAAGGCTGCTATTACCAAAAAACATAGAGCCATATCTAATTCTGCATTCAAAAACTGCTTGATCAACCACTTTTAATGTGGACCACTGAAGATATTTTCCCATCACTTTCAAAGAAAAGCAAATGAAACTCAAGCTGCTGCAAAGCTCTGTTATATGCTTGTCTCGTTTCAAAGATTCGTCCATATAGATTCTCAGGACTTTCGATGAGTTCTGAGCTTCAATCTCTTGACTTTCTGTTTTTATTACTGTAGGAGTTTCTACCCTGGAATGAGCTGTCCTAAAGAAAGTTGCAGTTTTTTTTTCCTTACATATGTAAGGAATTACTCTCGAACCAACGCTGTGCCCGCTGAACAGCAAGATCCACATTTTTAATCAAATTCAGAAGGTTGTTGTTTCTGATTACAAAGCTTGTGTCATCTGCATAATTTTGAACAGAGATATGCATGTTGCTTAAAGCAACTGCCACGTTATTCATAAAGATGACGAAAACTATAGGACTCAATATTAAATTAAATTAAAATTAATTAAAATCGATGCACAATTGTAGACATCCATGAGAATAATAACCGGCAGCATAAGATCTACACTGGTTCATTGGCTACCAGTTTTGTCTACCATTGTTCTTCCCATATTCGCAGGCATAATGCAGGTCTGAATTCTTGCAGCAAATATCATTCTTTTCCTAATTTATTTCCAATTATTTCATGCACTCCACAAAATACAATTCCAAGATTGAAATCACGTAAACCATTCTGGTATAATACGTTCTTCAATATGATTATTAGCGATAAAGAATTATGGAAGATTGAGTGGAACTCTTATATTCGATAAAAATCTCATATCTGATTCTTCTGAAAAAAATTCGGGTTTTGATCTTGCTAGAAAAATTTGTACAATTCTTAATCGTTTGAGGACAGGACACGGTCGAATAGCATGCTATTCAGATGGAACTCAGTTCCAAGCACAAATTGTGAATGTGGATATGCAGAAGAAACAATACCTCATCTCATCAAATTGCCCCATATATAAATTTCAAGATGGTTTTAGGGCTACTCACGATGTTCCGATTCTTTCTTGGAATGGGTTATAAATTTCAAACAAATTTGTTACGTTTATCTTGTATTCAGTTTTTTTTCTGCTTGTCTTGTCTTCACATTCGATATGTGTAACTTGAAGAAGCCTCTGTGTTTGTTTGTTGTTGTTGTTTTTTCATTGGTCTGATAATTCTAAATATATTTTTGAGTAACAATCCTGCCCGAAATACGACCAACGTACAACCATTTTCTCTGGAGGGTTCCTTCAATAGAATTCTCATTGTAATGCATTCTAAGCATCTACGAGGCGGAAATTCTATTTTTCTTCCTATTTACAGTAACCCAGAAATTAGTGTCACTTTTTTCCTGTACCATGTTGCTTGAGACGATTTCCATCTTTAGGAGTTTTGTTGGAAATTCATTAATTATTTTTTCCATCAGCCCGGCTTTTCGAGACACAATATCGACAATTTCGAGCAGCTTGGCATCGTAGCTGCGATGTCATTGACATCGACATTCTGTCTAGAGATGTCCTCGCGCATAGATAATTCAATAATGAATTAAATAGTTTTCTCTATTTCAGTGTCACAACACTGAAATCCTATCCTTTCGAATGTCAACACGCGTCCATTGCATGTCAATTGTCAATATTAAACTATGTAGAGATTTGAATGCACTATTAAAATTCTATAATATGTCAATTTTCGAATCAGTCACACCAACTGCGAAAACAAAATACAAAAGGCACTAGGAGGTATAATCTGAATTTTTCATTGAATTCCAATAAATTTCTCAAAATTCTTGACTGAAATAGAGAAAATATCGTCTAATACTCGTTGCAGAAGGCAATTCCAACACTCATGCGTTCAAAAACTCGCTCCTTCGTCTCTCGTTTTCGAATTTCGCATTCCTGTTGGAATAGGTGCCCATTCTGCAACTTGATACTTTTTGACGTTAGATTAGACGTAGCCACAGTTTCACGTAAACAAGCAGGAGATTTCTTCGCATTTGCCTGCTTTAAGCAGGAAGGATGTGAATATGAAAGGCACTTTATACACTTAAAACCTTCGGTTACTTTTTTATTATAGAGTGCACAAATATAAAATTCTTTATTATTCACCACGTTAGATTTCGAAGGGCGGTCAGTTTCTCCGTCCTCACTCGACGCCATCTTGACACATTCGATATTCAATAGATGTATCATCCCATTTGATCAGATGATTTCCATCCACAGCAGGTTGTAGCAGCTTGGATCTATTGGTGTCTAACACTTGAAAAAGCTTATGATATTCTTTTTTTCTCACTTTCAAGGGGAGTTTTGTTTCTCCAAAAACGATCTTCCGCATTCGCATGGTATGTCATATATGCAAATCTTTGTCCTTTGATTTTCGTTATGAGGTTTAACTTTGGTTGAATAAGCCCTGATGGTATCTTGTTTCTTTCAAATTATTTTAAATTTTTCTTTTGATAAACCTTCACATAAGGAGTGACGCTTTTTATGATCTGTCCCATATCTGCTTGTGTTGTAGCATTACGGGGTTCAAGCTAAATTTGTTCAAATATCTTTTTGGGATAGTCATTACTTCTGAGTGGTTTTGTGATGTTATTTATTTCCTCATTCTTATCTTGTTGACTTACCGGAAGTTTGGAGCCCTATTTATGTTATGCGTGTCTCATAGCTTAGTGGAATAAAGCCTTGACCTATGACGTGGAAACCCGTCGTGCCGTAGGTTCAAGTCCGGGGCTAGGAAAGAAATTTCTAGCTTTCGGTATGCGGCCACCATTCACTGTTGGGTCTAAAATTAACAGTGCTGTGCCTAAGGTGGCGTAAGGACACAGTAACAAAGCCTACACAGAACACACACTGGTTAACCTAACTCGCACAAGCTTTAATTAGCTTCTGAGGGGTGTACATTGATATATGTATACCTAGATAAGCCAGTATAAACATAAATAAAACAAAAAAAAATTAAAATTAAAATTGTTCGAAGTAACTTAAAGAACTCTTGAAAACACCGATAAGTACAAAAAATCTAGTTTCCGGAGTTCTGTCAATTTGACACTTATTAGTGAAAAATTAAAAAAAAAACATTGCCAGCTTTTTTGAATGCTGATTTTATGCCTTGAAAACGACAGAAGATGTCTGTTGAAACTTTAGAAAGAAGAACAATTAGAGATGATGATTATTACCTATATATTAATTGTACATGTTAACGTGGAGTAAGGTTACTTTTCATTGTAGTAAATTATTATTATCATTACTTGCAAAGTTATTCAATCACATCTTCAAAAATATAAGTTTATATTCTTTTGATGAAACCGTATTTTTGGAAGATATCAGGTATACCGGTAGGAAATGAGCGTTTTTTTGTGAAAATAAAACACTAATTATTAATGGGAAAGTAAAAACATTTCATTCAAAGTATTGGCCATTGTTTTCTACATATTTTGACCACCTTTCTGGCAATTTGTGGATACCACGCCAATAAAATTGTTCGTCTTTTGAAGCAAACCAACCAGGCACCCAATTTTAGACCTCCTTGTAGGAATCAAAGTGCCGCTCAGCCAATGCGTGTCCCATCGATGAAAACAAATGGTAAATGGAAGGAGCCAAGTCTGATGAATACGGCGGGTGGAGTAGCAGTTTCCAGCCAAGTGTTTTGATAGTATCCTGAACCGGTTTTGCTTTGTGTGCATTGCCATGGAGCAAAATTACCTTGCCGTGTCTTCTGGCCCATTCTGGTCATTTCTCGATCAATGCATAGTTCAAATTGATCATTTGTTGTCGGTAGCGATCAGTATTAACGGTTTCACCAGGTTTTAAGAGCTCGTGGTACACCACACCTTTCTGGTCTCACCAAACACACAGCATTGTCATCTTGCCGAATTGATCTGGTTTTGCAGTAGATGTTGATGGTTGTTCCGGAGTAACCCAAGATTTTTTCCGTTTAGGATTGTTAAAATAAATCGATTTTTCATCGCCAGTAACAATCTGATAAAAAAACCGATTTTCTTACGTGTTTTTGAAGCAAAATTTCACAAGTGTTTTTTCGGTTTTCCATCTGTCTTTCATTCATCACGTGGCACCCATTTTCCACACTTGGATCTTTCCCATAGCTTTCAAACAGCCAGAAATTGTTTGTTGTGCAAAATTTAATATTTCTGCCGTTTGTTTTTGATTCAAAGTGTCATCTCCATCCAAAATCATTTACAATTCGGCGTATTCCAACTTTTTTGGTGGTCTTCCACGTTCTTCATTTCTCACATCAAAATCATTATTTCTGAATCGTTGAAACCATCTTTTGCATGATCACCATATGCCTGGACAAGTATTCGATGCGACTCTGCAGCACTTTTCTTCAAATGAAAACAAAAAATTAATGCTTTCCGCAAATCATCACTTTTTGGTACAAAATTCGACATTTTTTACACGACGAAAAAATATGATGTTGTCTGCTCAATGACTTGATGTATACTAAATATGTTTCACAGATCATAGCAAACAAACAAGAAATATAAAGGCTCGTTCACAACAAATGTTCCCTATCGAGACATTTGTATCTTTACGCTCACTTCATATCGTTATACCTGGTATTTTCCCTTAGTCCAAAATCACTCAAGAGCGACTTTAACCGAGATACTCATCCTTTAAACTTATCCTGAAAATTTAAACTCTTTAACCCATTAATACTACCCCCCTGACAAAAAAAAAGTTTGATTTGATCATCATCAGTGATTTCGATATAAGAATCAATGAGAATTTGATATTTTCGAATATTTTCGCTAATTATTTGAATCTAATGAATTTTGAAAAAATTCGGAGTTGCAAATTTGGTTTCTCGCTGACTCAAACCAGCGACTATAGGGCCACAGACTTCGCAGTAGTAATTGAAATGCTTTAGAGATCAGTTTGTAGTTACTTATTTGAATTTTTTTGAAGTCGACAAAATACATATTTTCCATTCCTGTCATTTGAGTCGTAAGAATAACTATATTTGACAGTGACAAATTGATAGAAAAGACATTATCTAATTCATTGTGTTGCTTTGATTTTCCCCAATCGGACCCGTTGGGGACCGATTGGTTTTCCGAATTATTATCGTCGATATTTTCGAGATACCTTACCTGTCTAGTAGCATTTCCATATCGTCTGTACCCTCTCGAGTGACCACGACGATTTTGATTGCGGGTATTTTGTTCTGAGGATTGTTATTATTTTGACGGTAATTCTGATTATACCTGTTTCCAATATCATGCCGATTTGAAAAACCTCGCCTAGGACGCCTATATTGCCCGAAATAAAGTACATTGTTTTGGGGTTGATTGTTCGAAGCACTCACAAATTTCGATAAAACTTCTTGTACCGACTTAAATGAACCAGCTTCAACGACTAATTTTGCTCGTTCGTTATTAGAATTTTTGCATGAGTGAGCGTACCGTGGCTTCCACAGAGTAATTTTCTGCAACTCTCTGGGCACTCCCTCGCTTATATACGCCTTTGTAGTTTTTCCGATAAAACTTCTATTTCGGATGCAAAACTAGCAGGGTCTTTGTGATTTTGTCTACAGCTCGAAAGTCTGGCTGATAATAAACGAGAGCTTTCCCTTTTTATTCCGTTCCTCAATTTTGAAATTATATCATCAATGTCATTTTCCTCGGTGATCAGATCGCGAGCTTTCCTGTTAACCGTGTTTTGATAAATGCAACTGCATTACCTTGACCGTTGGTACAGATGCTTTTCAAGAGCTCTAATGCATCCAGAAATGAACGTAAATTTTCAATTTGCTGTCGAATTGATTAGAAGTAATTTACTTGCCAAATTGAAAAATTCACTTTCTGCAGTAGCCATAATTTCAAATGAGTTTTTTACTTCTGAGTCCTCGTCTAAAAACTAGTGGATCAATCTTTCTAGGCATGAAGTTGGAACTTTAATCTTGACTCCCAGTACTTGAAATGAGCGTACTACTTTATCTCTACTATTAAGGAAAGAAGTTTTGCAAATTTGTTTATCGACGTTATCTAAAGTATCCCAAGTGTCTCTCAAAATCTGAGTTAAGTCATTGAATGAACTTACCAGGTTATCTCTAATATCTGCCCTTGTTGCCTCTGTTTTAGGGACTTCTTTCTTCAAAATTCTTTTGCTAGTATTTTTCAATGAAACTGTTACTTTGATCTAACTTTAAATTCAGCTCTTTGTTTTTTAGTGTTCATGAGCCTCAGACATCGAGTGGGCATATTACTTACTATATTATACTATAACCAATACGCAATAATTGTAATATCTATGATGGTTTTTCCATCCTCGGACCTTAAACATAGAACTGTTAATTGGATATTCAACATAGGTAAAATAAGAGTCAGCAATTAATTTCCTTTAACAAAGTATAGGGAATGTTGAGTACAAAACCTTATTGTTGTTCCTGAATAGTTCACTCATCTTGTATTCAGTTTTTTTTTTTCTGCTCTTGTCTTCACATTCGATATGTGTAACTTGAAGAAGCCTCTGTGTTTGTTTGTTGTTGTTGTTTTTTCATTGGTCTGATAATTCTAAATATATTTTTGAGTAACAATCCTGCCCGAAATACGACCAACGTACAACCATTTTCTCTGGAGGGTACCTTCAATAGAATTCTCATTGTAATGCATTCTAAGCATCTACGAGGCGGAAATTCTATTTTTCTTCCTATTTACAGTAACCCAGATTTCCATCTTTACGAGTTTTGTTGGAAATTCATTATTATTTTTTCCATCAGCCCGGCTTTTCGAGACACAATATCGACAATTTCGAGCAGCTTGGCATCGTAGCTGCGATGTCATTGACATCGACATTCTGTCTAGAGATGTCCTCGCGCATAGATAATTCAATAATGAATTAAATAGTTTTCTCTATTTCAGTGTCACAACACTGAAATCCTATCCTTTCGAATGTCAACACGCGTCCATTGCATGTCAATTGTCAATATTAAACTATGTAGAGATTTGAACGCACTATTAAAATTCTATAATATGTCAATTTTAGAATCAGTCACACCAACTGGGAAAACAAAATACAAAAGGCACTAGGAGGTATAATCTGAATTTTTCATTGAATTCCAATAAATTTCTCAAAATTCTTGACTGAAATAGAGAAAATATCGTCTAATACTCGTTGCAGAAGGCAATTCCAACACTCATGCGTTCAAAAACTAGCTCCTTCGTCTCTCGTTTTCGAATTTCGCATTCCTCTCGGAATAGGTGCCCATTCTGCAACTTGTTTTTGACGTTAGATTAGACGTAGCCACAGTTTCACGTAAACAAGCAGGAGATTTCTTCGCATTTGCCTGCTTTAAGCAGGAAGGATGTGAATATGAAAGGCACTTTATACACTTAAAACCTTCGGTTACTTTTTTATTATAGAGTGCACAAATATAAAATTTTTTATTATTCACCACGTTAGATTTCGAAGGGCGGTCAGTTTCTCCGTCCTCACTCGACGCCATCTTGACACATTCGATATTCAATAGATGTATCATCCCATTTGATCAGATGATTTCCATCCACAGCAGGTTGTAGCAGCTTGGATCTATTGGTGTCTAACACTTGAAAAAGCTTATGATATTCTTTTTTCTCACTTTCAAGGGGAGTTTTGTTGCTCCAAAAACGATCTTCCGCATTCGCATGGTATGTCATATATGCAAATCTTTGTCCTTTGATTTTCGTTATGAGGTTTAACTTTGGTTAAATAAGCCCTGATGGTATCTTGTTTCTTTCAAATTATTTTAAATTTTCTTTTGATAAACCTTCACATAAGGAGTGACGCTTTTTATGATCTGTCCCATATCTGCTTGTGTTGTAGCATTACGGGGTTCAAGCTAAATTTGTTCAAATATCTTTTGGGATAGTCATTACTTCTGAGTGGTTTTGTGATGTTATTTATTTCCTCATTCTTATCTTGTTGACTTACCGGAAGTTTGGAGCCCTATTTATGTTATGCATGTCTCATAGCTTAGTGGAATAAAGCTTTGACCTATGACGTGGGAACCCGTCGTGTCGTAGGTTCAAGTCCGGGGCTAGGAAAAAAATTTCTAGCTTTCGGTATGCGGCCACCATTCACTGTTGGGTCTAAAATTAACAGTGCTGTGCCTAAGGTGGCGTAAGGACACAGTAACAAAGCCTACACAGAACACACACTGGTTAACCTAACTCGCATAAGCTTTAATTAGCTTCTGAGGGGTGTACATTGATATATGTATACCTAGATAAGCCAGTATAAACATAAAAAAAAAAAATTAAAATTGTTCGAAGTAACTTAAAGAACTCTTGAAAACACCGATAAGTACAAAAAATCTAGTTTCCGGAGTTCTGTCAATTTGACACTTATTAGTGAAAAATTAAAAAAAAAAACCTTGCCAGCTTTTTTAAATGCTGATTTTATGCCTTGAAAACGACAGAAGATGTCTGTTGAAACTTTAGAAAGAAGAACAATTAGAGATGATGATTATTGCTTATATATTAATTGTACATGTTAACGTGGAGTAAGGTTACTTTTCATTGTAGTAAATTATTATTATCATTACTTGCAAAGTTATTTAATCACATCTTCAAAAATATAAGTTTATATTCTTTTGATGAAACCGTATTTTTGGAAGATATCAGGTATACCGGTAGGAAATGAGCGTTTTTTTGTGAAAATAAAACACTAATTATTAATGGGAAAGTAAAAACATTTCATTCAAAGTATTGGCCATTGTTTTCTACATATTTTGACCACCTTTCTGGCAATTTGTGGATACCACGCCAATAAAATTGTTCGTCTTTTGAAGCAAACCAACCAGGCACCCAATTTTAGACCTCCTTGTAGGAATCAAAGTGCCGCTCAGCCAATGCGTGTCCCATCGATGAAAACAAATGGTAAATGGAAGGAGCCAGTCTGATGAATACGGCGGGTGGAGTAGCAGTTTTCAACCAAGTGTTTTGATAGTATCCTGAACCTGTTTTGCTTTGTGTGCATTGCCATGGAGCAAAATTACCTTGCCGTGTCTTCTGGCCCATTCTGGTCATTTCTCGATCAATGCATAGTTCAAATTGATCATTTGTTGTCGGTAGCGATCAGTATTAACGGTTTCATCAGGTTTTAAGAGCTTGTGGTACACCTTTCTGGTCTCACCAAACACACAGCATTGTCATCTTGCCGAATTGATCTGGTTTTGCAGTAGATGTTGATGGTTGTTCCGGAGTAACCCAAGATTTTTTCCGTTTAGGATTCTTAAAATAAATCGATTTTTCATCGCCAGTAACAATCTGATACAAAACCGATTTTCTTTCATGTCTTTGAAACAAAATTTCACAAGTGTATTTTCGGTTTTCCATCTGTCTTTCATTCATCATGTGGCACCCATTTTCCACACTTGGATCTTTCCCATAGCTTTCAAACGGCCAGAAATTGTTTGTTGTGCAAAATTTAACATTTCTGCCGTTTGTTTTTGATTCAAAGTGTCATCTCCATCCAATATCGTTTACAATTCGGCGTATTCCAACTTTTTTAGTGGTCTTCCACATTCTTCATTTCTCACATCAAAAACATTATTTCTGAATCGTTGAAACCATCTTTTGCATGATCACCATATGCCTGGACAAGTATTCGATGCGACTCTGCAGCACTTTTCTTCAAATGAAAACAAAAAATTTATGCTTTCCGCAAATCATCACTTTTTGGTACAAAATTCGACATTTTTTACAAGACGAAAAAATATGATGTTATCTGTTCAATGACTTGATGTATACTAAATATGTTTCACAGATGTCATAGCAAACAAACAAGAAAAATAAAGGCTTGTTCACAACAAATGTTCCTTATCGAGACATTTGTATCTTGATGCTCACTTCATATCGTTATACCTGGTATTTTCCCTTAGTCCAAAATCACTCAAGAGCGACTTTAACCGAGATACTCATCCTTTAAACTTATCCTGAAAATTTAAACTCTTTAACCCATTAATACTACCCCCCTGACAAAAAAAAAGTTTGATTTGATCATCATCAGTGATTTCGATATAAGAATCAATGAGAATTTGATATTTTCGAATATTTTCGCTAATTATTTGAATCTAATGAATTTTGAAAAAATTCGGAGTTGCAAATTTGGTTTCTCGCTGACTCAAACCAGCGACTATAGGACCACAGACTTCGCAGTAGTAATTGAAATGCTTTAGATCAGTTTGTAGTTACTTATTGAATTACTTGTTGAATGTGTAATCATGTCGCGCGGACGTGGTATTCAATGCTCTGTTTGTGATTTGAAAATTGATAGATATGATGACACTATTGAGTGCTCAAGTTGTAAGAAGTACTTTCATAGTAAGTGTGTATTCCCATCGATGGAAAGTTATCTGAAATTACGTGATGATAATAAATTAAATCAATGGATGTGTGTGGCCTGTAATCAGTGTTCCCCTGCAACTGATAATAATGCATTGGCTCATCAAAATTTGGAAAATACCGAAGAAACAAAAAATTCGGATTCTATTGTCACAGAGTCTAATGTCGAAAACCTCTCTTTCCGTCAAATAAATGGGTGTATAGACAAAAATGACTTATTATGTTTCAAACAAGAAATTATAAAAGAAATCACTGAATTATTCACAGCGGAAATTTCTTCATTGAGAGAAATTTTGGTTGCACAGGATAAAATAATTCGTACATTGTTGGCTGAAAAAAGCGAAACGAAGCGAAGTAAAAATGGTTTCAAAACAAATCCACCTGGCAATGAAAAACCACACGGCCGGTCTACGGTTGAATCGAGCAATTTATCGCCATCTGTACTCGCGAATTCTGCAGAGAGAGTATATTCGGGTGATCCCCGATCATTGGAACTGACGCAAAAGAAAATTATGAATGATCTTATTCACATTGAAAATGACATCGAAGGCCAGTCTGTGGATTATTTCAGATCGAGTGGAGTGAAAAAACAATCTGATTGGACTCTCGTCAAATCAAAGAGAGGACCGAAATCCGTTAAGTCTCTTGCCGAAACAATCAATACTATAATAGAGAGCAGCTCCGTTTCAACACCAACGTTGAGAATAGATACTATGAAATCTCATCGTCCTGTTGTGGATACCATGAGGACAGGTTCACTGGTGGCGGTCCCCAAGAAGCGTCTTGCATTCATCCATGTTTCTAGATTGAGCCCAACAACAAACCCCCAAGATCTGGAGAAATATGTTGGCGCAAGTATACCGAGTGCCTCTTGTGAGAAGTTGATCTCCAGGAGACCTGAGATTTATTCCTCCTTCAAAGTAATCATACCATTTGAATCTTTGGATCAGGCTATGAACCCATCTTTTTGGCCTGAAGGTGCTGCTGTCAAGCGTTTTTTTGTGAAGCGTCGTCAGAACGCCACTCTCACCTAGGTCCAGCTGCGCAGTCATCGCATGATATTTTACCTCAGGTGTCTGTTATCAATACTGAGAGAAATTTTGAGATCATTCAGCTCAATGTGCAGTCGATGTCGAACAAAATGAATATACTTTCACTTTTAATCTCTGATAGATCACCAGACATTGTTTGTATAGTTGAACACTGGTGTGATCCTGATGAAATAGCAACCATGGCGATCCCTGGATATATGTTGGTATCGTACTTCTGCAGACCTTTGCGCAAGCATGGCGGGACTGCGATATATGCAAAAATTGGTCTCCGTATTTGTGACTTGAAGATATCGGATGTGTCACTGGAGTTGGAATGTGAATTCTGTGCGGTGAGGTGTGTTATCGGTGGTGTCAGGTTCGGAGTCGTCTGTATCTATAGGCCGCCCTCGGGGGATATACAAGTGTTTTTGGACAGGACTTCGCATATGCTGCAGCAGTGCTAATCAGCCGTGGATCACATCTTTCTTTGTGGCGATGTAAATATAGATTTTTTGAAAACTAGTTGCAAGCAACGATCCTTGTTCATTGATTTACTTGACTGTTTCAATTTAAATGTCACAAATTTTGAGCCTACCAGAATATTCTTTGACAGAAATGGCCGTAGATCAGCCACAAAGGTTGATTATATACTTACAAATGCAATTACCAAAAATTGTGCAACGTCTAATTTTGAAGCTCATATCAGTGATCACAGGGCACTGTATCTGAGTTTTGCCTTCTGTAGTATTACTCGAGAGTCAGGAACAAAGAGTAAAATTAATAAATTATGTAGGTCCGTTTCAGCTAACAATCTATATGAACTCAGCTTATTTATGTCTCGAACTTCTTTTGAACCGGTTTACTTGTGCTCTGACATAGAATCTGCGTATGATTCCCTCTTGGAAATAATTAATTACTGTTTCGATATCTGTTGCCCATTGAAGTATCGAAGTGTCTCAAACCGTCCTAATTCAGGCTGGATAACATCAGAAGTTAGAATAGCTGGCCAAAACCTGAAGAATCTGCACTGGCTCTATGTTAACCTGCGTAGTCAACATTCGTTCGAAATTTACAGGAAGCTAAAAATGAATACAGACAGCTGTTGAAATTTGCTAAGCTGAATTTCCATACAAAATTGTTATTTACATCTGATAACCTTGAGCAAAACAGCTTGGAATATAGTTAAACGTGAGACTACCCAGGAACTAAAAATGCGGGAGTGAATATGACGCTGAATATTGCTGGTATCCAAATCTCTGATCCTCTAATCATAGCTGAGACTTTTTGCTAACCATTTCTCATCCATAGCAGGCAGAGGTGTTGCTGATCGATATGGTGACGTCATATCCTTTTCATGTACAACAGCCCTCATGCAAGAGCATACATTCTTTTTTTCATCCGGTGAGTCAGCGGGAGGTCTTGGATACAATCTGGTCACTTAAAAACAAAAAGAGTGTTGGAGTTGACTTTGTTTCGGTCAGAATGCTGAAGGCGATTTCGGAGCATGTTGCGGCACCTCTTTCTTGGTTGATTAATCTTTCGGTCTCCTCAGGTATTTTCCTAGGTCCTTAAAACATTCCTTGGTGCTCCCTGTTCACAAAAAAATAATGTTGAAGATCTATGCAATTATAGACCGATCTCCATTCTGAGTGTTTTTTCAAAGGTTGTGGAAAGAATAGTACTGAATCGCATGTGTGGTTTTCTGAATAAGTATAATCTATTTACCGGTAGCCAGCATGGATTCAGGGAACGAAGATCGACTCAGTCAGCTGCCATTGAGTTTTTGAGAGCGTCTATCTATCTCTCGACAAAGGTCGCCATGTAGCAGGTTTGTTTTTGACCTCTCAAGAGCCTTTGACAGTATTACACCCAGGTTTATTCTCGATAAACTTTATAGTCTGGGCTTCAGAGGTGTATTTCTGGAATGGATATGCAGCTTCATCACTGGACGTACCATGTCTGTGAGGGTGGGCAGCCAGTGGTCTGACAAACATGCTTGCGAGCTGGGAGTTCCTCAGGGCTCTATATTGGGACCACTGCTTTTCATCATGTACATTAATGATCTACCTGAACATCTAGTTGCGATCTCAATGAAGTTGATAATTTTTGTTGATGATACTTCTATTGCTGTCTCTGCCGCTGACTCGAAAGAACTCAAGGAAGTTTCAATATCCCTAATTGATCAATTCGAGAACTGGTGCAGGCGGAATGCACTAATCATGAACGTTGATAAGACCGAGTGCGTTCGATTTCAACTGAGAAGTGATACTGACAGCACCTTTGAGGTGTGTCACAATGATGTCCCCTTAAAAGCTGAAGAGGTGATTAGGTTCCTGGGTATCTATGTTGACAGAAATTTGAGGTGGTGCAATCATGTCGAGAAGACATGTAAAAAGCTTAGCTCGTCATTTTACGTTATATACCGTCTAAAGAATTCACTTCCTCCTGAAGCCCTATTGAATATCTATTATGGCTTGGTATATAGCCATATTGGTTATTGCATTTTGATCTGGGGTGACTCTGTTGATTCAGACAGAGTCCTGGTGTCGCAGAAGCGTATCTTGCGTATCTTAACTGTATGAATTCTGATTTCTGTGACTTGAACTTTGTGTCTAAGGGGATCAATAAATTATTTCTAAATTACATTACATCTTCTTATATATTCAAGGAGCCTTCCAGTATTTAAAAACCGCTTTTCTGCACAATAAACTAGATGAAATTGGATGTTCAAACAAACTTTTTCTATCAGTCTTATTGACTGCTAAATTAATTTCAAACATAGATTTTTATGACAAAAAAAAAAGAAAACAAGTTTTGAATAAACAATTGCAAATGATATTATGATATTTTTTTGAGAATGGTTATGGAATAATTAAGGTATTTATAATAAAGCCGATTGAAAAAGCATCCTACATATAATAAAAATATTTTTTTCCAAAAAATGAATGACTAAAAAATATACTGCAGAGTTTTAAAAAAATTAGAAAGCACTGACGTGAGGTCAGCTGGCTTTAGCGCTCTTGTTAAGCTACTTGCAAGTAGCTATTCAATTTAAAAATCACATCTCACCCACATAATAATAGAAATCTCCGTAAGTATCAGTTTATGGATAATAAAAATTGTATCGATGTATTTGTATGACAATAATACATTAAAAA
Source organism: Micraspis discolor (assembly GCA_030674115.1). Taxonomy (NCBI): domain Eukaryota; kingdom Metazoa; phylum Arthropoda; class Insecta; order Coleoptera; family Coccinellidae; genus Micraspis; species Micraspis discolor. The sequence goes on from JARTUT010000462.1 coordinate 334,123, forward strand.
ATTCAAGAAGTGTTTTTGCAGAATTTTTTTTTCTCATCACTCCGAAACTACAGAGCCGATTTGGCCGAACAACGAACTCGTCCGAGTTATTCCTTCCTCAAGGCCTTCCTGAAGATATTAGATCTCTAGCTCATTCCGTTTGGACGTAATATTGCCTACGGGCGGACGGACATAATACATTTTGACCACAGATTCTTTATCAGTAAGTCCAAACAAAACGATTGATACCACTTTTTCCAAAAATATTCAAGACAGACGAGCAAATCTATAAGCACTCTGTTCGTGCTAAAAATCTAGGGCATATTGAAAAATTCATATTTTGGACCTATGTTTCCTTATTAAATATGCATATATATCCTAAGGAAACAATGTGTTGTCGCTTTATTATTATAGTCAACACCGGGTGTGATTTGTTACAACTGATATTACTTTTATATTGAGTACGGATCTTTCATAGTTATACTCACATTTCAATGAAAATACTGGCAAAAGGTAATATGCCTCCTAAAAGGATAATAACTCCAGGTTCCATGAACCACTTCTTTTCAGGGATAGGACGTGGAACGGCGTTTATTCTACAAGGATAATCTGGCTGGCCAGCAATATTCCTTCCCAGGACAGTTCCCACTAGTGTAAGAGGAAGAATGACAAACAGGCAGATACATGTAACAGCAACCTGAAACCATTTGTTATTACTCAATTATTTGTTATTACTGCAGCGACTTCGAAAATCAAGATGTGTGGAGACTCAAAAATTAAGTTGCTAATAATAGCCGATTCAGTAGCAATTTTAATAGAAAAGTTTTGGTTAGCATTGGAAATAGCCATGACTGATCAACTTTCGTAGATTCGTAGATTAGATGAGGATTTTACAATGTAGATTTCCTTCTTCATGAAATTGTTTCTACGTAGATGTAAACAAAATATAACAATTATAAATTACTGTAAACACAGTTTATTTAGATATAAGAAATAGCGATGTACATCACAATCAATGCCCTGTATAATAATATACAGGGTGTTTCAGAATAAGGTAGTCAAACAACTAAGGAAGATTTACCAATTTATCATTATGCAAAAGAAACATACAAATAATATACGTGGGTTGCCTTTTATATTTCGGGATTGGACAACCCTAATGTTGCAATCTGCCAACTGACAGCTGTATCGTGAAGCTTGATCTTTTTGAGGTTATACGTAGTCGGAACGTTTTGACATACGAGCGCTATTTGTGTTGTTTACAGTAACTTAAAGATTTGTTGCGATATTCTCGCAACAAGGAGGACACTTCTGGGAATTTAGGGCCGTGGCAGTTACTTCCAAGAATGCTTTCTATCGGACGGAATTTTGGGAATCCCTAAGCTCAGCAGGTACTTCCTCCGATGTTTCTCAATTATTCAAGAACCTTCTCTCAGTTAAGTGCTAGTTTAACCACCATACTGGTCAGTTCTACTTTCAAAATAGTTTTCAGCAGCGAATAACGTGTTAACTCTAAAATTTCCTCGTATTTAATATCATCTCACTGTTATACATTTTCTCCAGTTGAGTCAGTTAGATACCCTAGTACATTGTGAATCCGAGTTATTCAGCTGCAATCCTCCCAAGTGAAACAAGAAAGTTGTGATTTGTGAATCTGTGAAGCAGTTGCATATTGCCAAGAAGTTCAAATCCTTGGATTTTGTAGAAATTTAAAAACTCTTCTCTGTGAATATAAACTCTCATGTGCCGAACCTTGTTAATTCTTCTTATCTGTGAATATATAATTTTGTTACAACTAGAAACTTGTTTTATTCACATTGCAGACATTTTTTCTACCAAAGATAATTTTTGGATATACTCTTAGAGTATAACCAACGACTCAGGAAGTGCGCTTCTCTCTCATTGAGCGGGTGATTATTATTATTTCTAATTTTGTACCCGCACAATTGGAATAATCATGTGGTAGAGACTGGGCTGAAACTGGGCAGCATTGGTTATGGGATCAGAGTGGTAGCTAGACATATGGATGAAAAAACGTTGAAAATATTGTACCATGCTACTTTTGAATCAATACTCTGATAAGGAATTGTGTTCTGGAGATGCATCTCCAACATTCAACACCTTTTTGTAATACAAAGAAGGACAATAATAACCATGAGGCATGTGAAATTAAGCGGTTGATTATTATTTACTCCTAATTTTGTACCCGCACAAGATTCATCTCGCCCAACAAATAGAATTAAATCGTGAACATTTACGTGCCAATATTTTTTACAACTTTCGACGTGGATTAACACAACAACAGTGCATCGATGAACTTAATTCAATTAATAATTTGGCGATGAAGCTCCATCAAGGACCAGCGTTTATCGATGGTATGGTGAATTCAACCGTAGTCGTAGTTCACTCCAAGACGAATTTCGTGGAGGTCGTCCAAAATCAGTGGTCGTTTCGAGAACCACTGATGCTGTGCGCCAACTGATATTGCAAAGTCATCATGTGACCTATCGCCAGATTGAGACAACCTTAGGCATTAGTGGGACCAGCAAACATTCAATATTGCATGAACAATGTAACGTCAAAAAAATTTGTTCGCGTTAGATCCTACACAATTTGTTTATCGGTAAAAAAAAAGGCTCGTGTCGATTGGTCGAGGGAAATCCTCCAAAAATACGACCCAGGTGCTTCGAAGCACGTCTATGACATCCTGACAGGTGATGAATCGTGGATTTAATAAGTAAACAGCAGTCGACTGTATCGGTGTTTCATGATAAGTCTAATCCAACAAAAGTTGCTCGTGCACGAAGCCCTTCCAAGCAAATGGTCGCCTTTTTTTCGGAAAAACTGGACATGTCGCAAATGTACCACTAGAACAAGGCAGAAGAGTCAATTCTGAGTAGTATACAACCATTTGTTTTCCAGTTGTCATCCAAGAAATCAGGAAAACCAACCGCCAACCACGACAATACGAGCTCAAACAAATCGTCTCGAACAACTGCATTTTTGAGCACTCAAATGATCGATTTGATGAGTCATCCACCGTATAGTCCTGATTTGGAACCGAATGACTTCTTTTTATTCCCGTACGTAAAAAATAAAATGAAAGGACAACGTTTTTCTACACCTGAAAAAGCGGTTGATGTGTTCAGAATGCATGTTTTGGAGATACCTCAACCAGAGTGGCAAAAGTGCTTCGACAATTGACTCAAACGCATCCAAAAGTGTATAGATCTTAATGGGGAATATTTTAAAATACAATAAAGCGATTTTCCATGATTAATAGAAATATTTCCAGAATTGAAAACGGCAAAGGTCGTACCAGTCTATAAAAAAAAAGAAAAGTACCGACTTGAGCTCAGGAGCTTTTGCGCGCTTGTTCTAGAGCCTTTTCCCGTCCTCTGGAACAATGTGATACAAATACAAACGGCACGATGAAAGAACAAAAATAACTACTCATAGTATTCCTTGAGTTTGTTCAATCTCAAATTTCCTTCTCCCAAAAACCTGCTTTTCTAATTTTGACAACGAACATTTTGTAATGAACCATTTTGCTTAATTTTCCCCCAACTGTCACCGATTATTGAGTCTAGCCGAATACGTATCTGTGATAGCATCGAGCATTGAAATTTCTGACGTACTTTTTGATATTTCTCTTTTCTCTGGAGTATATCAAAAAATAATCACATCTTCAGTTGGAAAGAAGCTACGACAATGAAATTTGAGAATATGTGAGATATCAACAACGCCCATACGAGCACTAATTTTTGTTCGACTACATCCGATATCTTATGGGGTATAAAGTATTGAACAAAATTTTTGTGGAAATTAAAAAACAATTCTAGCATATCGACTTCTGCGAAATTTTGTAAGCCTATTTGTTTCAACCTAATTCACATATCTTTCAAGTAACTGTAACTTATCCTGAACTGTTGGACGGATTTGGCCCAATAACGAACTTGAGCGAGGTATTTAATCTAATCTCCTTTGGATGATCGAGTATACGGCCGGCCGGATGGACGGACATACTCAAGTTTGACTCTGCATTCTTAATCAGGAAGTCAAACCCAATCGATTGAGATTTTTTTCGGCTTGATATTAGAAAATTAAAGACATTTGGGCAAACATAGCAGGTTGTTCTTCAAGAACAAACGCGCAAAAAGAAGATAAAACTAATCGTCAGAACTACCGACCAATATCAATACTACCTTCACTGTGTAAAATTTTTGAAGAAGTTATAAAGGCCAACTTGTTGCATTCTTTTAAGATAACGCATTATTTAGTAATCACCAACATGGCTACCGACAAAACAAGTCCACCTCCATCGCCCTTCTAGAAATTTTAAATTAAGTCATAACATCAGAGGATGAAGGCAAAGTAACGGAGATACTATCAAAAGATCTCTCGAAGGCATTCGATTGTGTTAACCACAATTGACTTTTGATGAAGCTGGAATATTATGGAGTGAGGGGGTAGCACTGCTGATCATGCAGTCTTACTTAGTTACAAGACCAAGTACAGCATGTTTAGTGAAACAGTGTATTGTCTCAGGGCAAATTTGTTCGGTGCGGTGTGCCGCAGGGTGCCATATTAGATCCGGTTCTCTCCGTCATTTTCATGAACGATGTGAAATATCAAGAGGTCGAGTAGCCCTCAGGATAATGTTGAGTTCTGGAGCAGCAGAATTAGATGAACGGTTTCTCGAGTATCATTTGAAAATCAACGAAGAGAAAACACATTTTGATAGATGGGAAATAGAGAGCCTGAAGTTCCTGGGTTTGCATGTGGATGCCTGGTTGACATGGGAGAGTCGCCTTGAGTAATCTAAGAAGAAATTGAAGGTGGCAGGTGGACAATATGAAGAGTATGCACGTTGGCATACTATTGTGAGGAACATCATCACACACTTCAGACATTCAAATTATTCAGAAAGAAGCAATCAGAATATTATGCCATTTGAAGATAACTGATAGCTGTAGAGACGCCTATCGTGATCTCAGAATATTAATTGTCCTCTCAATATTCATCTTAGAATGAAAAACGTTCACAAGAATTTTTCGTTGTTTCCACTAAACAACCAAAACCACAATTTCAACACCAGGAACAAGCCCAAGTTGGCTATACCATACCACTAGAAAAAAAGAACGCAACAAAGTGTGTGGATCTTAGGGGACCAAAACTCTAGAATCATTTACCCGATGACATAAAAACCTCAAATGGAACAACATTTAAAATAAAGGCCAAGGAATTGCTGCTAGACAAACCATTTTACTGTATTGAAGAATTGCTGAAGGAAAAAGTCTATAATTAAAATAGTATTTGTGACGTGACATAAAAATTCATTGGTGTCTAATATATTTATAATTAAGAATACGTCCACTGGAAATTAAGGTGAAAAGTGCGATGTACATCACAACCTAGGCCACGTATAATCACCTACAGGGTGTTTCAGAAAAGCGTGGTCTAACAACAAAAGAAGATTTCCCAGTTTGTTTTAAGAAAACAGACAGACAGAATCGATTTTGAGCATGGATTCTTCATGAGTAAGTCCAAACCAAACAATGGATACTAGTTTTGCCCAAATATTCAAAAATAACAGATATTCAAATAAATCTTGAAGCTCTCTGTTTAGGTTAACCAGAGTGTCAAAAATGAGATCGAACTAAAATCACCAAATATTCAATAGTATTGAAGCAATATTAATTTCTATGATAGGGTATGTACATACAGGGAAATTATCAGTCAATACCTAGAAAATACAAAATAAGTTGGTGAGCAGCAATAAAATAGAAAACCACTGTAGTATTTAATAACACTGCTGTACAAAATTATTTTTCGTTGTTACATCACCATGCAGATTTCTGTCTTTAAGTCTAAAATTTTAACATATGAGCATGAAATTACTGAAATGGCTCTAATTTTAATGATTTCAGCTGATTTTATATCGTGTTATTCAAAAATGAATTGCTATTTGTCAGTCTAACTAAAACTTGAGAAAAGCAAAACCTTGTTGACTAATTTTCGTCTGGGTAATTCATGGAACTCCAAGGAAGGTTCAACCATGAGAAAATATAAAAAAATTGCAAGGAAATCATAGAAAAAGTAAAAACATGGAGATGGTAATTGTTAATTGTACTTTTGGTCTTGAAATTCCAACTTGACATACAAATCAACAAAACAAAAATAACGTTATGTAGAGGTAATAGTAATTTAGGACGTCACAGAGGCACACAAGAGAACATTTGGTGTTTCATATAGTTAAAATACCATTGTGACGTCAAGGACCCCGTGAAAATTTGGCGCGTTTGAATGACCACAGAAGTCACCTTGAAGGTAAAACAGTGTAATCTCACTAATCCGGATTATTGGAATGTTCGGATTATAGTGAAAAAGGTAATGAATTGAATGAAGCATTTCATAGAGGAAATTAATATGTATGTATCAAATTAACACTTGAAACAACTATATTGTATCAAATGAACATGTAGGTGCATAAGTAATTACTTAGTTTTAAAATAATCCTCAAGTGAGATTTGCTTTTATACAACTTGCAGTGCTTGCTTAAAAATCTTCTTACAAGTTGCAAAGAATTATAATGTCTGTGGCAGATATACCTATCTCTTCTTATCACATTATACTGATATTGAAACAGTCCAATGCATCTACTGATTCAACTCTTACAGAAATTGAAGTAATTGGAAGTTCTTCTTGAACTGCTTCACATAGAATTCCTTCATCTGTCATAATTTGCTCTACTTATTTGATTCCTTCAAACCAAGAATTTAAATTTTCTTCACTTGTCTTCAATCCCTTTTCTGATAGATCAGATCAGTTATAGGCACATTACATTTTTCAGAATCCCATTAATCTGTTTCTGAACCATCATTCATTATAGGCCATAACTTTCTCTATGAAGATTGGATTGAGTTAGATGAAACAGACTTCCAAGCATGATAGAGGGAGAATACAACATCCTTCAAATAAAATCCTTTAAGGCTCTGTATTCTATCTTGCTTACTACAACCATTTGCCGAATAGGCTTAAGTCATTGAATGAGAGAATATTCATGAAAGAGATTAGGAAAATGCATGTTTCAAGGGATACTACTTGATAGAATTCTATTCAGATGAATTGAACTTGTGGATATCTATAACATTTATTGTAATTTTATATTGTATTGAATTATTGTATTAATTGACATAGCTTATGTACCCCTATGATGTCTGAAAGGATGAAATTATTATTATTATTATTATATCACCATCCTGACATAAAATATGGATTAACAATTCATTCTTATACAAGGACTTTATTTTTTGATAATATTTTAAAACAGTTGCAGTAAAAATCTGCAGTTTGGTAGGCAGATGACTCAGATATTTCCATCACAAGTTCTTGTTCATTTGGGTATCCTGGAGCATTTTCTACTAGTAAAGCATTTATGAATAAGGTGGATCTTCTCATAAACTTCTTGCCTTCTGGGACAAAGTCTTTAGGAAACCATTGGCTAAACACCTCTCTCGTCACCTTTCTTCTAATTTAGTTGTTGTAGAAGACTGGCAGACAAATGTTCTTGAAAGCAAATTGTTTGCTTTACTAACAAATCCAATCTGTGTGTTCCAGTAGCATTTGAAGATGGCATGAATGTCATTCTATCTTTCCTCACTTTTCCACCTGGTGCACTTGCTTTAGAAGATACAAATGTTTTATTGGGCAACAGTTTACAGTACAGACCACTGTTGTCTGATTTATACATTTCGTCAAGAAGAAGACCCAGTTCTTCTACTTTATTTTAAAAATGCTGCATCAATGCTGGCACTGCAGATTTGACACAAAATTTTTCTTAAATTAACCCAGCCATCCATCGCTGGCATAGTGATCATTTTCCGAGGTAATCTTTTGGCTTTCAGAATTTCTCCAAATATAGCAGCATGATTAAAACGCCATTGTATGAATTACAAGGGCATTTTTCATTTTTGGACAATTGCCAACTTATAGTATTTGATGCTTTCCTGGCCCAGATTCCATTGCCTTTTCATGGTTTACCATCTTGTTTTTCTTTAGATCATATTGAGTAGCACTCCCAACGCCATATTTTTTGGCCAATTTACATAAGTAAATTATATAATAATTCTATAAGAGTTCCATCATCAAAAAATTTCTCATCAACAACCAATTACAAAAGTCATAAATGATAGCAATACATTTGAATATTTGTTGGGATTTTAGAACTTATTTATTTGACTCAGAATAAAACCCAACATTTGACCAAAACACATATTGAATTATTGATAAGAAAATAAATTGAAAAATTTTCTCTTAGCCAAAAGATATGTCTTAAAAACCCAATGTTCAGAATAATTCAAATATTGAATTAGTAGAAGAAATCGAATAATTATTAAAAAACCTTTCATATAGAGAAAGGAAAAGAAATTATGAAGCTGCTAAACTGCTTGTTCTGTAATTTTTGAGTGAAATTTTGGTAATTTTTCTTCACATTGTATAGAAGAATTCTCCTATCTTTTGAAAATCAATTACAAAAATAATTATTGATGGTCTGGTTCAAGAAATTAAATCTGAACCAATTATTGAAGTAATTTATTTCGAAAAAATAAAAACAATCATTCTCGATTAAAACCAATATGTGGGACCAGCAGAAACTACTTTAAATAAAAACACACCACTTCAAAGCCAATTATACACTTTTTTACAATTGAAAATGTGAAGATATTCCTCATCAAAAATATCAGTGTTCAAAATAGAAACACTCAGATCTGTCAGAAATTTCAAGGGTAACTAAAACTAAATATTGTCACCATTAGGGTAAGCATAGTTAGTTGTGGTAATAGCGCCAAAATTCGTCATTTTTAAACGCATGCGTTATTTTTATAACCTCATGATTTCAGGATTCCAGAATCATATGTAAAAAATTTCATTCCATGGCTTTAATAATTCCAAAAAAAATTAAAGTATTGTATATTTTTCTGAATTCATGGAACTAAATTTCAAAAATTTCAAGATTCTTCTTACCATAGTTCCAAATGGAATTGCTCTGGACGCATGATAATATATAGCAATGAAATTAATAAAGAAAGCTGTTCCGCAAACTAAGGCTGGTAGCATGAATGCAGATAGGAGCATCTGTTTTATCCAAATTTTTCCACCCATTCTAGCATAAAGGGAACCTCCAAAATAACCATTAACAGGTGAGGTAATAGCATAAACAAATATCGAAGTGGACAATAAGGATCCTCTCCTGAAAAAATTCCATAATTGCAATGAAACTAAGTACATGAATTAAATAAAATCTATGTGTAAAGATTTGAAAAAATCAATAATTTCATTATTAAAACTCACTCAGTATATAATTCCCCTATAATGGCAAAAACTATAACAGAAAATACAACAAGGGTCAACTGATGTCCAGCACCAATTAAAGAAGAAAAAAGAACTGCATTTGAAGCAGGTCTGAAGACATCCCCATGTACTTGTTTCCAGCCATATTCATCACCTAAATCCCTTTCCTGAAATATGTTTGGAACTTTAATTTTTTTAAATAGGAAACAAATTTAACTTATACCATATCATCAATATCTTCATCTTTACTATATCTAGCATAATCTTTTCCTAATGTTCTCATTAGAATCATTGATACCAATCCAACCAGAAATATAACCATCATAAAACTGTTGAAAATACTGAACCAATGTATCTGTAACAACAAAAATAAAATTAATCTCTTAATCTAAGAATAAACAACTTTATTTAACTTACCCGATGTTGAAAGAAATTGTGATCAAGATATTTATCAAAACGATCATCAAAAGGTGTTGATACAGGTTTCCAAATCACTTCATAAGTGAACTGTAATTTGGCATCAGGAGCAAGGAGGACTTTCTCTTCAGAAGTTAGATTAACATCAATTATTTGTTGACCATTATATCCAATTTCAAATTTCTTATTAGTCCATATGTAATAATTATTGTCCTTCACCTCTCCAACAACACCCCAGATTGGCAAATCATCAATGTACATTTGATACCAGTAATGATTCTTCACAGCATATACAAAGGCTTTATATTTTTCATAGTCTAACTGTACTGCACAGTATGCGGTAAGTTTAGGTACAGGATCTAAAATGAAGACAGCTAGTGGAATTTTTCCCAAATATCAATAATGAACTCACTCTTAAATTCAATATCAAGTCCACTGAATTCAAGTTCAACTCCCTGTAAAGCTTCACTGAGAGTTTCATGGTAATGACTTATTGATTCTTTGGTTCCTACACAAAAAGGTAAAGTGAAATAAGCATAAGTTTCTTGTCTGTTATGGTATGGTCCAACAGTGTTCATCCATAGTACTACTTCTTCATAATCTTTGTACTGAAATCAGAAAACTCAAGTACAAGGCTTAATGGTTTATTTATTTTCTCATGAAACTCACAATGTGATTGTGTTCATCAGAATACACCTCAAAAGCAAAGAACAGGATAAGCGAGAAAATCCTTAACTGTAGCATATTAACACTAAATTAACCGGTATCAGGACAATTGAAACAGTGAGAATTAATGCATTATTTTCCAAATATGAAACAAATTCGTCATTACATTTCATACGAACACACGTACACAAATATGAGACTGACAACGAAGACCACAGAAATGAATAAATTAAATATAAGAGGCATATTTTTACCGGTCACAAACGGTTGCGATTTTCTGTTACCGTTTGTATTTTTACGTCAGCGCATATGTTGAAATTGTATAAAAATACACAGGACAATTGAAACAGTGAGAATTAATGCATTATTTTCCAAATATGAAACAAATTCGTCATTACATTTCTTACGAACACACGTACACAAATATGAGACACTGACAACGAAGACCACAGAAATGTATAAATTAAATATAAGAGGCATATTTTTACCGGTCACAAACGGTTGCGATTTTCTGTTACCGTTTGTATTTTTACGTCAGCGCATATGTTGAAATTGTATAAAAATACATGTTAGAAATATCTAGAACTTTTGATTGGGTCCTTCATCAGGATGTAAACAGTTTGACTGTTATCTAGAAAAATTATCACGTGGTACCATGACTTCAATTTCACAGAACCAATTTAAATATTAAACATTTGTATGGACAATTTAAAAACACTACAACATAAATAAATGTTTACTAAAATAGTCTATAAATTTTTGTGAACTATCTGGACATTGGATTTCTAATACATATATTTTGGCTAGAGAAAATTTTTCAATTTATTTTCCTATCAATTAATCAACATATGTTTTGGTCAAATATTGGATCTTATTCTTAAGTCAAATAAATGAGTTCTGAAAACCCAACAAATATTGAAATGACTTTCGTAATTGAATCCTCTATTTGTTGACGCCAAAATTCAGTTTACACTGTCTGGTATTTACGCATGCGCGTATTCTCGGCCAGTATCGCACCTAGGGCGGAAGAAGGCAGCTGAAACGTAGTGAGTTGACTGGTCCGCGTGTAGTCGTGTTTTTGTGTATGTTCACAATACGTTCATTGCCATGGCCGTGCGTGTAAAGTACACGAAAGAAGAACGTGTTTGTTTGCTCACTTCTGACCTAAAACTTGACGGAGATAATGTGCTGAAATAATTGCTCCGTAATCGACACGCCGCATTTAGTTCGTAAATTTTTTTTCGTAAAATTTGTTCTACCGTGACTAGACGATGCTGCATGTGAGTTGAAGAGGGGGGGAAACAATTCGAACATAAAATGTGAAGCCACATGTAATTATTTATTATTTTTAATAATTATTTTTGCTTTTTTTTCCTCATTTGCAAAACGGTAAACTGACTTTAGTCGCACCCTGTACAATTTACATAAGTAAATTGGCCAAAATATATGGTGTTGGGAGTGCTACTTATATGATCTCAAGAAAAAAAGGCAAAAGATAGTAGACCATGCCAAGACAAAGAAATCGGGGCCAAGAAAACGTAAAATACTATAAGTTGGCGATTGTCCAAAGATGAAAAACGCCCTTCACTTGTATTTCATACAACGGCGTTTTAAACATGCTCTTATTTAAAGAAATTCTGAAAGCCAAAGCATTAGAATGTCAGACTGATGAATAGCAATTTACAATTTCAATTGTAGACTTGAAAATATATAAATCCGCAAAGATATCTTAGGCAACAAAGAAATTTTTTAGAGCTGTCTAATAAGTACATATGCTGTCATCTCGCTGCTTATCTTGCAAAAAACATAAAACTATAACCAATTTCAAGAACAAGATCGGCCATTGGTTTGGTCTTTCTAGCCTCATAACATGTTGCGCCATAAGCAATGACCGATAAGAACACCAAAATAATGACTGGTCTTTCGCATGAAATATTCTTATATTTCCTGACCATACAACGCGCTAGCATGCCCATCGTGCTTGCTAAACACTGTTTGGGAAACAATTCGAGCTGAGTTCGAAACTAACAAGCATATGTCTTACTATTTGGCGAATGAGCCGGTAATTGATAACAATATTTTCGTTTTAGCATTCATACATATATCAATATCACTAATTATCTCCATATCTCTTATTATTTATGATATATATATATTTTGCTAACTGTGATTTTAATAAAAATTTTCAAGAATAAACCATATATTTTGATACGGAAATTAAAAATTCCCGTGCCGGGCATTCGCCAAATTGTAACCAGAGAAGAAAAATCGAATTTTATTGACTCACAACATGCGATAGTGTATAGCCACCTGCTATAATATATATTTCGCCTGGTTTATTCAACTTTGGTGAGTACTTTCAATAATGAAACTCCGAAACAGATTAAATGACGTAGGAATAGGTAACAATTTGTTATGGGATGGTATTTACGATTTCGGAAAGAAAAAAAGGGAATTTCTACTGCTCCACATACACCAAGCAACCGGTTCCGAAATAACCGAAACCGAAAATCAGAAATTCTGAGACTCATGTATAGGCTCATTCGCCAAATTGTAACCAATGAGAAAATTGATATTTAAAAAATATTCACCAATTGAGATTGTGTTCGTGTAATAATTATAAAATAAAGATATATGAATTTAATTTATTTCTTTTAATTTCGATTTTAAATTGCTCATTCGGTGTTTCCTTGTTGAAAGAAAACTAACAAATTTCTAATTCTAACGAATGGTGGCGCCTCTGTTGAAGGATGTCACAAACACAATATTGTAATTGTGACAAGATAAATCCTAACTTCAAAATGCATAGATAACCGTGTTGAATCCAGGTGAAGCGCAACAAGTTGTGTTAAGTTTTTCTTTAACCCTTATTTTCCGTTCTAAAAATAAAACAGTGATAACTTGGAATTGTGGTGTCAGTGGACTTTAACTCGACATATTTTTTTATACCTGACGAATGAAGAATAGACGCTGAGCTTGATTGAATTCCTTCAGTGTGTCAAAATAACAACCTAACCCAAGCCAAATTTCACATTTGGATGGATATATGCAAATAATTCTATTTATATTTCTATTGATTAATAGTAGTACCATAGGGGCCTTAAAATTAACATTGTTTAGTAAAGAAACTAAGCTGTTATCTGTTCAAATTCAGGGTAACCCAATTCGAAAATTCGACCTGAATGAGAAATTGATATTAGTATACTTAGTGCCTCACTTGCTCACCTAAGTGCCTTACTTTTGAAATTTGTGCCTGTCTTTTTTATGTGATCTCAAAACTTTTGAAAGCTACGAAACATGAATGTCTTGTTTTACCTATATATCAAATGACAATTGAGATGAATATCTTATGTCTATGAGGATCCATAATGCATATCAAATGATTGCATATGAAATTTCCTGCGACATTATTGAAAACTTGACTGATTTGTATTAAAATATCTTTTCCTGCATTTAAGAGCAGAATTTACCATTTCATTGGTAAAATTTGGTTTGTAGAAGCCAATCTTCCATATACCGAATACTGGTCTTCTGTTGCTAATGGAAATGTCTTCAGAAAAAGTTCAATGTTTCTCGGACGTTGATCTTGTCAATGCAAATCTTAAACAGGAAAATAGTAAACATGCTTCACTCGATAAAGATGTAGCAGTTGAAAATGTCATTAGACAATTAAGACAGAAAAGGAATATAGAAGTTAAGAAGGTCAGCGATGTAGATTCAAAGATGAAACGTATCTCTTCTGTTCTTGGGAAAAACAAATCTTCAGGCAGTGCTGGTAGATCAAAGTCTCTAACAGTGAAGATTAGTTCAAAGCAAATTAAAGAACAAGATATCAAGAAAAAAACTGCAACTGTTTTGCAAAAATCTAAGAATTTCATAGAAATAGAAGATGATGAGATTGAAGATTATCTGGAAATCGATCAAAATGTAGTTAAAGATTTGGAAGCATTAATTCCTGAGGAAGAAATTGAGTCAATCAGCAATTCCTTGATTGAACCAGCAGTTGGATTTGGGTCTGAGGCTTCAACCTCAGTTGCAAAATTAGACCATAAAAATATGGCCATTACCGAAAAGATTACTACGAAGTCAAATGTGAATGTTTCTAAAGAAGATAAAATTAGAGAAAGTCATTCTGGAAGAGTTGACAATAATCCAGTTACTAAGCGAAATGAAAAGTTGACTATTACTGCCTTCCCTACAACAGTAGATCAGAATGAACCTGAAAATAATAACGATAGCAAATCTGAGATTCCAACAAATGTCAGGAAATTGCCTTCTGATTTAATGGTAGTACCTATTGAGAAAAAAGTTGATTCAGTTACACTGAATTCAAAAAGACCAAAAAATAATACTACAGATAAAAAACTTTCAGGCAAAAGGCAGCAATCACAGATTGATAATAAAAAATTGAAACAGGGATCAGAAAACTGCAAGAAAATAACAGATTTTTTCACTACTGAATCTATAAAATGTGATGCTAAACAGGAAACAGAAATTATTGAACTAAACCTTGATAATAATCTTCAAGATGTAACAAAAGCCTCCATTCCAAATTCCTCAGATAAAATTTACTCCGACAAAAAAAAACCTGAATTGAAGGTTAGAGCTCTTCGAAGTAGATCCAAAATAACAGAAGAAATAAAATCAATGAACACTGACTCCCCAGTTGCTGAAATTGTAAAAGAGCAGAGTTCAACAACTAAAATTTCAATTCAAAAGAATTCACAAAATTCGAATGAATCACACATTAACATTTTTGAGAGTGATTTATCTAAGAAGTTACAAGATGCGGTAGAGAACCAAGATATTGAATTACATGAGAGAGATATTCATGAAATTAATTTGAAAAAAGAAACTGGGAAAACATCAAACTTTGAGGAACCCAATGCTGAACTAGAAATTACAGATTTTAATTGTGAAAACCATTTGAAGGAAGGATATAAAAAGTTAAACAAACAAATGTTGAATGAAGAAAGCCCTGAAACAGAAATTAAATCTCAATATGGTAAAAGATCTACAAAAACCAGGATTTCTAGTAAATTAAAAGTTAATGATGAAGCTTCTTCACATATACCGAATTTGTGCAATGAAGTTAAAGTTTTTGAACATGGAGATAGAGATCAACCCTCAAGGAAAAAGAAATGCTACAGAAGAGAAGAAAATGATTCAAATAATCAGCTAAAACCGAATAAACCAATAAGGCATTCTTCAGGCACTGAAAATGGAAACAATGAAATGATTAATGAATCAGAAATAAAAACTAAAAATTCAATCAGTCTCAGAAGTGGAAAAACTACTCTGAATGTCAAAGAGGAAGAAAAATCATCATTGATGGCTACTGCTACAAGCGATTGTAAAAAAAATGGCAACAGTTCTAGTGGCATTAAGAAACCTAAGAACACTATCAGTTTTGAAAATTCTCAAACTGTTCTCAATATCCAAGATGAGGCAACCTCGTTTATTCCCAATCCCAAAGGTGGTGGAGAGAAAATGAGTGATGATGGTGATGAAAAAACTAAAAATACTATTTCTCTTATAAATGAAAAAACTGCTCCAATTATTAATAATCAACCAAATATTCCTATTAATGATGACGAAAGGGGCGAAAGTGAGAAAATAAAATTAATGCCAATGCTGATGCAAAAACTAATAAGTATAATTGCAAGGGGGAGAGCTGTGAGAAAGATAGTAATGAATACATAAATTATGAACACAGAGGAGAAAATGAAAATAAAAAAAGGAAGAGAAATCTCCGAAAAGCATATCAGGTTCAAGAATTCATACAGCAAAATATTTCAAAGGGTAATGCCACATCTAATGCAGTACAAAAAAATGTTTCGTCAAAATTAAAGATTTATGACTTTGATGAGAAATCAAATGATGGCATCGAAATGTTACAGAAACCTCTGAAGAGTAGAAAACTCAAAGTGAGAGCTCAAAAATCTAAAGTGAAAAAGATGGCTGTACCTCCAACTGAAAAACAATCAAGGTATGACCATGATATATCAAATATTTCAGATGAAGAAATGAATATAAATAATGATGAAGTAAATAATTCCTTGGGTAATATTGAGGAAATGGAAAATTTTGAAATAGAATCAGCTGTTGATAAAGTTGGTGAAATGAAACCTGCAGATCCTTCAGACCCATTTCTCGAATTGAAGCCTAGAAATATCCAAGGGAATCAGAAAATGAGTTTGAACTGGGGGCCGGTGTATGGACCATATAAAAGGGTTGATCGTTGTAATGTGTGCCTTATGACTTTTAAAAATTACAACCGACTCAAAGCTCATAAAAAAATTCATCTGGTGGAAAATCCATACAAGTGTAATCAGTGTCACCATTCATTTGGAGATGTGGAAAAGTTGGCTGCTCATCTTCAAATACATAGAGGTGAGTCTCTTGGTTTTTCTGTACATTTTAAATATATAATTATATATCAATATATATATATATATATATTAGTTTCACCTAGTTTTTTAATATCTAGAGTTCAACGAATTGAGTTTCTAGGTTATTTAAAGATTACTTGTAAATAGTTTACTTCTATAAACGTTTCGGCATATCCTCCTTCAGTATAGACATATTATTGAGTAACATTATTTTCGCTGTTGTTACTATTTGAATAACCTAGAAAGACAATTCATTGAATTTTATATAACAGGTTGCCAAATATCTTCCTTCCGCCTTTATGTCTTTTGAATTTCACTGCTATGTACAAAGCGCTACACAGCTCGTAACTGGCAATACTATACATAATTTGAAAGGCCTTGGCATAACCTACAAAACGACGCTATGCATGATTAGTTAGGATATTGCGTTCAACAGTTATAGACGTGTAAACATGGAGTTCACTAACGCCTAAATTCACGCTATTTTAAAGTATTGCTTCGGTAAAGGCAAATCCGCTAGAGAAAAGTTCCGTGTGATTAATGGTGTTTTGGGGTATGGTACTCAATCAATTCGAACCGCGGAGGAATGGTTTCGACGATTCAGAGTAGGTGAAAACGACACCATAGATAAGCCAGCCGGCGGAAGACCTGTGACGTCAAATACCGATCAAATCATGGAATACATCGAGTTAGACCGGCATGTGGCATCTCGTGACATCGCCCAGGAGAGGGGAGTTAGTCACCAAACCATTTTAAACCATCTGCAGAAGGCTGGATACAAAAAAAAGCTTGATGTTTGGATCCCGCATGATTTGACGCAAAAAAACCTTCTGGACCGAATCAACGCCTTCGATATGCTGCTGAAACGGAACGAACACTACCCATTTTTGAAGCGGATGGTGACTGGCGACGAAAAATGGATCACATACGACAATAACAAGCGAAACCGGTCGTATATATGTATAGCAATTTTCAATATCTCGGAAACTACTCGGTAGAACATTATCATTTTCGGGATGAATTTAGATGACAAATGTACTTAGGAGAAATCAAAATCATTAACTTGAATAAATCAAATTAGTTATTTAGTGTTTACATACAGGGTCTTTCACGAGGAACCTCACCCATATTTATACGTGAAACTACTGAACGTATTTTCATGAAATTCAGCACTTCCGTTTTTCAAATTAGAACACCATTTTTTTATTGCAGAAATAGATTCCTTAGAAAATTTCAAGTTATTTTGATGTAACATTTTTCAGTTTTGGTTGGAAAATTCACTCTGAGCGGGAAAATTGAAAAAAAAATAGAGCTCCGCTAAATCAAGAATAACTTCGAAGTTTTTAGATGGAAAATTTTCATTTTTGGGATTTTTCAAGATGTAAAATTGATGTATCCACTTTGAAAATCGAAATCGCGATTCATGATACAGGGGGTGAAAAAATCGCTTTCAAATTTTAGGGATGACAAAATCGTGAAAAATCAATTTTTTCAAATTAGAACCCCATTTTTTTATGACAGATATTGAATCTACGTTAAAAAATAATGTGAGTGTATGCATCACACCCTTGCCCTAAAGTGGATATTTTCTGAGTTATTCACAAAAAACTGTTTTTCGTCTTGAATTTTCAGCTATTTCTTTTCCCTTCACGCCAAACAGATGAAATTTTCAGGAACTGTTACTTAAACCATTTGAACCATGCTGTAGATGTCCGTTTTTTTCTCCCCTTCTTCAAAATGAAACCGTTAAAGAAAGTTGGGAAAAAGACAATTATTTTCGATGAAGTTACTATTATTTTCGGAGAACATAACAGGTTTGGCAAACAATTTATGATGAATTTCTGAGCGCATAAAGTGATGATGAAAGTAAAACTTATAATCTAAAAGAGAAGATGCTCAAAGTTTTGACCAGTGGCGCATTTACCCTACAATACTCTATATTAATACCTTTGAGTTCATTTGCACTGAAAATGTCGATTAAAATAGCCGTTGAATGTCTAGACATTTATTTATACGTCTCAGGTATGCTTCGTGCGTTGCTCTTCTTATTTCATCGGGAGGAAGAGATCTGTAAAAGTGTTTAAAAACCAAATTGAGTTTCAAAACTATGAATCTAAAAATCTAAACAAACCTGAACGCATTTCTGACTCGTTCTATGCAGTCCTCTTTATCAGCCAGGGGAGTTGAGTAGACAATATTTATCCTACCCCAAACATAATAGTCTAAAGGAGTTGAATCGGGAGAACGTGGTGGTCAAAGATGTGGACCATTGTTCGCCAACCATCGATCTTCAAATAGCCTGTATAGGATATTTGACACATTGAGTCAATTGTGTGGAGGCGCGCCATCTTGTTGATACCATAAGTCATTATGGTTCTGTACTAGCGGCTCAATTATTTGAGTCAATATGTCAGAATATCTATCTCCTAAGGGAGAACATTCTTTAAATAATGCAAACATGTGTAGTGTTCTATCTTACCAGTTAAAGTCCCATCATAAATGTGAACATCGAGAATTGCATTATTTTTGATGGCGCAAAAAACATTGAAACTCCATGTCTCTTGAAAGTTCCATTGTCTGAAGTGGTGGTTGTTCTCTTCATCCCAATAATGACTGTTATGTCTATTGAAAGAACCATTCTTTGTGAATTTAGTTTCATCTGTCCAAATTATACAGTCCAAAAAGTTTTCATTCTCTTGAAATCAAATCATCATAGCTTCGCAAAACTCTGTTCTCCTGACGAAATCAGTTTCCTTCAAATGCTGTACCCTATTGAATTTATATGGGTGCATTTTATGTTTTTTTAATATTCTCCAAACACTCGATTGAGATAATCCCAGAGCAATCTCGGCATCTTTGAGAGAATTTTGAGGATTCACACGAACATATGCAAGAACTGTAATTTCGTTGTTCTCATCTTCTTGTCTCATCTTCTTCTACTACACTTTTTTCTCTGTGTATAGTTTTCTTAACGAAAGATCCGACATTTCTCAAGTTTGTCATGGTTCTGATAATGGTATCTCTCGTTGGTCTGGGTCGGTCAGGAAACCTCTCAATGAACAGTCGAATCGTTATATCTACAACTTTATTACATTCTCCATGAAGTAGAATGAGATTTAAATAATCTTTATTGGTAAAATTAGGCATAGTGATCTATTTTATAACTTAATACGAATTATCACCAAATTAATAGTAAACACAAAATGCTACTGAATAAAGAGGAATTTGGCAGATGTAATTAATGATATCTATCATTAAAAAAAAAAGTAAAACATGGTAAGTTTTTGCATATGGTTCATAAGGAATTATTTATTTATCATTGGAGAGAAAACCGATGGCCGATTAGTTGAAATAAAGAGGTTTCCGATACAAATTCGAATCCAAATTCGCCATCTATTTAGGAACAACCTGTAACATTTTCCTCTTGCATATTAGGGTAGTAAAATCTAAAACATGGTTTAAGTAACAGTTCCTGAAAATTTCATCTTTTTGGCGTGAAGGCAAAAGAAATAGCTGAAAATTCAAGACGAAAAACAGTTTTTTGTGAATAACTCAGAAAATATCGACTTTAGGGCAAGGGTGTGATGCATACACTCACATTATTTTTTAACGTAGATTCAATATCTACCATAAAAAAATGGGGTTCTAATTTGAAAAAATTGATTTTTCACGATTTTGTCATCCCTAACTTTGAAAGCGAATTTTTCACCCCCTGTATCATGAATCGCGATTTCGATTTTTAAAGTGGATACATCAATCTTACGTCTTGAAAAATCCCAAAAACGAAAATTTGCGATCCAAAAACGTCGAAGTTATTCTTGTTTCAGCGGAGCTCTATTTTCCAAAACTGAAAAATGTTACATCGAAATAACTTGAAATTTTCTAAGGAATCTATTTCTGCAATAAAAAAATGGTGTTCTAATTTGAAAAACGGAAGTTGACGTCATTTCCGGAAAAACCGGAGGTGCTCATGCCTTGAAAATATTTTAGATTTCATCAGCATCGTGAAATACTTATAAGTGCTGAATTTCATGAAAATACGTTCAGTAGTTTCCCGTATAAATATGGGTGAGGTTCCTCGTGAAAGACCCTGTATACAGGCTAAAGAATGAATAACTCTCTTGACAATAATTGATATTGTATAATGCACATTACACTTTTTAGACAAACAAATTTCAAATTTTACAGGAACAGTATTTTCTTCCATAAAATATTCCTCTTTTCAAAATGTCCTGTACAATTAAATATATTCATGTTTTTTTTTCAGTATTACAAAATTAAATATAAAAATATTAATCATAAAAAAATATATTTTCAAGATTTTAGCACATACTTAACTCAAAATGAAACTAGTGATTTGATCTCCTTCTAGATGTCCTTCAGACACCTTAAAAAAGTTAATCGTTTACTAGGCTGGCTTCAGGGTAAAAACGACCCCAAACTGATAAAAAACATATTCAGTAGATGACTGTCAAAATTAAATTTGTAATTTTATGTTATCTAGACGACTTTCAGTTAAATTATTATCTCGATTATTATATGAATATCATTTGATCTTTTAAATAAATCGTGAAGCATTTAGCAGGCTGTGACGAGGCCCCGCGAAATGTTTTGCGCATGCGCATATCTCATTGAGTTGAATTTTCACTTCCAACTATTTTCATTTATGTTTTTGTAATTTCCTTCAGGAAGATTACGTAATATTAGTTATCACTCTTTATCACTGAAAATCGTCTTTCTCTCAATTGAATTCCTACAAAATTATACAGGGTATTTCAAAAAAAGGTGACCCCCTCTCTAGGATAGATAGAAAACTGAAAAATAATTGGGGTTTGCTCCGTAAAAAATTTTCGTAACTCCATCCGTATTTAAGATACAGGGCCTTGAAGAAAAAAAATTATACACATTTTTTAAAATTTTGCAGAAACTACTGGCAACATTGTAATGAAATTTTATACGAATATGTTTTGGAAGCTGATACGTCCAATGAATTTGTTTTTATGTCTGACTCTCGTAGAGGGCGCTAGTTACACGGTTCGTACCAAGTAGTATTAAACATAAATTTTTTAGTATTAGATTTATTGAGCAAAATTTCAAGCCTACTTAAACATCATTCAATTTCACACAAAAAAGGTACTCTTGGTAGAACTCGATACTGTGTACCGTTTTCGGAGTATTTTGATTTGAAAATTATGAAGTGATAAGCGATGTTCGTATGAAGTAATGATAAAAATTATATTTATCAACAAAAAATCAGAAAATTCAAGAAAAGGCTAATAACATAAATATGATTTCAGTTAGAGTAGGCGTTCAAAATGTCCTCCGTTTTAACGAATACACAAGGCTATCCTTTTTTCTAAAGAATCCATTAATCTTCTAAATGGTTGGGAGTCAGCTGTGAGATCATTAAAGTGACGTTGTATTCTATCTTTCAAATCTTGTGGTGAATTTTCCTCTGCAACACAAACTTTTTCTTCAAGATACGACCAAACTGTGTAATCCAATGGTTTAATCACATGACCGAGTAGGCCAATGAATCGGAGCTTCTGCACCTCTACCAATCCATCGATTCGGAAAATGGTTACTCAACCAATTACGACACCTATCAAAGTGCGGAGGAGCTCCATCGTGCATAAAAAATAGATAACTTCGCTCGTTTACCGTTAAATTTTCTAATATCTCGAATAAGTGATTACTTAAAAAGTCCAGGTACATATCACCATTTAAATTTCCAGGTAGAATGTGATAACCTATTAATTTGTTGCCTAAAGTTGCTGCCCGAACATTAACTTTAAATGAGTGTTGGTAATGTGCTAATAGTTCTTGTTGTTCTTAGCCTACCAGAATTTATTTTTTTAGATCTCACACTCCCAGTTTCTCGACAACGTCGTTCAATAGCTCTGAATGTATTTTTACTTGGAAAGTTTCTTCGAGGAAACTTTTCTGCATAACGCGTAATAGCTGCACTAGCGTTTCCTAAACACTCTCCTAAGGTTAATAACATGTCATTCTATTCAAAATTTGAGTACATTTTGATTAACAATATCTAATTTAACAAATAGAAATGTAATTATTGTTGACTCAACGTCAAAACTATTTAATAATTAAATGAAAGACAGTTTTCCATGGCAACTGAAATTTCAGAGAAAATGCTATTGCCGTATAGAATTCATCGGTTAATACTTCATAATTTTCAAATCAAAATACTCCAAAACGGTACACAGTATCGAGTTTTACCAAGAGTACCCTTTTGTGTGAAATTGAATGATGTTTAAGTACGCTTGAAATTCTGCTCAATAAATCTAATATTAAAAAAGTTATGTTCAATACCACTTGGTACGAACCGTGTAACTAGCGCCCTCTAAGAGAGTCAGATATAAAAACGAATTCATTGGATGTATCAGCTTCCAAAACATATTCGTATAAAATTTCATTACAATGTTGCCAGTAGTTTATGCAAAATTTTAAAAAATGTGTATAATTTTTTTCTTCCAGGCCCTATATCTTGAATACGTATGGCATTACGAAAATTTTTTACTGAGCAAACCCCAATTATTTTTCAGTTTTCTACCTATCCTAGAGAGGGGGTCACCTTTTTTTGAAACACCCTGTACATATTGCTCACAGCAAGCGTTCGACAGACAATAAAGTTGATAAATCCTGACTAAATTTTCTAAATTTAATTATGATGAATCACATCATCTTCAATTATTGTACATACCACAATCATTAAATTTTGTCACATAAACCCTTAATAGTTCATCTGAAGAAATTTAAATGTAGCTTCGTGGTAAAAACCTGTTGTTTTTATTTGAATTATGTAATCATGGTAACATAGTTAGTACTCCTCATATGCGCTAGTTGGCGGCACATGCCCACTGCTCCCACGGTAACAATGATTTCTTTCATTTTTGATTACTGACATATTTGCATTATATTATTGGTTCTATACGTTCAGTAACCCTAAAAAATAAATCATATACTAGCTTGCCTTCAGGGTGAAAACTATCCCAAACTTCTAAAAAATATCAAAAATTTTTTTCATTAATTCAGTAGATAACTGTCAAAATGAAATTTATGATTTTATGTTCTTCTGGACGTCTTCCAGGCACTCTCGAAAAATAAATCATGTACTAACCTGCCTTCAGGGTGTGAATTATTTCGAACTGATAAAAAACAGCATACTTGAGAATATTTTAAATTCATGCTCTTGCACATTTAAATTTCCCGCCGGTTCATTCTAATCGTACCAAATATGGCGGCTGATTTGTGTTATCAAGAATTAATGAGTCTTCATTTCCTGTATATTAGTATTCTGTGGATAAATACCATAATTAATATATTATTGAACCTAATATATCAATTCAATTTATGAATCGACCTCAAAGCCAGATTTTTTGAGATAACTGGTCAGTGAAAAAGACATTGTGCATCTAAACAACACACATCCAACGATTCTCATTGGCTGTTGTTAACTATAATGTTAAAAATTCAAGAAATATACTTAACGGAACAACATAACCATTAACATAATTGCCTTAGAGTTCGCCGATTAGCAACACTGGTCACGACATTTGTCAGAAAACACCCTGTAGAGCATTGGTTTGGCGCTTGTAACAATTATATTTTGCTCAAGGTCAAACTAATCTAAATTATGTTAAATCGAGTGTTTGCGAAAAATCAGCGAATTGATACATTTGTGTCACGACATATGATGAACTGACATTATTTAGAAAACAAAATCCCTTTGCACTCGTTGTTCTTCAGTAGCTTATTGTGAATTAATCTTCTTCCTAAATTACCTCATATCGTGATTAACCAGTTTTTTTTTCATTTAATAAATAGTTCAATTTCACAAACAACACTTGTTAATTTATTTCAAGCGAAATGAAGCATATCTTTCAGGGAATTTGAGTTGGGAGATACGGCAATGCTGCTTTGGTTTTCTACGATTGTCAGCTATGAATGTCGGCTATCTTCAAGCTAGTATATTCTATGGCTATTGTTATTGGTGTCGCTTCGAATGTTGACATTTCATTCTGTCATGTCCACTCTGTTTATTTGACTGTAAAATGAAATAGACAATAAATATTTATCTAATTGAGCCTATATATGTGGTGGTGACCAATTTTAATTTATATTATGGAAATGGCTGATATATTACTAAAAATTCCAAAACCCTGATTTATCAGGGGGAAAGTAGAAATTGGAAAAACTTCAAACGGCATTTCGATATCTACATGAAGGCTTCAGGATTAGAGAATAATGAAAGCGAACAGAAAATAAATATTTTTCTCAATATTGGAGGAGAAGAAGCAATGGAGATATACGAAAACTTAAATTTAACAGCAGAAGAAAAGAGAAATTATGACAATGTAATGGAAGCCTTTGAAAACTATTGCAAATCAAAGCACAATGAAATTTATAAAAGCTTCAAATTCTTTACGAGGATACAGCAGCCTTCAGAGTTTTTCAGCGAATTTTACAACGATTTGCTGGTGATGGCAAGTTTTTGTAATTTTGGTGATCAAAAAAATCGTCTTATTAGAGATAAGATCATAGCTGGAATTCGTAATCTAAACTTACAAGCAGAGTTTTTGAAGTCTCCAGATTTAACCCTAGAGGAAGTAGTGAAGATATGCTTTGATAATGAATTAGAAAAGGTAAAGAAGAAGAATGTCAAATGTGAGGAAATGATTTATGAAGGTACAAATGTTGATGAAGAAAGTAACAATAATTACGATGATCTAGTGAATTTAGATGGTGGTGTTGTGGGTTTCAATCCACTTGATCAAATTCATATTCCAAATGAAATATTATTCAATGATATGGAATCAGGAGGTGAGTGTTTATTCTCATAAGGTGCTCCCACACTGCCGTTATATGTTTTAAAACATTGTGGAACTCAATAATATTAGTAATTTGTAACATTTTGCTTCAACATGTTATAAGCGCTATACTTGCTATTATACAAGATATAAATTTCTATACTACAGTCAGCAGCATGAACACTGAACAAGCTCCCCATACTTTTTGTTCTGATTTCCATCCTTCTGCTATTTATGGTGACCCAAGTTTTCATTTCTTCACCTTCTGTCCTGAGGTTGGTGTTATATAATACAAAAGATCAGTTAAAAATCATCGCAATATACTCTAGATTAAGTTCTAAGTAAGTAAGTTCTAAGGATTTTCAATTAGAATACATGATATATAGAGTTGACCCACTGTACTCTATGAATTGCATTGGGTCCTAGATGAGGCACGTTCTGAGGGTACCCATTCTGAAATCCTTCAGAGCCATCTGTCTTCCTGCATCCTCTTTACATGACCAAACCAATTGCCTTCTTTCAATCTCTTTTGCTGTTAATCCAGCAATATCCGTTTCTGCTTGTATAGTTTCATTACTAATCCTTTCGAATCTTGATCTTCCACAGCTTCTAAGGAATTCCATTTTGGTTGCCATCATATTTTTCTTATTCAACTGTGGTAGATCCCAAACTTCTGTATCAAACTTTTGTGAATGTGTTTCCTAGTATTTTTATTTATATTTCTGTCCAACAGTAGGGAATTGAGAGTGAGAGTAAGGGCTCTTCCTTTATATATTGTTTCCTGTATTTTGTCCTTGCTATCCATGTTTATTCAGAATGGCACCTAGATATCTGCACTTTTTCAAACCTTTGATTATGTCATTAGTATCTAGCATTAAATCTATGATCTTTTTATTGCCAACTATTAGGTGTTCAGACTTTGACATATCCAAGGTCAATCCTGCCAGCTCATATTCCTTTTTTATTTTTCAGACTATATAGGCAAGGTCATCTTAGTCTTCAGTTATCATCATCTGATCATCAGCAAAGTACAACATCAGCAGGTTATGTCCTCTACTTTCACTCCAATATTCCTACATTTTCTGGTCTGAATAAATCTTGAAAGGGTAGGGGATAAACAACAGCCCTGTCTTAAGCATTTTGAGGTTTCAAAGGAAAGTGTAAGCTTACTTTGAAGCTTTATTCTTGTGCAGTTCTTTTTGTAAAAATTTTTAGTGGCACTGATCAGATTTGTACTTATCTGTACATTCTCCATTGCCAGTCACATTTGTGAGACTGGTACGCTATTGTATGCCTGTTTGAGATCGATCAGCGTTATGTGTGTTTCCCTATTGCGTTGCACCTTCTTCTCAGTATCGATTTTAATTGTGAAGATGTTGTCAACAGTCGATCGTCCCTTCGAAATACATTCTGTTCTACAGGCTGCTCAGATTTTATCTCCTCCTCTATCAGGTTCTTTAATATTTTGGAGTATATTCTTCCGATGGTTGGGATCACTTCTATTCCTCTGTAGTTTTCGGGATCTGATTTTGTTCCTTTTTTATGAATTGGAGAAATGTAGGAAGTTCGCCACTATTCTCTTGGAGCTCTTAGACAGTCTTCAAGTAGTCTCCTGAGCATTTCGATCAATTTATCAGGACCATACTTAACCAATGGATTTATCCCTTCTGGGCCTGGTAATTTTTAAAGTTTTGTAGCCTTGATTGCCTTTTGCGCTTCTTCAATGTGTAAAGAATAGTGTTCTATTCATTGTTATGGTTTTTATTGTCCTCCAAACCTCAAAGCTCTTACCACCCCTTTGTTAGCTATCAATTGGCATTTTTTCTCCCAATGCATTATTTTACTTCTTTATAATTTGTTTAATTTCCCTGCTCATTGGTTTGTATTCGAATCTAGTCTTTGTTTGTAAAAGCTTCAGATAAGTTTCTTTCTTGTCCCACCAGTACTAGTTTGTTAGATATGTTGTGGCTTTTCCAAGGGTCTCTTCTGCAGCTCTTTTTATATATCTTTTATCAATCTCTCGCCGTTATTTCATGTATACCAACTACTTTGCTGTTTTGGTGTCTTCCGACTCTAGCATTCAGGTGAAATTTGATATTTCTTCGCTTGATAATTTAAAAGAACGAGCAGTTTGAGTCTCAAACTATACTCAATACAAGAAAACCGTCATTGGAGTATTGAAAGCATTACAATAAAATAAAGTGGGTTCTTAGTTTGACTAGCCATTTCAAATATGATTCTTGAAATAAAACAAGAAAATAATGTCATTGGGGTTACTGAAAAAGTCATATTGATATCAAGTTTTAGCAGTTCTGTGATCTGTTTATCGGTTTACATTAAACTTTTTTGCGCGCTTGTTCTAGTAGAACAACGTTGTTTCTTTTCACCCCGCTTGTTCTAGTAAAACCACATTCTCTTGCTTTACCCAAATGTCTGTAATGTTTGAATATCGAGCCAAAAGTCTCAATCGATTGGGTTTGACTTCCTGATTAAGAATACAGGCTCAAAGTTGAGTATGTCCGTCCAATCGACATGCCCTATGACAGATAGAGAATTTACACTTTCTATCTTTAAAAAGAGCGCCAAAGCTACATGACCTGATGTCAGTTCTTTGGCAATTTTTTGTTGCTAATTTTAGCTTCTCAACCACCAACTGCTGATATTGATCTCCCATATCCTATCTTGTCAATGATTCAACAATTGCTGGTTGCTGTCTTGAAGTTTGGAGAGGTGATGCCCTTCTTCGTTAAACTCAGTTTCTTTGAAATATGTCGAAACTTTACAATGTTGCCCAACTTATTTTTCCTTCAACTAAATGCTTTTCCTTCATGAATGGTGCAATCCAAATAAAATATAAACATAGGTTAATATTGAACCTTGATCAACAATCAATGTTCACATTTTGAAACGGTGTGACTTGCCCGCAAAAATCGTAAATGCACTGACATTAGGTCAGGTAGCTTTTCTTCTTTGGTTAAACTACTTCAGAGTATATAGATAGGTGTTCAAACTTAGAAAATGTACTAGCTTATCAGATTTTAGAATGTTTTCTTATGAAAGAACTGTATCATGAAAAAATTTTTATTAAAAAGAAAGATCATGAAGAAAAATTTATTTGAAAAAATTATTTCCATTATCCCGAAATTACTGGGACTATTATCCCTAACCTACTCTGAAGTTTCAGCTCTATTTTGTTCCAGTTATTATAGTATTGATTCAAAAAATTTAGAAAAGCATTGACGTAATATAAGGAACCTTTGTGCGTTTGCTCCAGAGTATTCCCGTACTTTGGAGAGTGTGATTCTAATACAATCGCCACGATGAATGAACAAAACTTTATCTTAAATCAAAAATAACTACTCAGTGTTCCTTTAGTTTTGTTCAAAGCTCAAATCACCCAGAATAGAAGTTACTTCCATTTTATTAATTTCTGTCGCCTATTTTAGCACAGTTCCTTCAAAATTCTCGTCACTTAATTTCACTCTCTGATATTGTGAAAGCTGGTATGTTAGAACTACTTGCTTCATTCGCAGATGTATTCATACTGCCATATTGACAGATACATGGTCTGGCAAAACTGTTACAGTTATAGTGTGTGAAAAACATAATATTTGAAACTTGGACAGGGTCAATTTGACTGCTTGTCTGTAATTGCTTGCCCTTAGTAAATGAAAAAAAAAACTTCTGTTGAAGTTTGAGAATATTAAGATATTATTAAGATATTAGTAAAATAAAAACACAAATTTTTATTTGAATACGACGTACATCATATGATGTATCAAGTATTGAAAATTTTTTTTTGGGAATTTATGAAAAATCTTCTGGCGTGTAGATTTGTACAAAATTTTGCATCCTATTTGTTTCAAGCTCATTCAAGTATCATCCAATTTACATCTTGATCCGATGGATATTCTAGGAGTTATTGAGGAAATCAAATTTTAAATGCTCATAACTTCAGAACATTTCGACGGATTTTGCCCAATAACGCACTTGACCGAGATATTTTGACAATTAACCTATTCTGAAAATATGAAAACTCTAGCTCATGTCTTTCGGAAGATTGAAAGTATACGACCGGCCGGAAGAATTCAAGTTTGAACCCGGGAAGTCAAACCCAATCGAGTGAGACCATTTTCGGTTCGTTATTCTAAAAGAACAGATATTTCGGTAAAATAATACCACGCCGTTCTGGTAGCAGTTATAATATCTATATAATATAGAATTACTATTTGGGCAAAAACCATCAACTATTTTTGCTCTTCTTCAGGACGTTTCAACAGACATCTTTTGTCGTTTTAAAGGTAAAATTAGCTTTTCAAGATCTGGTGATTTCAGAAAATTTTTCAACTCTCATAAATGTCAAATAGACAGACTATGAAAACTAGATAAAAAATTAGCCCTTATCTATGGTTTTAAGACTTCTTCAAGTGTGTCGTAGTTTTTCAAACCTGCACAGGTCGCCGGAGCAAATTCGAGATTCGACTCTGTCTAGTGGACCGTACGGTCGCTGCTACTAACAGATGACCCGTCCGGTTTACCGGAACGTCCCCACTCACGAGGCAGACCTGCGCAGGTATACCTGCACAGTTTGCCTCTCCGGTCTACCGTAGGTTGTATGCCATGCATAAAACATTTGAGAAAGCTTCTGATGTTTCTTTATTCTCACCTTCAAGGGGCGCTTTGTTTCTCCGATGTAAGATCTTCCTCACTCGCATGGTATCTCGTTCTTCGATTCTCGTTATCGGGTTTAACTTTAGTTGAATTAGCCCTGATGGCATTTGGGGCTTGAAGGCGGTTGTTATGTCGTACCTATTTCTAATTCTTCTCATTTTTGCTGATAAACCTTTCACATGGAATGACGCTTTTTATAGTTTGTTGCATATTTTTTTAGTATTGTATTAGGTTCAAGTTGATTTTCTGTTATTTGTTCCGCTCTTTCCAATATCTCTTTGGGATAACCATTACTTTTAAGTGTTTTTGTCACGTTACTTATATCCTCATTTTTATCTTGTTGTGTAGAGTATATATTTGTTGCTTTATATAAATTGGGAGTGGCAAAATGTTGCCACATTGTTGTTAACAAATATATGCTCTACCCAATAAGATAAAAATGAGGATATAAATAACATCACGAAAACACTCTAAAGTAATGGTTATCCCAAAAAGATATTGGAATGAGCGAAAAAAATAACAGAAAATCAACTCCAATCTAACCTTGAAAACGACAGAAGAAGTCTGTTGATACATTGGGAAGAAGAATAATAATAGATGATGGTTTTTGCCCAAATAATAAATCTATACGAGTTCCTTAATCAACAATTTCTCGTCAACACGTTATATTATGTTTCATTATACTATATAACATCAATAACGCTCGTTAAACTTTGTTACAGTAAGTTATACTACAAATGTTTTTATAACATAACACTAGTGTGGGACACCTATACAGTAAATATGCTAAGCTGTAGTAATCTCCAATTATTATACTAATATGATAGGTTTTACTGAAGACATGGATTTCATGGAATTATCATCAGAAAGCAATGTTATAGATTTTAAACCTGTGGATATTTCATTGACAGATAATATGAAAAAATCATCCTCTAAAAAGAAGAGCCACCTCTCTAATAGTGACACATTGAATATGGAAAAAAAAACAGAAAGTAAATATTTTGTAATAATATTTTTTAAATATCCTGTATAATATTTTTCAGCAGATCTTTCTCAGAATAATCAAAGCATGGTAAAAGATAGAATGAAGCTTGTAAATAGAAAAACAAGTGGGGGTAAACCATCGGGCGCAAGAAGAAAAAAAGCTAGAAATATAGTTAAGACTGAATATGAGGAATGTGATGATGATTTGCAAGATTCCTATAAAATACCAGTTGAGGATCAAGATGAGTACTCTGAACTAGCACTTGAAAATTCAAAAAAAAATTCTTCCTTGAGCAGTGTAAATGAATTTCAAGAAGATTCTGAATTAGCAAATGATGATTCTGTTTTGTGATCGAGGAAATAGAAGATAGAGATGAATTTTCTCAGATGACAAATGAGTTATATACTTTCATTGACGAGAATGGAGAAATTGTCGAGGAATGTTCTTATGATACTAGGCTTGGTGGTGAAGATTCTAGTTTTATAGAACCAGAGAAAGAGTCAGAGGATCAGGAAGAATATATCCAGGTATCCCAAGGAAACTCAGAATGGACTTCCAACATAGAAAATCAACACCAAGGTATAGAAGCACATAAGAATTGTGAGAGTCCAGATGTTTCTTCAGGTATGAGGAACGAAATCGCTAATGATATTCGAATACAAGAAGTAGTAAAAGTGACACATACAAAACGTAAGAGGGGTAGGCCTAAGGAAAAAATCGAAACAATTGGAATAAGAACAGTGAAAAGAAAAAATTTGCCTCCACTTATTTTGAAGACTATAAGTAATAAAAAAACATTATTATTAGGTGAGTATATATTTATACAGCAAGAAAATTTGGATTCATTGCACTGTGTATATTGACAACATAGGGGCTTTTAAGATTCATAGTCGATAGCCTATTTGGAATAAAGATTAGTAACATTAGAAGCAATAATTAGATTTTTTTGGATGATCTCCTTACACAGGAAAAGTCTTTGACACAGCATTAATTTTAGAAAAGAAACACTTCCTCTACCGCTTTAATTTAATTCTGCCCCATTGCAATGTTCTAAGCAATTTAGGGTTTCAAATTGGGCTACGTCACCATTGGATTCTTTTCAAGATTACATAAAAAATTCAGGTTTCTGATAAAAACACATATTTTTTTTGTCAATTTTTAAATATTCTGAATTCTATGATTGCTTCAAATTCCTTAGACTTTGAGATCAAATATTTAGTATTGCATATTAAACAGCTATAACTGGTCAAATAACATAGCAAATAGTAGATATTAATTCATTTAAAAAATTGTTTATGATATTTTTCAAAATGTGGTAGGCATAAGTTCGTATCGTAGTTAGTAGTTCTCCTGTTCTATTATGAAACGTTGATGAAATGTTTTTAACTTATATACGCTACGATCTATTTGAATTTTCAAAAAAAGGTTCAGATAATCACAGTGAGCATTATGCTATAGAATTGAAAACGAAACAAATATTTACGTTTATTTCATAATCAAGAAGGAACTTCTTGAACATATCTCATTAATTTTCATCAATCCATAGAGAAGGTGCAAATTAGCGTTCAATAGCATATTTTTCAATGATGACTAATGAATTTGAAAACGAAAAAGATTTTGGCAACATGGAATTATTTCAGTTCAGTGATTTTTTCTGGTCATGGTCGGTTCTTGGAAAAAAGAGCAATTTTCTCAATTTTAAGCGCTCTTGTTCAACTAAACAGAGTGCTTATAGATATGCCCAAATGTCTGTATTTTTCGAATATCTGGGTGAAAGTGGTATCAATAGTTTTGTATGGACTACCTGACGAAGAATTCGTGGTGAAAATTAATTCTGTCCGTCCGTAGGCACGATTACGTCAGAAGAGAATGAGCTAGAGGGCTGTGATTTTCAGGGTAGGTCTGAAGAATAAATATCTCTGACAAGTTCGTTATTCGGCCAAATCATAATCATTCGCTAGGATATGAAGCAAAGAGTCCCTTAATTATCATCTACCTGTATTAGTGATATATGGCATGGCTCTTTCTCTTGGGCTCTTCGGTTTGAAACTGAATGAATCTAATTTCCGATTCCATCATTAGGAGGGTGTGTATTGAGGAGATATAATTTTAAAGTTTGAATAATTACTCCCGAGTAGTTGAATAAGATAGAGCGCCAAAGCCATCTGACCTCTCGTCAGTGCTTATTTAATTTTTTTTAAATTTCAAATCATTTAACATTGAATATGCATTTAAGCACCGTTGTTAAATAATAATTTCTTCTAAAGTGTTCCAGCATACCTACAGAAATTTCTAAGATATGATTAGTAACTGCCTATTTTATAGCAAGTGTTGATTGTACAGTTGGTGAAGCATTAACTCGAAGACATTAGATCAAGTATTTTCAATCTGAATAGTGATTATCCATTACGAAGATATAAGCAAAAAACAATTTTTTAAAAGGAATTTCTATAACCAGTAGATATCTTTTGAACAGAGACGAATTTCAAGAAATGGTATAGGAAAAAAGTGCCTCAAGAATCTATGGTTGAAATTAATGTACTCATAGATTTTCAGCAACGGTTTTCGAGCTAGCTTGAATTTATGATTGCGTCATTTGTAAACGATACGATGAAATGATCAGATTTTTTTTGTGTGAAATAGTTATTATATCTTGTATACTTCCTTAGTGATAGGAACCACCTCCAAAATAGTAACCCCCAAGAAATCTCCACAAAACCTCCACAAAAAAAATTACATTTCATACTTTTTAATTATGTTGATTTATTCTATATAATTACAGCAGAGGAGGTAGACAAAATCTGATACCCCATTCTCGTACTTTATTTCTGAGAAACTAATAAGAGTAGTATTCATTTTTGGCTACCTTCTTTTGTTTTAGAGTTAGAAGCGATAATTGGAAAAATGGCGATATCGAAAAAAATTTATATCTCCGCTAATACTGATGGTAGAGCTCTGAAATTAAAAGATTATACAGGCACTTTTTTACGTAAAATTCAGTGGCGTTCAAATAGGAACACTTTATTTCTGTTCCATTAATTTTTTTATGATTTCAAAAATGTGCAACATCGTATGGTTTGTATTAATATTAGTAATAAAAAATGGTCAAAAAACTTTTTTTACTTGTCTCAGAATATCTATGGTTTCAACTGTTATCACAAAAAATTTAGCTTCCTATGACACGAGCAGTCTCCTTCCGCCAATCTCATTATTTCTATGCTTTCAATAAATTTCTGCAA
This sequence comes from Micraspis discolor, assembly GCA_030674115.1. NCBI lineage: Eukaryota > Metazoa > Arthropoda > Insecta > Coleoptera > Coccinellidae > Micraspis > Micraspis discolor. The sequence goes on from JARTUT010000462.1 coordinate 368,654, forward strand.
AATTCGAACACGGATATATTATTTCATAACCTTCAACCTTTTCTAACTCAAAATGGATCATGAAATAAAGAAAAGATCCACAATATCAACCGTTCAATTCATATAGTTATAATGAGATAGACAGCAGAATATTTTTGTTGGTTTCCCGAATAAATTCACGCACAAGTACCAGTCTATTTCGCATATGAAATAACGCGTATGGATGTAATTTAACTTATCAATTCAATTAGAAAACAAAAAAGGCAATCTATATTTCAAGACCCAATAAAGATTACAATTAGTCATTAGGTAATCAAATCAAATCAAAAACATTTATTTCCATAAGACAATAATTACATTGTGTCAGAAACGTCAAAATTCCATAAAAAACCTGGAAAGTATCGCTATATAATTAAACTTCAACAGAAAAGCACAATACAATATCGAAACTTATATTACAGCAGGTCTTGTACAGTGTAAAAACTATTCTGCACCAGAAATGCTGAGACGCTTCTTAAATATCTTGAGCGTTGAACTTGACCTAATTTGTTCAGGTAAATGGTTGAAAATACGTGGTCCAATATAGTTAGGTGCACCTTGAGTAACCTTGTACTTTGCAAACCGTGTGTGTTAATCAAGCCTTTCTGGCGTGTATTCATGTTGTGAACTTCTTCATTACGTTTGAATGAAGTTTTGTTGCAATAAATGTAACATGCAATTTCAAGAATATACACTAGCTAGCGTTAAAATATTACCGGACCTGAAAGCTAGTCTGCAAGTTTGTCTTCTAGGAATGCTGAAAATACACCTCAAAATTGCCTTCTGAGCAATAAACACGTCCTTTGCCCTTGTCGAGATGCCCCACAAGCAGATTCCATATCGAAGACGAGATTCTACCTGTGCATAATATATACTAACTAACCGGTCAACACGCAGTACCGTCGCCAAGTTCCTAAACATGTAATACAAAGAGTGCAACCTAGAAACCACACCCCCACAGTGAGACACCCAGCTGACGTGCTCATCAAACTCTACTCCAAGAAACCTGACCATACTCTTATAGGACAAGTGCGTATCATCAAAATCCAGTCCCAGTTCAACAAACTGCTGTTTACAATTATGAAAACGAATCAGCTGGGTTTTCCCCGCATTCAAGTGGAGATTGTGGCTGTCCAAACACCTACAAGCAGTGTACAGCAGTTTCCTGATTTCCTCCCTCAACAAAAATGCACTTGTCGAAGACTTCAAAAAGGATATATCGTCCGCATATGCAAAAAGATCCAGACTGGGTACCTCGGCCCAAAGTCCATTGATATATAACAAAAGGAGGATGGGCCCCAATATGGATCCTTGAGGAACTCCCATACACACTAACTGCTCCTTCGATGTCAGTAGAGACATCGAACCATCTGCCTCAAACCTCAAGAGAACGCACTGGCTTCGACTCTCAAAAAAAAGTTTTCAGCCAGTTATAAGGCTTACCTCTAAAGTAAGATTCCAAAATATCTAATAGTTTCGGATGATTAACACAGTCGAAAGCCTTGCTTAAGTCACATAAGAAAATCTTTATCATCATTAAGAAAATCCACAAGTGCATTATAAAAATGCAATAAAGCCGACTGAGTGGATTTACCACTGCGAAAACCGTGTAGTGACGAATTTAATATATTATGTTTGTTTATAAAATCCAACATTCGATCTAGAAAAGCATACTCGAAAATTTTTGACAGAGTCTGCGGTACGGTGATAGGTCTGAAATTCTCAAAACTATTCATTGTCTTACTCTTTCGAACAGGCGTCACTTTTCCAAGTTTCAATTTCGAAGGAAAAACACCTTGTTCGAATGACATGCTAACCAAATGCGTTATCGTTTCTATAATTATGTGTAGAAGTTTTTTAATGACAAATGCTGGTATGTCATCCATACCAGAAGATTTTCTACTTTTAATTTCTGTTACCAATGTATTGATAAGTTCAATTTCGCTGAAAGGCCGCAAAAACATAGAATGACAGTTAGAATCATTAACAGATAACTTAACTAAAACATTAGGTGTGTCATTATGTGACACAAGTCGCTTTGAGCTTTCTATAAAATAGGAATTGAATTCATCAACGATAACCTGAGGATGATCGATTAACTGACCTCCTCTAGTGACAGTTATATTATTATGTTCTTTTTTTTTTGCCTGTTATCAACATTCCACAAGGCTTTAGAATCATTCTCAGCATTCGCTATTCTATTAGCTATATCATCTTATAACTCAGAATGAGGATCAAATTCCAAAGAAGTTCCTTAAATCATTGACCATCCGCTGCAATGCAGAGCTGACACCTTTTCTCTATACTTCGTACTGTTTTCAATAGCTGAATATTTGAAATTGTGTTCAAACAGCTTAGAAAATTTTCTTTGAGTTCATTTATGTTTGTATGATCATTTCTATAAAGTTTATTTTCAATATGTCCCCAGAAAAAGAATTCCAACGGTAACAAATCCGATGAACAAGCCGGCCATCTTATGGTTTCCTATCTATTAATTGCAGAAATTTTCTAATTTTTCACTTATCTCTCTGCTATTGTAAAGTGTTACTGGAAGTAAATATTTTCATCTCTCGATAAGAGATGAATTGTCCAAATATTCTTCAATTATGTGCTGCTCAATTATTTCTCCATAGCGTTGACTGTTTAAATTTCCATCGTAAATGCGATTGGTCAACACAAGGTGTTTTTAATAGCACACCATAGATTAAACCCAAACCTACCCTGATGAGGAACATCAACAGTAACATTTCAAATTGAAACAATGTCAAGAGAATTGGCTGGAGAACGTGTCGTCATCAATCACAAGTAGCAGGCAGACTATAGTTTCGGAATTATTATTCTTCATCAACAGTAACATGGGCATTATTGTCTGACCAAAAATGTTTATTCTGTCTGTTGAATATCCTACTATGTTCTTTCTTCTAGACAGCATGGATATATTCAAGGAAAAGAAGAATATGGAATTAGAGACAATCAACTGAAACTCATAAGGAGCTATCTGAGTAATATACCTCAAACTGTCAAAATGGTAGTGAATAACTGTGAATATCAGTCTACACAGAAAGTAAGCAACACTGGTGTGCCTCAGGGTATTCTAGGTCCATTGCTATTCCTAGTTTACATTAATGATCTTCCATCGTACCTGTACAATAAAATTGTCGATACAATTATTGTAGAACTTATATCATTTGCAGATGATACTAACATTATCTTGAGATCTCCTCATTTTGGACTAACTGTAGAAATGGTACAGAAAATCTTAGATGAGATAAACAATTGGTGCAAAAACAATCACTTAGGGCTGAATGTAGCGAAGACTGAATGTGTAGTATTCAGTACAGGTAGATGTTCTGCCATTATCCCACAGCATATCAACGAACAGGTTGTGGTGTCCACCTCCACCAAATTCCTGGGCGTTTTTCTTGATAATCACCTAAAATGGAACTGTCATATTGACCAACTAATAAGGAAGCTGAACTCAGTTATACATTAAAAACGCCTTGGCTGTATTGCAAATAATTTATCTAATTAAATAAAATTGTCATGAAATCCCGTTTAATTAAAAAAATTGTTTTCCTAAATTAAGGAGTACTCTAGCAAGTATTATACCATTTTGGATTCTTGACTGAATGCACCATCTTTTAAAGTAACTTGCCGAAATAGTGTAGTACATTTTTTTTATGGTACAGTCGGTTAAAGTTGGGTGATGTAATTATTTTAAATTAAGTGGTGGCCAAAAATCCAACAATTGATTTAAAATTGAGGCAGTTATGGTTTAATTTTGAATTGTATTTTAAAGTAGGGTTATCCATGGTTACATTAAAGAAAAAAGTTTTACGAAAAGTTAATATTTGTAGCCACAGGACTTGAGAGATCATCACAGGGTGTCAGTTTTTCTAATTTTTTTTTAATACTCATAATTCGAAGCGTGCATGACAAGTATTTTTTTTATATTTTTCTGATAACTATCATGACTTGGCCCACCACCCATTTTCGGCTTGACCTTGATTTCTGGGACACCCTGTATATATATATATATATAAGTTATTAATTTTCATGGAACTTCATCCACATGATCAGTTTTTTCATTTACTCAAGAGAAAAGAGATTTTCTCTGAACGATGGCCATCACAGATCGATTGTCTATTGTCAAATGCCGGGCTCATTAATCAGTGTCAGTTGGCGTAAAATTAATCAAAATTTTTCATAACGGGAAATCATAGAGATAGAATTCAATCTCGGTGGCTGAAATAATATACGTTGTCAAAATTCAGAAAAGCACTGACGTAAGTTTTTAGGGGAAGGGAATTATAGCTTCGAACAAAACTTTGGGGAAATTATGAGTAGTTATTTTTATTAATATGAGATATAGGTTTGTTCATTCAATAGGCGTTCATATTTACATCACATTGTCTCATAGTACGGGAAAAGACTATTGTTCACCTGATCAGAGTGCTTATAGATTTGTTATGGTTTGAATATTTACCCGCAAGTAGCTCAACAAGAGCGCCAAAGCAATCTGACCTCACGTCAGTGCTTTCTAAATTTCTTTTTTTGTAATTTCTGCTTTATTCAAGTACCAACCTAACTAGGCGGTTGGAAACCGCCAGGACCACTTCGTAATGAATAACCCAAACGAATTCAAATTTTGTAGGAGGTTTCAAACACATGGGATGGGACACACTATCCAGAATAAACACACTTGCATAATCATGTATAGTGTTCAACATTTTAAAACCGTCAACACTCACTGCAAAATAGGCAGTTACGAAACACATCCTTGTAGTTCTTGTATGGTAGAACGTAGAAGAATTTATTATTCCACATTTATCTTCCTAAAATGTACCATTTCCAAAATATTCGATATTGAATTATTTGAAATTTGGAATAAAAATGGAAAAATTGCTCTTTTTCTTGGATCTGACCCTGAGCGGAAAAAATCACCGAGCCGTTATAATTCCACGTTCTGCTATTGAATGTCTTAAAAAATTTAATTTTTTCTGTTGATCGAAAATTAAGAACACGTATTTGAAAAGTTTCTGGTGGATTAATTTGAATATTTCTTTGTGTATTTGTGCCTTATTTTGAAAACTTTCATTTTTAGGGTTCCGTACCTCAAAAGGAAAAAACGGAACCCTTATAGGATCACTTTGTTGTCCGTCCGTCTGTCAAGACCCTTTTTCTCAGGAACGCGTGGAGGTATGAAGCTGAAATTTATACCAATTACTCAGGTCTACTGTCCCTTGAAGCTGTGAAAAAATCAAACTTCTATGTCAACGCAATCAAAAGATACAGCAGTTTAAGCTGCATATTTTGAAACTCGCAAGTACTCGCAAGGGAATCAAAACCTAAAGGGTACTTCCAGTCGACCTAGAATCTTGAAATTTGGCATGAAGCAACGTTTTATAGCACACATAAAGGAAAAATTCCGAAAACCATAAATTTTTAGTTACATCACAAGTTACTCGCAAGGGAATCAAAACCTAAAGGGTACTTCCAGTCGACCTAGAATCTTGAAATTTGGCATGAAGCAACGTTTTATAGCACACATAAAGGAAAAATTCCGAAAACCTTAAATTTTTAGTTACATTACAAAATATATATTTTTTAATAAATATAAACTTATTACTTTTTTCCTCATGAACGCGTAGAGCTATCAAGTTGAAATTCATATCAAATACTTAGATCTAATTGCCTTTAACCCGTGAAAAAAAAAATTCTAAGTCAACGCAAAAACGCAAAACGCAAAAGTACAACCATTGATACCGCATATTTTGAAACTCGCAACTACACGCAAGGGAATTAAAACCTAAAGACCACTTCCCGTTGACAAAGAATCTCGAAATTTGGTAAGAAGCAATAGCTTACAGCACAGGTAACAGAAAAATTCCGAAAAGCTTAAAATTTTAAGTAGTTATACCACCAAAAAAAAAATATCATAGTTATGACTCGATTGTCGTAATGAACGAACTTTGTAAACCTTGCAGGTTTGTACGGAACCCTCGGTGCGCGAGTCCGACTCGCACTTGGCCGGTTTTTTTCGAAATTCAAATGGATCGTAACGCATTTAGGTTAGAAATTTGTTAGTAACCGTTTGATGATACAACATGAGAACTACTAACAATTCTCAAAATGAATACATACTATTCGGTATATTATTTGATCAGTTATAATTCTATAATATGCAATACTAAATTTTTCATCTTAAATGCTTATAAATATTTTATCCCTTTGCAGTTACTCGGTGTTTTTCAATTTTGTGCATTTCTGACCCAACTGTGTAATTTGTTTATTTTCTAATATTTCTTACTTCTGTGAAAACATAATAAAAAAACAAAAAAATTTTTATTGAAAAATATGGTTTGGAAGCTATAACATGAACTTGTATTTTTCTTATTGACCACCCTTTATTTTTTACATATTCGTGTTTGAAATGAAATAAATTCTGTTCAATTAACCTCTTGAATTTTTTATCGATTTAACGGATATGAATCTTTCAAACCAACACTGTTCCTTATTTACAGTGTTAACTTTGAAACATTGCTCTGCAACCATGCATAATAGTTAATAAATTCGTGGTATATAAATTTTCACTTCTCTATAAATATGCAGTAATCATAGAATTTCATGTAGAACCCAATTTTCATATTGTTTATTGACTTGTTTCGAAGAGCAACGATAACTAAGAATTTGGTTGTTTTGAAATCTAGCTTTGAAAATGTATAAAGAAAATACAGTGTAAATATGATAAATTCTCCGAACCAAAGTTAACAGGCTAAACTCAGAATGAATCTGAGATTTGTGTTTTTTTTTGTAGGTAGGGGTATGCACAAGTGTATAGTTATTTATGCAGTTTTGCATTTGTTGTATAGATTCTTCTTTAAAACTTTAGTATATTTCTCACATAATTTATACGAACGGAAGAGGAAAAACCGAAGTTTTTAGCACACCAAACTTCTAAAAATAGAAAGGAATATTTCCATCAGGTATAATAAATGAATAATTAACAATTCATATCCAAACATTTATTCAATTATCAAACAAAAAAATAAATTATATTACACAAATATGCTGAGATTGGTGTAATAGGGTATCATTTTCATTCTCTATTCATGATATTGTAGCTCAGGGAAAAATCTCAGCAAAAAGACCCTGGCTCTCCATGTTGATATAAAACCTGATACTATAATATCCATAGGTTAGAAAGGGAATCCCTAATTTTAGCCTATCCTTTAAACTCCTCCGATTCGTCAAAATCAACTCCAAAAGTTCAGAATTCCTAGATGAATTTCCTGTAACAAGATATAAAATAATATGTTCAATGAAAATCCAAAAACATTTCACCACTTCATTTCTATTGAGAACCATTCATCTATTACCTTCTAGGATAATATTTTTATTTATATATTTTCCTCTTCTTGCATGTAGTTAATAGGTTGTCAAATATCTCCCTTCCGCTTCTTTTCTCTTTATTCAATGCTTTATAAAAAGTGTTACAGTGATAGGATTTAGTTCAAATATGCGCCGTTTTGTTCGATAATCTGTTTCCATCTAGACGGCAACTTCATAATACCTCCCTCGTAGAAGCCATCCTCCTTATTTGCAAAGAACTCGGACAGCCACTTTTCACAAGCTCCTTCTGAGTTCAACTTTACACCACCAAGGGCGTTCGCCATGGACAGGAACAGGTGGTAATCACTTGGCGCTATGTTAGGGCTATATGGTGGATGCGATAAAACCTCACATCCGAGCACCCGTAGCTTCTGACGAGTCGTCAACGAAGTGTGTGGTCTGGCGTTCTCCTGGTGGAACACTACACCCTTCCTGTTGGCCAATTCTGGAGGCTTCTGGTCGATCGCCTGCTTCAAGCGGTCCAGTTGTTCGCAGTAGATGGAAGAATTAAGCGTTTGGCCATATGGGAGCAGCTCATAGTGGATGGTTCCCTTCCAATCCCACCAAACACACAGCAAAACCTTCCTGGCTGTCAATCCCAGCTTGGCCACTGTTTGAGACGATTCACCTGCCTTCGACCATGACCGTTTTCGCTTGATATTGTCGTATGTGATCCATTTTTCGTCGCCAGTCACCATCCGCTTCAGATTGGGTCGAGTTCGTTCCGTTTCAGCAGCATATCGCAGGCGCAGAGGTGTTTTCCGTCAAATCATGCGGCACCCAAACATCAAGCTTTTTTTGTATCCAGCCTTCTGCAGGTGGTTTAAAATGGTTTGGTGACAAACTCCCATCTCCTGGGCGATGTCACGAGATGCCACATGCCTGTCTAACTCGATGTATTCCATGATTTGATAGGTATTTGTCGTCACAGGTCTTCCGCCGGTAGGCTTATCCATGGTGTCGTTTTCACCGACTCTGAATCGTCGAAACCATTCCTCCGCGGTTCGAATTGATTGAGTACCATCCCCCAAAACACCATTAATCTCACGGAACGTTACTCTAGCGGATTTGCCTTTACCGAAGGAAAACTTTAAAATAGCGCGAATTTCGGCGTTAGTGAATTCCACGTTTACACGTCTATAACTGTTGAACGCAATATCCAAACGAATCATGCATAGCGTCGTTTTGTAGGTTATGTCAAGACCTTTCAAATTATGAATAGTATTGCCAGTTACGAACTCTGCAGCGCTTTCTACTTAGCCGCGAAATTCAAAAGATAAAAGGCGGAAGGGAGATATTTGACAACCTATTACTTGCAACCTAGTGGTCTGTCAGCCATTTTTTTTTTCAATTTTTTCCAATCTTTCAAATCCAACATACAAAATTTTTCAAGTAATTAATCCTAAGAAAGGTATAGAGCAATAAAAAATATTAGTCAAATAACAAAACTCAGCCGAAAACATATTACATCTTCTTGATGTTGAATTATCCATTTGGCACGCCAATTCCTTCATAAAATATTTCATGTCCTCCTGGTGTGCCATTCGACTTGTAGTGGGTTCACTAATAAACCATGTTGAATTCTGTCCGAGTCGCCAACTGAAACAAAATCTCTTCTCTGCCCGAACAGGAATGCAGCTTGTCTAAGGTTTTCCATGTTATATTTTCCTTTAATATTCGACAAGTCCTTGGAAGGTCATACGTTCATCCCAGTTAAATTGTCATTCCTAATGATTCTTGCATCTTCATGTATTTGGATACACATTATTTTAACTTTTCCATAATCTGTAACTCCTCTGAGTTCTTCAATCACTTGGTACGTGGTTCATCCTAATGTTCTACATGGGTTTCAACGAACTCGATAAAAACAAGTTTTTTTACCCTTTCAGTCAAAATGTTTTCTCCAAAATCTTGATTTCATGAAAAAATCAGATAGTTGACAATTTTACGTAAACAATTTTTTGCTCTGTGAACTGAGGATCGAAGTTACGGACTCTTCAAGCGATGCCCGGATCGGACTTTCACAAACCGGCACGAGGTCTTCCGAAACAAATAAGGATTTAGTGTTATCCTTGACTAATACCTGCTAAAATCGAGCGTGTGTGTCGTAGTTTTTCAAGCCTGCACAGGTCGCCGGAGCAAATTCGAGATTCGACTATAGACTACCTATAGATGCGCCACTCTCATAGGCAAAAACAAATGGTGGCAAGCGCCATCTAATATGTAAGAGCTACTTTGAACATGCTATAGAGGCAAGGGTTAGCTGGAAAGATTATAGAAATCTGTGATAGGAGCTGATAAATTAGCGCCATCAATGTTTAGCTTGTCGCTAAACCTCGCATCAAAAAATGAATGCACGAATTTTAATCAGCTTCTACAAGTTATTCAGAAATCAGATTCAGTTTTCAGCACAAAGAAGATAGGTCGCACGTTTAATTCTTATTAATTATCATATCAGGCAAAATTTGAGGCCGATCTAGAAATTTCGGAAAATTTGAACTGGATTTCTTTACAACTTGTTTTAGCTGCCTTAAAATCAAAATAAGAAGTCAGATTGGCATGAATTATGAATGGTAAATTCATAAAAAATACAATGAACTCATTTCAAAATCTACATTAATGGGATATTTTACATTTTCTAAGCTTTACAATTACAGTGGAATATTTAGTAAACAATTCTAAATATAGTAATAAGTTCAACCTTCAAAGTACACAAACTGTAACAAATGTCAACAACAACAAATGTCAACAAGGGACATTAAGGAATAGTACACAGGGCAATATAAAAAAAATTATGTGGTGAAAAAATCACCTTATTCTCTTTTCTATATTTATCAGAAGCCATCTTCATAATAGGATCTGCATTGAATTTTATTCACTAGAAAGACCAGAATAATGAGCAGTCTTTCGCTTGAAATTGATAATAATTGTGAAGACAAACATGTATAATCACAATTGGCTTTCAAAGATTTTACTTACTGAAAGTGAGGTTAAGGTGTCATATAATTTAAAGTTTTCATTAAAGTAGAAATCACAGCAAGTGACAACTTGGTTTCTTTGTCGACAACATTTATTATTCAATTTCGAAACAATATATAAAGTCAATAAACTAAAAAAAAAACTTTTTCTCATCTATAGGAGCAGTAATATACGCGGTTTTCATATACGTCCTCTATAATCACGTTGCATAGAATAATGACAAATTAAAAGGCAGCATGGAGTTTGAGGGATGAACTTACATCAAAAAATTGGTCGCATTTTCTTCTTCTTCTTTTCAACAGTCAAAGTCATTCATGAACAGGTCGATTTGAATATGTCAACAGATATGTGTAAATATTACTGAGATCCTGTGTATCAGATTTTTTGTTAATCGGATCTTCTTCTTCATTGATATGTATCATTTCCAATATGGTTTTCTTTTTGTATTTGGCCTCTCTATTTACTATTTCCACATCATCGAAGAGAAAGTTGTGATCCTGTTCTAGTGCATGTTTTGCTAAAGCACATCTTTTGTTCTTTATATTTATATCGCTTTATGAAGTAATATTTTATTTTTCAATAATTGAGATATCTGTCCCACATAACCTCTTAAACAATTCTCACACTTTTTTTCGTAAATTACTCCTGTTAAACATCTTTTTACTTTGTAAGTTAGTCCTCTGATGTTGATGATGCAACCGAACTTCACCTCTAGTGCTTCTTCTCTCTCCACAGATCCTAGTACTGGTGTTGGTGGGTTGTTGTCCACTTATGGAGTGTTCGCCTCCGAATAATGCAGCGTAGATATCATTCCTTTTAGATACCCATTCTCAAGAAGGATATAAAAGTTTGTCCATAGGTCTCTTCAAAAATCTGGGATGACATATTTTGTTAACCCTATTTTTCATTTCTCTTATACAATTTATCTTTATTTGTACAGGGTGGTCAGACTTAAAATGTATTATTTTGTCGGAAGCAGTATCTTTTCTATGCCAGTCAAGATGAATAGCATTGTCCACTCTGTATAGTCTTGTATCCAAAAAACTAACAGATTTGTTTTGGTCTTCCAATTCAATGGTAAACTGTGTATGTGGGTTTAAACTATTAAAAAGCTCCATTATACCTTCAACATCATCTTTGTGCAAGGCTAAGACAAGATCATCTACAAATTTCTTAATGAAAGCGACCCTGTGTGCTAACTTCGGTGTGCACTCATCTAACACATGGTCCATCACATATTGAGCTAATATCGGGCTCATTTTTGAGCTCATGGCACATCCAAAAATCTGAACATAAAACTTACTATCGAATGAGAAACAATTTTTTCGAAGTATAAACCTTATTATTATCCCAAAAAACAGTTTTTTTTGGAATTTCTGTATTACTTTAAATATTATTCCAATTCTGATTAAGGACATCTATTATAATATCCTCACATAGGCTTCTCATTCGATAGTAAGTTTTATGTTCAGATTTTTGGATGTGCCATGGGCTCAAAAATAAGCCCGATATTAGCGCAATATGTGATGGACCATGTGTTAGATGAGTGCAATAATAATATCGCCGGAAAATGAGCACAAGCTAGACAAATAATCACTCGACTGGCCGCTGAATCAGCCAACGATCCAATTCGTATTTCTCACGGATAATTTTTTTTATATCGATTGAATGTCTGATAATATCTGGATTGTTTATTGTTATATTATTTTTATAGTGTCTAACTCACTTAAATGTTTCTTGCATTGGCCGCACCACTCGCCGGAATGCAAAACACTGTTAGGTACAACATTTCAAAAAGTTTCCATATATTTCAAAGAGATATTTTAAAGACACCGAAAGATCACTGCTTTACAACGTTATAAACTCAGAATAAGGATAGAAAAAATATATGATTACATACGAGGTCTGTCAATTATATTCCCGAAAAAGTGCTCGGACGGTCCGGAATATACAAAATTCTTAAAATTAATTTATAATCCTTCGCCGTAGTCTCCCTCTAGCTCGATGCACCGGCGCCACCGTTGGATCGACGATTGGAAGCACCCCCTGAAGCCTCCCGAAGATTGGTCCTTCAGCACCCGTGTCGTGACACTTTGCACCTCCTCTACGCCGTCGTATCGGTTGCCCTTGAGGTAGTACTTCAATTGTGGAAAGAGATGAAAGTCGCAGGGGGCCAGGTCCGGGCTGTAGGGGGGATGCGGAGGCGTTGGAATGCCGTTTTTGGTCAAAAAATCGCAAACTGCGAATGAGGAGTGGGCTGGAGCGTTGTCGTGATGCAGCCAATTCCGGCCGTGCACGAAACACACGGGCCTTCAGACGTTTCAAAACTTCAATGTAGAACTTCCCATTGACTGTCTGACCTGCGATCGACGTTTTTTGCCGTTCGAGAGGTGGAGGGAGCTACTTCACGTGGATCGTCCTCCACCGACTCTCTGCCCTCCCTGAACCGCTTAGCCCACTCGTAGACAGCTGATTTTTCAGGCAATCATCCTTGTACACGTTGGTTAACTGTTTCATGATTTCCGCAGAACTTACACCACGTTTGACCAAAAATTCGACCACTAAGTACTCTTTGCTCAGTTTTTTTTTATCATACATTTTCGCGACAAGGAGTCAAACACGCCGATGATCAAAGTACTGTAAAACACGAACTGAACAACCGATCGAGACGAAACTTGCACAGACTGACGTAGCATAACGAAAGCCGCAGTGTTGCCACTTTCCGGGAATTAAATTGACAGACCTCGTATACTACTTACCTGAATATTGACAAACTACCAAGTAACTCATGGGGAACAAAAAATATTATATCCGGATATGATGGATTACCTGAATTATAGCACTGAACCTGAGTTGGAAAGAAGGCAGACTAAAACTGGAATAATACTGTGTAGCTACTCACCTGTACACTAGGGTTAATGCAAAGTTCTGAAATATTTGTCACTAAACTCGCAGAAAACCAATCAATTTGGTTTTCTCTATTTTTTTTTGTATATTCACATCATTGTGTTTTATTAATTTTTGTAATGATTCATGTATCTTTCAAGTTTTGATAGTGAATATACAGGGTGAGTCTTTGACCACTGCGTTAATTTTAACCATAGGTTCTTGAGGTCAAAAGAAACACTTTTTCCATTACGGTTTTCCATTTTTTCCATATTCAGCTGCGTTAAAAAGTTATAAGCATTTTAAGTTTTCACAATGGGCAAAACCCCCTGTAGTCCAGTTTAGTTTGAATGAAAAATACCTTCCATAGCATCCACTAATGAATCTGAATTGTTTAAAAACATTATTTTCCTCTAAAAAATGAATCACTCACTCATGTTTCATCAGATGAGGTCAATATCCAAAAGGAAGATACAAAATACTAATTTTCTGATAAAAAAATTCAACACCATAAACATAGATTTTTGTTGTTCTACTATAATTTCCTTCTACTTCAAGATTATAAACCATCCTTTTCTAGTGAGAAATTCCAAAAAAACCTAAGAATTATTGGATGTTATCATCATACATTTGTAATTTTCTTCTTCCAAATCACGAAAACCATCATTTCTATGAAAAATTCCAAGGCAAGAGGTTGTCACTTTGCTTTTTTTTTTTTCACTCAAAGCCAGAAAAAATCATCTATGATTTTCCAAACACTGATATTTCTGAAGTTTCTTCTCCTTGACAGAGACCAGTGAACAGGTCTATGAGGTCTCTTGATATCATACTGTTAAAAATATGAAAATCTTTAACAACAATGAATGATGTCACTACGAATAATTATTTTAAAGTGATGTTACTTTGCTTGATGATTATTTACTGTACAATAACAATTTACTTGGATAGATTACAAGTATTCCCAGGTTTAGGTGTGCAATTATACTTGCTTCTGAAAAAAACCAACTAGGTGTTTTTGTTAGATCATTAATATGAATCTATTCTGTTTAGACTATAATTAATTACTGAACATGCGTAAATTTTTGGATTTTATAATCAGAATATCTGTTTTAATCATGTAAACTAAAACATAAATATTGAATAATAACTAGAGTGAATTATTATCACATTAAAATGTTATTATAACGTCTCTGTGTTGGGTAGTTCCGAATAAAATAGTGTTCTGTGGTTCCTTGTTGTTTTAATTCTGTTTGAAACAGTCAACGGTTATTTGTATCTTCAAAAAAACAGTGTAAAATATTGTATTGTATTTCGATAGTTTGAAATTATTCAATTCAGTATGAAATGATTATGGTCAGAAAATGCATTCTATTCTAATCCTTCTTGTTCATGAGCCTATAGCTTCCAGTTTCAATATTGATAGAATTTTAATTAACCATGCATCATAACAAATATTCAGAAATATTAAAACTAAGTCAAATTCTATTATCTCCTAAGTTTGTGAAACAGGTTGAATCGATGTATGAAATAAAGTTGTGAAAACAAATCTGGGAGACCGGGTTCGAAGTTTTTAAAACTCATATGAGCTTAATTTGAAGCATTCCTATGTTAGAATAGATATAATTTGATGAACCCTGAAAGTTTGAAGCTATAAAGAACCAGCTCTTCAGAAAGACAAGTCTTCAATTTAATAGGTCCTGACAGAGAATATAGTACCTGTTTCAACGGGCATCATGAAAATATACGGAAGTACCTATGTGAATGATGGAATTTTTTTTTTATTATGGAATATTACTCTGGATTGAATATTAAACAAGGTGCTAGACATCATTAATAATGAATACAGCAAATGGCAATTTAGATTTTGTAGTGAATGTAAGACACAAATTGTTCAGTGGTTAATTTCATCTATAGTGTTTAGTGGTGGAACCATAGACTGGAGAGATTTCCCCAACCTTTTGTAGAAATATTTAATAAAGACATAAAATATGGCAACATTGAACAAATCTGATTATTGAATCATTTCAGCACAGAGTTGGATTTGGGAAAATCAGAAAATTTGGACAAAATTATATCGATTTAATTCCTTTCAACTTCAAATATCTCAAGAATGGTGCAATTCAGGAGAAAAGATGAAGAATAATTTTATCTGCAAAAATGACTAATGATTTTAGAAAGTACAAGATACGGGCCTTTAGTTCAAGCGATATTTGTTTTTCATGCAATTTAATCAATCTGTAGAGTAGTAGTGAGAAATCCACAAGAAATGGAATAAATCGAATGATGCCAAAATATGCATGACTGTTATGAAAAACCTTCTACAAGAAATCATTTCAATTGATATTGTCGTTTGAATATTACAGGTGAAAATGCAATTTTTTTATGAAATTTCAGCACCCTATATCTTTTGAACTGGGCCAAATTTGAAAAAATGTTATAAGCAGAAAATTTTTCTATGGTTGAAATTAACGCAGTGGTCAAAGACTCACCCTGTATATTATAATTGTTTTCCCCACAAAACCCGTGCTTTCCGTGGGAGGAAAGAAGAGAACTATGAATATTGTATATCATAAAGCATTACAATAAAAAAATATTT
This sequence comes from Micraspis discolor, assembly GCA_030674115.1. NCBI lineage: Eukaryota > Metazoa > Arthropoda > Insecta > Coleoptera > Coccinellidae > Micraspis > Micraspis discolor. Next base: position 384,525 of record JARTUT010000462.1, read on the forward strand.
TTTTTTTCTTAATTACACCAAGTCGAATTAAGTAGTCATTATAAAGACACAGCTGGTTCAGATTAGAAATATAATTTGATTAGTTTAGCTTTCATTACCGGTGTAAGAACATATTACCATGAGAGAAACTATTTTGTGGCTGTTGTTCTGATGAAAAATCCGTGGTCAGAATTAATTATGTTTGTTCATTCGATAGCATATCTTTCAAATAGAATAAGCTAAATTTTCAGCTCAAGTTTTTGTGATGAACATCTGTTAGGTTCGTTATTGAGTGATATTCGAATATTATTCGATTTTAGATCAATCAAGTCTCGAGCAGTTTGCGAAGTTGACAAAGTTAGCTGAGCTCATGTTGGTGCATTAATTTTTTATGTTATCAAAGACCTTACACATCTGAAAGCTATTGTATACCATAGGTATTGCAAAATTGAGTATTTTGTTTGTTTAGTTTGGCATTTTTTATTCGTGCATCTACTTTCCAAATCGAATAATTGATAATTAAATATACATAATTTCTTCCAGGGAAAATGCCATTTTCCTGCAGAAAATGCGATGCTACATTTTGGACAGAAGCTCAGTTGGAGAAGCATCTACCTATTCATGTTCTCAAAAAACCTCCTCCCCCTTCCAAACCGCCAAGAAAAGTCTTCAAATGTGAAGAGTGTACAAAAGAGTTTAAGAAAATGAGTGATTTAGAACGTCACATAAGGGTTCACACTGGTGAGAAGCCTTCAGTTTGCAACATTTGCAACAAAAGATTTCAGCAGGTAATATATTTTTGAATAGCTCTTGATATTTTTATAAATATGACATTAACAATTAGGACTTTGGTAATAGTAACTTCTAGATAAATTTCGAGTGCCAGTCAGTAGCACTTGGCAGTTGAAACACAGTAATACCTTTTTATTGGTTTTGTTGGGTTTGGTTAGGTCATATGTTGCTGCTGACCCAACAAATGATTTGAATGTTGGTTTTGAGGAACTTGATTTGGAAATTCTGTAGAACATAAAATTGTTTTGAATATGGGTTTAACTCGTAAGAATTTCAGAATAGGTTAAACTTGCTTCATGAAGAGAAGTATTTTACAAGATTCAGAAGATTTCTGCTAACACCCATAGTAGATACATAAAATAGATGGGTTATGAAGAACTTCTTGTTGGGGATAAATATGCCATCAATTTTCAAAGCATGGTTGTTGCGTATTATTTCCAAGTTGCACGTGGAGATTCTTGATAACACAAAAGAATGATGGCGAGGATCGGAATGAAACAAACTCGTTGAATAACAACTCAGAACTAACTTTCATTAAAGGATATGGAAGTACCCGTAAAAGCGTCCTCACAAAGGGTGAGCAATAAAGGCACTAGGAAAGTACTTATAATGGTACTTCATAGATGGGGTTGAAGTATAAAGGAGATTCACTTTCAACAATGGTCATATAAATTCAGATGAAGTTTCACTAATTCCCATCTGTTGGTCTAGTTGATATATTCTCTGAAATTACAGCGGTTGGATAGTGAGTTCTCAAATGAACGTGATACATATTACATAGTAAGATGAAATTAGTGGACACAGCTAACATTATCTTATTGTTTCTGGAAAGCGCTTCAGAGTATAGATCATATTTTTTTACCTGCTTTTCATTGCTGTCTCAAGTGTGGAAAGTTTGTAAATATGTAAATTGTCTTGAATGGTAGTCAGTTCTTTGAAATTTTATCAGAAGATATGACAGTTCAAAATAATGACATGCAAATAACCTCAGACAGCTTTTGGCAAGTGATGTTCAGTTGTAAGATATTAGACATTTGTGGGAAAAACTAAATCTGATTTTGAAGAAGGCTGAGCCTACAACAGAAAAAAACTAATCCGCCGTTATTGTGAGGAAGTGATTTTTACATAAATAATACGATTCAGATTTCCACAAATTTGTATTTTTTTTTACAACAATTGTTTCGCCAACACTGTGGCTTCATCAGGTTTTACATTTTGAATGATAGTTTCACTGAAGTAATTCTGTATTTATGGCCATACAAAATTGTTGTGTTGGCGAAACAACTCTTTTAAAAAACAATAAAAATTTGTGGAAGTCTCAATGTTATTATTTATTTGAAATGAATTTCCACCAAGTAAGACCGATACAATTAAAGGACAGTGAATTTCAGAAAAGGCAAGGGAAAATTTGGTTTTTTTACCTCAGGAATCGATGGTTAAACTATAGCTCATCTCCTTCGAATTTTATTCCATATATCTATATATTCTTTTGAACTTTTGGCTTACAAAACAAATGTTAGCTGGTATTGGTGACGGGGTGCCATACAATTCGGTGTAAGACATGAAAGCCTAGAGAAAAAACCCATATGAAAAAAAACCTGGCCCGTATTAGTGTTTTTGTGTGTGCGAAATAAGCTTAACCCGGCGTTGGTGTGGGGAAAAAAATTAAATATTAAAAGTGGTGGGGTACGTCATACCCCAAGCATTTTTACGTTATTTCAAAAACAAAAATTAAAAAATTCATGTCTTTATTATTTTTTCCTCGTAAATAATAATACTAATTGAATACAAATGAAATATACTAATAAAAACGTAACAAACAAATAGTAATGTTTATTCAGCATAAATCATTACACTAATCTAGATTACGGTTATTTAAAAAATTCTGGTTCAACATTCTCGAAAGTAAAATAAACGTTCTTATAAAAGACAAAAAAACTTTTAGCACAAAATCAACAAAAAAGAGTGCCTAATAATTTTTTGAGCCGATTCGAATTCTATGCAAATCGAAAAAAATAAATGAGCATGCTCCATACATATGCAACGCGACACTTCTCACAAACATAAAATGTTTTTATGGCATTTCAGGGCATGTCATACATCTAGAAGATATTCTTTGTCGTTTGTTTTGATTTTGGTGAACCTCCTAGGCTTGGGATACTGGTACTGGTCTCAAGTCTCGCAGTAGGCGGGGGTTTTTTCTCTAATCGATTTGAATTCGCCTATGAGTTGCAATGCAAGTTCTTTTAAAAATTTTGAACTTTTATAATCAAATTGTTTCCATTTGAACGAAAAATAACTATGGCATTTACTGCAGCAAGGTTCATAAAAAAAACAGTGTCAAAGACTAACGACGACTATTCCTGGATACACTATAATTTGAGGAAAGCTCATCTAAAGTGTCTACGCCTCCTTTAGTTGAGTTATTAAAAGTCTATAATTTCTGGTAGACACTTTTTACAAGTTGTTTCAACAATTTATCATCATGATAAAGAGTAGAGAATAGAATTGGGCATTTATTTATTTTGGGAACATAAGATACTGCTGGCTTTTCTTGAAAAGCCAACATTGAACTGCATGGATTTCTTCTACGAATATCCAAAAAGTATTGTGGTATTTCCCGCTTATTTTACCTAACAGTGCCATCTGAGGTAAGTTTACAAATAATCAACAAATTGTTCATAAGTGAGTAAATGGTGAACCAATTATCGAATGTTACATTTCGATTCGTTCCAGAAAATTGTTACAGTAATCAGTGTGCTGGGGTATGGCATACCCCAAGCGACTTTGACGAAAGGTTAGTTTGCGACTGCCACGTAACCCAGAGTTCCGGAATAGCACATCATGTAGGACAACGTATTAGCTTAAGCTACTACAAGTTCGATGGCTCCACATGATTGAGTTTGAAAGTTACACGTCTAAATAGATCATACGGGGTATACCATACCCCAACACACCAACGCCGGGTTAAATATATCTGAGGGGCTTCTTTCTTCAAGAGTGGTCTTCTACTAATAAACACAGAGGCTTCTTCAAGTTGCACAAATGGAATCTGAAAACACAAAGACAAAAGCAGAAAAAAGAACCGAATACAAAATCTACATATCATATTTGTTTGAAATTAATAACCCATTCAAAGAAAGAATCGGAGACATCGTGAATAGCCCTAAAACCATCTTGAAATTTATATAAGGGACAATTATTGATGAGATATTTTATTGTTTCTTCTGCATATCCACATTCATAACTTGCCCTTGGAACTGAGTTACATCTGAATGCATGTTATTGGTACGGCTTTTATTCCATCAAAGAATGGCAGGCAGAATATTCTGGACATTGATTATTGCTTATTTATCAGTCGAGCCCAATCATTTGAAACCTTTGACCCTATATTTAAAAATTCCAGACATTTCAGCAGAACTCTTGTTGTTCAACTGGGAACAAGCAAACATAATAAAAATAACATTTCTCTTTGTATAAAATGTAAATTTTTATATTATTATATGTATGTTTCTCGAGATACTAACAATTTTTTTCCTATTCAGTTTATCTGATTTATTGAATTACTTTATTTTTAGCCTTATAACTTAAGCAAGCATTTGCACACCCATACTCAGGAGAAAAACTTCGAATGTGTTATTTGTCAGAAGAAGTTTGGACGAAATGATGTTCTTAATAGACATGTCCTAACTCACTCCATCGTCAAACCTTTCAAATGTTCCCTTTGCTTAAGAACTTTCATCAGGAATAGCCAGCTCAAAATACATCTCACGAAGCATCATAATTTGGAGGAAGATCCAGGAAACGAAATGAATGATTTGGTGGATAGTATATCATTTGATTCAGCAAATACTCATGATGAGTGTTAATGTTTGAACTACGAGTGAATGAAGGTGCTGTGTATATATAAATTACTAAATGATGGAAATCTTTATATTTTTTGTAATTGATTCACATCCAGATAGTCAAAAGATAATGAATTTTTGCACAGCTTCTTAAATTTTTTTCTTATTGATTATCTACAAATCTACATTTAATTTTTATATTTACAAATTATGAGAGGTATGAATTTCTACCTTTAGAACAGTAATATATTCTCGATGCCAAAATAGTAATAAATTTATTGAGATATATAAGTTGACATTACTACATATTTTTTTTGTGAGAAAGCTGTAAATAACTGTTAATTTTTATATGAATAATAAAAACTTTTCATAATCAAGTAATATGATTTATGGTAGATGATTTTTTTTCTATCGTTTGTAAACTTGGTAGGTAATTCATTACCTATCAATATCCAGTTATTTATGATAACTTAGTCTTAACTGGATATAAATTTATAAAGTTAGAATTTCATCAGTTATTGGTTAGTGAATGGATTGATCCATATTTAACTATCATTTGGGCATAGAAATTCTCCCTCACAGAAGCCATTACTTTATCAGGATAAACTCTGATCCATTTTGATAGGTCATGTTTGCGACTCTAAAGGTCAATTGTTCAATCAGATATGATTTTTGATGGTTGCTAATCTGAGAAATAAAGAATTAAACCTGAATTATCCGCCATCTAGAAATCGTCCCTGTTTGAACAGCTGTCCCTGAAAATGAACAGTTTATTTATTTAAATATATTACATCCAACAGGCATAGCAGGTCCAATTACAGCTGGAAGTAATACAACAAAATAACGTATAATATAATAACAGACAAAATGAATGTTGGCAAAGGTAAATCAACATTAATTTTTCATTAGGCAATACAATTTCCTTCTAAACTCACCAACAGATATGAAAAAAAATATCTGCCAAAGGAATATTATTTAATTTCTACACATGGAAACAACAGTGCTGTTGAAATGGTGTTGTGAACTCAGCACACTAATCTTGAACGTTATGTTATATCTTAAAGTGAGTGGAGTGCAGAAGAGAAAGTAACGACGCCGAATCGATCATGTTATTAATTAATTTATAGGTAAACATCACATCACCGATTAATCTTCTCTTCGTCAAACTTGTAAAATCAAACTTCAGTAAAAAGTGATGGTCAGGATGAACAGGATTTACCGAATATTTCTTTAAATATAAAAACGAAAATTCACAGACTCTAATGCTAAAATATATTCACTGTGAAATGGATTACACACTGTACTACAGTACTCAAACCAAGTACCAGGCAGAAATACATCGACTGTACAGCTTTTAAATGGGAAAAAAACCCGGCAGTTGTGAATAAGGAAACCCAAAGACCTATGAGCATAGCAACCAATGCTCTCAATGAGGACCGAACAAAAGCCTGCCGTCCAACCAAACACCTATCAAAAACCTCATCAGTGTTGTACCCTCAATTCTATATTCAAACCTTATAGGACACAGTTTTCTTGAGTAGCTCATCACCTTTCAGTTCTCAATATTCAAGGGCAATCTTTTTGAAAAGACCACTCTGAGAGGCGTTAGATATCGTTCTGTAAGAGACAATCTACTACTTCAACAACTTCCCTGAAAAACTTGAAATAATCCACAAAACATTCATTCTAACCACAATACTTTTGGTCCTACCTCAATTCCAGGAGGAAAACTCTTGGTCTGCCGGAGCAGGTGACCTTTCGGGGAAGGGTGGCCACTGGTGGTTCAGATATTGTTGATCTCTTCGCAGGTTTCTTCGCTGAGGTATATAATAACGAGGTGATTGTGCCTCCCGAGGTCAGGTCGGCTCGTGATGTTGGCCTGAGTTCCTGCCGTTTCACCCCTGGCGAGGTATATGAGAAAATATCCAGCATAAAGTCAAGGCTGTCTAGCGGTCCTGATGGGGTGCCAACATTTGTCCTGAAGAAATGTGTGAATACCTTGTCGGTGCCACTATGTTCTTTGTTCAATGTCTCCCTTGAGCGTGGTGTGTTTCCTGAATTCTGGAAAAGAAGTTTCTTGGTGCCAATATTCAAGTCCGGTTTGGCGTCCAACGCTGAAAACTATCGTGGCATTTCCATTCAGTCCGATATCCCTAAACTTCTGGATAGCTTACTATGCAGCTTTTTATCGTGGAATCTCAGCACGGTTTTGATAAACGAGCAGCACGGCTTTCGGAGGGGTAGGTCAACTATGTCAAATCTAATTCTATATGTGAACGATATAGTCGAGTGTTTCGAGTCGGGTTCACAGGTTGACGCTATCTACACTGATTTTTGCAAGGCCTTCGACAGGGTCAATCATAACATACTGATTGCTAAGTTAGAGGCGGTTGGCATTTCGGGTTCTCTTCTGCAGTGGTTCAGAACTTTTTTGGTTGGTCGTACCCTGATGGTTAGATGCGGGAAGTTCACGTCAGGACACTTCGCTGCTTCGTCCGGCGTACCTCAGGGGTCCCACTTGGGACCAATCTTGTTCCTCATATTCATAAACGACCTCAACACTGTTCTCAGATTGAAGTTTTTGCTGTTTGCGGATGACCTGAAGGTGTACACTGTCGTCGGCGGTCTTTCGGATGCGTTGAGGCTGCAGGAAGAATTGGACCTTCTTTATGCTTGGACTGTGCGTAATTGTTTGTACTTGAACATCACTAAGTGCAAGATCATTAGCTTTTACCGTGGAGATCAAATTGTTTCTTATCACTACAATATTATTGGGTGTTTGTTGTCCAGGGTTGGGGTGGTTGAGGATCTGGGCGTGATTTTGGACCGTAAGCTTGATTTTAGGGAGCACATTGTCAATACAACCGGCAGGGCATACTGGATCCTGGGATTTGTTTTGCGTAATTCCAGAGAGTTTTCTGTGGGAACTTTAAGAACCCTATATGTTTCCCTGGTCAGACCAATACTGGAGTATGGATCACCTGTGTGGACACCTTTTTACGCCTGTCATACCCGTTCAGTTGAGAGGATCCAGAGGAGGTTCCTGAGTTATCTTAATTTTAGTATATATAGTATATATGGTGCAGATGTTGAGTGCACTCTGGCATGCTTGCGATTGGATACCCTGGAGGTCCGTCGATGGTTGTCGGACTTTAGCTTCTTGTTCAGGTTGCTTAATGGTACTGCTGACTGTCCAGGTATCCTTGGGCTCATTGATTTTAATATTCCTCCGAGATCAACCAGGGGTGTTCAGCTATTTCAGAGCCGACTACATAGAACTAATTATGCTAAGCATTTGTTCCCATCGCGCATGCTCGACTTTAGTAATAGATGCGGTGATATCCATTTTTTTTTCTACTTCCCTGCGGACATTTAAAGCTGGGACTCTTTCGAGATTGAGAGAGATCTTCTATGTGTCTCCGTTGGTGTGAGCTCCTTATCTGTGTATATTATGCATTGTGTATTTTATAAATATATATATTTTGTATTTTATTGTAAAGTTTATATTGGGGGTTTCCCGTTGTTCCTGCTTAATGCAGTGTTAAATAAATAAATAAATAAAAAGATTGTTCGATACTAATGTATCACATAAATCGTTAAATTTAAATCGATAAAAATTAGGAACAATAAAGGCCCTATGTTGGAACTCTCTCATACTCCACATACAACTGTTTGCCATCCAAATAAGACCAGAGCAGCCTCTAGTCAACAGAAGTATCGTACCCATACGACTTCCTCAAAAGTTTACCTTGTCAAACGCTTTGCTGACATTTGCGTAAACCACAGTGTGAGAGAGATACAAAGATTTGTGACAGTGCTTCTAGACCGCATAAAGAAATGTTGAGACTGACAAGCGGCTTTGTATATGTAAGTAACTCAGATCAAAGAGAACGAACTCAAACAATATAAAATTATTGTTTGGGCAATATCCAACATCTATTATTGTTCTTGTAACTAGCTTCTCAACAGACTACCTCTGCGTTTTTCAAGATAAAGTGAACTTTTACAAAAGCTTACGTCTTGACTGGTGAAAATGTTTCCAAGTCAATTGTTGGAGTTTTCCAGGCTCACATTTGTGACCACAGAGTTCTTTCAGTTAGGTTTCCAGTTTCTTCAATCCGTAAAAATACTAATTCACATAAACTGGTCAGGGATTTGAGCCCTCGGAATCTTGACAATTTTTGTATTTGTATTTCTTGTGCTTATGATCTAAATGAATGCTTTGGTACATTCATATCACTTATTGAGAATATTTTTGAAAGATTTTGCCCATCAATTCCATGTTCTAGTCACGTCGAAAACGATAAACTGTGGATCACTCCAGAGATACATTTAGCAAAACTTTAACTTTAGTAAAACTTAAATTGCATAACCTTCTTTGGTTACGTAATAAGTTAAAATGCCAATACACTTGTGATAATTATAGAAAAGCGAAATCCTCATATAATTCTTTAAAGGAACTAAATTTAGATATTACAATAACCTGATTCAAATATCTGACAATAGAAACAAAACAGTGTGGAATATTATGAATACTCAAACTGGCCGAACTGTCAAAAAATTTAAGCCCACTGAATTGATTATTGATGGTACTTCCTATAAAGAACCGGAAAAACTGGTGATTGTATATGCTCAATATTTTTCCACAGTAATTATAAAAGCTCTGAGCAACTATTATCGCTCCAGCCCATCTAGCGCTTGCACTACATCTTCCATTGTAAACTTCAATTTCTTTTTTCTGCCGATTTTAGACTGCGAAGTGATCGATGTAGTGAATACACTGAAAAATAAGTGTTCGGGAATTGATGATGTTTCTGCTTGTATATTGAAAATGATAGGTACTGAAATTGCACCTCATTTAGCCATGTCATTAACTTATCCATAAGTTCAGGCGTATTCCCCAATCTTCTGAAGAAAGCCATAGTTTTTCCAATTTATAAAAAAAAATAATATACACGATATAGCTAATTATAGACCAATTTCTGTCCTCGGCGTTTTTTCCAAAGTTTTTGAACGAATTGTTTCCACCGAATGATAAACTTCATAGTCAAGTTTAATCTATTGGACAGTGCCCAACACGTCTTCAGATCTGGCTGTTCTACCGGTATATACAAAAAAGGGCAGCTGAAACGCAGTAAAACATCGCAATGGACCGAGTGTGCTATTTCACTCCCACCCGCTTACACATATATTCCTCGCGCTCGCACCTATATTGGACTTTTAATGTGCCTGGAAACATGAAGAAACTACCGAAAGTGTCTGGCTGTTGAGAAAACCTCATTTGATAATTATCCAAACAACATATACAAAATTCAGCTTTTATATATATTATACCGTAAGTATAGTAACAATTAAATATACTTTAAGGGTGTCTGGCAGAGGGTTGCAACCGTACGAAGTATCTGGCTTTCGACAAGGTGAATCCTATTATTACGTAAGTAAAATATGTAAACGCTGAGTTTTAAATTATATTAAATTTTAGACACAATTTTACACATTTTTAGTACCTGTTACCTGCCAAAGCAACTGCGACCTAAGTTTCATAGACGGGGATCTTTCTTACCTGTATTCGAGGCATACATTGAGAAACTTATATTTTTTATACTTTACTGAAGGCCTGGGGACCGCTGGCTCTTGCACTAACACATACGTCGCTCGAAGTTCCTTGTAATGAAACTACGACCAAGAAGACCTGGCCGTCTCTATGCAGAGCGGCAGGCGGCCGAAATTGTTCATTATTATCGATGTTTATTTCAAATATCGAATTGAAAATTGTACTTGTATATCCGACATCTTCATAAGTTTGTCGTAAATATGAGATAGAAAAAGAAATGAATATGTATTTAACATTTTGTCACGTATCCTGTTAATAATCGAACATTTTTTCCTCAAATATCGAATGATTATTGACATGTCCTTGAATATTATTTCTATACAAGAAAATAGTGTATTCGTGCCGTTTGATAGGAATTTTGTAATTTTTTGACCATAAAAATTCATTATTCATAGTAACAGTAAAAAGCAATACAGCTATCCGTGACGTGTCAATTTTTCAAACGCTGAATCGGCCGATGTACCCATGGAGTGGGGGTATATGAGAATTGCATTGCATTGCATGTATTGTTTACACTTTCATTTTTAGAGTTTACTTTTTAGTTAAGTGGGTGTTAGTGTGAGGCTAAGGGTTGTACGTGTTTTTCGTTCGTTTTAGCTGAATAGTTGAATGTGATGACAAGAGTAAGAGAGGTTTTCCACAATTTCATACGACGATAAAAAAATTGTTAAAGAGTTTCCTGTTCCAAGACCCTCTATGCCAAACTTGGTTCAGCGCACGGCGAGTCACAATCGTGCCTTTTCTGAAAATATTTATCAGAAATTCATTTAGTTAACCGGTAGTGAAACTGGAAACTGTTGGTACTGTTTGTTACTTTCGAATCAAAAAAGCCCTTTCTGTTTGATTGGATACGATAACCTGAAAGAAATTCATCGTGCTGCGGTAAACATGAAATATCCAAAGAGCTTAATCATTAGGCTGTGAAATTCAAATTATTCGGAAAGCAGAATATTTTGAGTACTTTGGACAATGCTCATCGCGAATTCATAAATAATTTCAACGTTAAGCGAGGTTAGAAAATCGCAAAATGATGAAACATTTATTGAATATGATTATTTTTCTATCAACACAGGAGCTAGCGTTTAGGGGAAACAATGAAAGCAGTGATTCGAGGAATCAGGGGAATTTTAAGGACCTCGCTAAATTCGGCACTACCTTAGACAAAGATTTCAAGAAGTTTATGAACCCTTCCTTATTTTGTGAATTATCAAAGACAATACAGAACGATCTAATTGATTCGGTCACAAAAATTTTCAGGGAAGATATTCAAAACGAAATCAACAGTGCGTTGTGTTTTTCTTGGGAAATTGATGGGACGACAGATATACATGTTATTCTCAGATGTCAGTAGTTTTCTGATGAGTTCGAGATGGTAAAATATCGGAACGATTTTGAGTTTTTTTCGGTGTAAGTAGAGGTAAAACCGCGACAGATATTTTCAATATAATCTTAGAGAATTTCAGTAGTTGTAACTAGGGATGTAACGGAGGTAATTATTTCGGAACCGAATGCGGAGTCGGAGTTTTTGAATTCCATTTATCGAAGTTGGAACCGAATGCGGAACCGGAGGCGGGGTCAGACGTATTGGCAGTAAAAAGATTTTTTATTTTAGGGCAAATAAAACATTATTCAGTTATTATTTTTATTATAAAACGTAATACTGAGAACCAAATGGAATATTTTCAGAATGAAATGAAATGAATTGTATGTTATTTTATATAAAATGAATTATTTTATACTAAATTAAAGAAAAGTTTAGAAACAAATTAAATTGACTCCAAAAGTATTGTATTATATTTCACGAACAACAGCTTTGAAACTTTGTCTCCGTCCAATCTATTTCTTAAGGAGTCGTAGATTAGATCAGCTCCACTAAAAAGTTGTTCGCTCGCTACCGAACCTGGTGGACACGACAAATATTGGCGGGCGCTTGATGGAAGGTGCTGAAACTTTGCATTGCCAAATACTTTCCACCACAATAAAGGATCATCATTAATATTTATTCGTTTTTCATTATTGTACTCATTTAGTATGCTCTTCAACACCACAAATTTGTCGAAACCTACCCTATTTTCAGAAGTGGTATCATAATCATCTTCATCGCTACTTGATAATATATTCGACAAAACTGTTCGGAAATTACTATGGGTAGCTTTTACTGGTAATTTCATTCTTGTCCGTGTTTCGGCAGGAACTTCAATATTTTCAGCCTCATTTTTAGATGTACCACCAAGTAGTGACATCAACGACAGATAGACGATAGATCGCGTATCGGAAATCAGGGGGATTCCCAGCGCAACACGTAGGAACTTGCTTATAACAGTCGACGTATGCCGCTATCGTATCGTCCTCCGATTAACACCTCCGATTGAAACCTCCGGTTTGGAAGTTTCGGAACCGAAGGTGTTATAATAATCGGAAGTTCCGACGTATCGGAGTCGAAGTCGAAGCTCCGTAACATCCCTAGTTGTAACCTTGCAACAAAATTAGTAAGGAAAAAATATGACGGGCGTCAATGATGGCGGGAGAAATTAACGGTTTGCAATCACGAATTAAATGAATCGCTCCTCAAGCGTTATTTACGCACTGTTATGCGCATAAATTGAATTTAGTATTACAAGATTTGACTAAAAAAATTCCTGAATGTCGCATGTTTTTTCGAATCTTTCGAGGTTTTTATCCTTTTTCACTAAATTAAGTAAGCGTACCTCTGTTTTAGATAATAGTTGCAATAAAAGACTTCCCTCTAGCTCAGAAACTCGATGGAATTTTGAATCTCGTGCTGTTAATACTATATTTGATAAGTACAGTGGCGGATTTACCAATAGGTCAAGTGAAAGTTCGAATAAGCCAATAGGCTTCTTATCTCTTGCTGACGTCATGCGCGAAGCAGATTTAAACTAGCAATGTAAATTTATGCTGGAAACATCTCTGTCTCCTCTAACGAATTTTTTTCATGCGCGAATTTGTTTTTACCCCAAGTGATTATACGTGTGCACAATCTATACTATACATTTTTTATAATTCGTAAACCTCGTAAAAAATAATCTGTACATTAAAGATATTCGAAAAAAAATTCGCTAGGATGGCTTATGATGAGTAACTGAGTAGAATTAGATTTTTTTTAAATCTCTTGTTTGTCTGTCTGTCCGTTTGTTTGAATGAACATCACACAAAAACTACTGGGCACTTTTACATGAATCTCATTGAATTGTGTAGTCTGAAGTCCGGTATAACATTTTGCATAAAATATTTATCAAAATTGTACCTCAAGGGGGTCAACGTTTGTACGGAACTAAGTGATTCCGTGGTCCAATCTCTTTGAAATTTTTCATGGATATTCTTTAAAGTAATTGGTGGAGGGCCATATATTTATTTTTTTCAATTCGGCGGTTGTGGGGCGGCAATAGCTCTGGTGAGGTGCGGAGCGGAGGCAGATACCCGAGTGATTTGGGAATCAAGAATCAGGCAATACCAATTATTGTCAAAGACCGTTTGCTATGAGTTTATTTTCTTGATGGGTCAAAAAGTCTTAAAACAGATTTCAGACGAAATAAGAAGAGCGAAATATTTTTCTCTAATCATCGATTCAACACCAGATATAGCACACGTGGATCAACTTACCCTTGTCATTAGATGCGCTTTGGAATCAGGCGAACCGTGTGAAAGATTTCTCAAGTTTTTGCCGTCAGTAGGACATAAAGTTGACGAAATGTTTTCAGTAATTATTTCGGAACTAGAAACACTGGGCATAAATATACAGGACTGTCGTGGACAGTCATATGATAATGCCGCGAACCTGTCTGGCATGTACAATGGCTTGCAGGCAAAAATTCGAAACCAAGCACCATTTGCACTTTACGTGCCTTGTTCTGCCCATTCTCAGAATTTAGTGGCAACTGCGGCTGCTGAATCATGCTCAGAAGCTTGTGGCTTTTTCATGCTGCTACAGGAAATTTACGTTTTTTTTTGTTAACTCGACACAACGCTGGCTTAAATTAATGGGTGAAATCGGGAAAGGCAAAACCCTGAAGAGAGTGAATTTGACACCTTGGTCAGCCAAAGAGGACGCCTGTAAAAGTTTAAGAGATTCTTGGCACGCTGTTATTCAGACTTTGAAATCAATGAAAGATGATTGTACTGAAAAGCTTGTAGCGCGACAAGAAGCGGCGGGAATACTTTCGAATTTGGAGAAACTGGAAACGGCGGTAATGGTAGTTGTGTGGAATGTTTTTTTGGAAAGAATAAACAAAATGAGTCTTCAAATTCAGGCCTCCACTGTAGATTTGATCACCGTTGCCGATCTTTACGAATCACTCCGTAAGTTTTCTGTAGCTGAACGAGAGAATTTTAATTATTTCGAAGAAAAAGCGATGGAATTAAGCGTATCGAAGCAATATACAATAGAGATTGGAAAAAGACAACCAACAAGAAAAAAAAGATTTGATGAAACATCTGAAGAAGTTATTATAATGACTGCAAGTGAATCTTTTAGGGTTAATACGTTTCTCGTCCTCGTAGATCGGCTCGTTTCTGAGTTAGAGAAACGGCAAAAGGCCTACCACGAGTTTAACGAGAAGTTTTCATATCTAACCAAAATGAGTGAATTGTTACCATCGACCCAAACGAAAAAAGCCATTTCGTTGGAAAAAATGTATCCTAATGATTTAGAATCTGATTTAGTTCAGGAATCCTTACATTTTCAATGCCATCTTTCTTCTGAAAGAATTTCGATAAAATCAGATTCTGGATCATTACAAAGTCTATCTTTGTGTCTGCGAAAACAGAATCTGGAGCATATTTATCCAAACTTGGATATAGCACTTCGCATGGCTCTGTGCACAGCGGTGACGAATTGTTCAGGTGAGAGAAGCTTTTCTTGCTTAAAATGGGTTAAAAACTATCTACGATCAACTTTAAGTCAATAAAAGCTTAATGCTTTATCTGTTTTGTGCATAGAGTCAGAACTTATGAAAAAGATTTCATACGACGATATAATTGATGATTTTGCAAATTTAAAATCTCGCAAGAAAATAATGTAAAACTTATTTGATCTCATTGTCTGTCACCATTAATTGTTAACATGTTATATTTTAATAGAAATTGTTTGTATTGTTTTTAAACTGTTAAGTGCAATAAAAATTTTATAACAAAAACAATGTTTTCTGACCACTCATTATTTTGTCTGTGTTCATATAGAGTTGGTATTTTCAAGTCATGCCTTTCCCCACCTTATGATTAGTACATGCTGCTATTTTTAACCCCCGACGCAAAAAGAAGGGTGTTATAAGTTTGACATGTCCGATTTCAGTTTAGTTTTTTTTTTGTACTACAGGTGTTTTATGGGCGAGTGTTCTCAGATATGTTTGATGAAAATCGATCGAGCCGTTTGAAAGTTACAGAGGTTTTACGCTTTAAAGTCGGGGTTTTTTGTTTTGCCTGTCAAATAAACTTGTTAGGTCAACATTAAACTCTTCAGTACATAGCGGGTTGCAAAAATAATCTAGTAACTGACAGAAATATCATTAAGTTCACAATCTTACTAATAACGGGATTAAACTAACGTATTCAATTTCAAATGTCAGTAGGGGCGGCAAAAATTGAATGGCCTACTAGCGGCAAATTTGTAAATCCGCCTCTGGATAAGTGCGATATTTAATTGAAGCTTTTGATCACATTAGCGAAAACTTGGATCAATGGGATGATATTTCTATACGCGAAGCCTGAAGAAACCAAATTGAAATACAGAGTAAAGATATTTCATCGCTTAATTATTTGGACTTAGTAAATTTTAACAAATTTAATGGATACATTCAATAATTTTCCGGAAATACCTTTTAAATCCTTGGTCGATAGTTACAAGTACTTCCTCGATAAAGATAAACTCAAACGTGATTTACAGATTATATATTCGAATAATGTTATCTGTTATTGCTTCTAATATTACTGAACTATAGAAATTATTTAGTGTGATTTTGTCCTTGCCACTAACATCCGCGTCCGTAGAAAAAGTTTCTCAGCGTTGAAACAAATTAAATCTTTCAGTGGGAATACGATGTCTCAAGATCGTTTGAATAAATTAGCTTTAATATCAGTCGAACGTGGTTTAGTTAAAGAATTATCCAGAGGGTAAACTTTTGTCGAAAAAATCATTGCGACGAAGATAGAACGACTAATTGATTTGATTTATATAAATGAATAAAAGGGTACACGGTCATTATTTTGTTTCTAAATAGAACACATGCGGACGTTAAGGCACATTGTTCATTTTCTGTTTGAGATGATAAATATAAAATGTGTTCAAATGACAACTTTTTATCCTTTCAGAGCCGACCTACCCTATATGTTATACTCCGATTTGGGAAAATAATAGTCAGCATTTAACATTCTTTAAATATAAAAAAGGAAGGTTCACCGCCGGCTGATGAAGATTCTATCAAGACTCCTACGCCCTTTGGAATCATTCTGTTGTACCAAAACAAATACATAGAGACTGGAAACATAGCCGAGAGGCTCTTCCGTTGCTACCAGTTCCTCTGTATTGGGGGACAGCATACAAGAGAGTGGAACTGATTGAGAATAAGATGATAGACTTCCATGCTGAAAACGTATAGTCAGCAATTTTGGTAGGGCAGTTGGGTTGGACTTTAAAGCGAGTGATGCACACCGCTTATTTCCATATCATATACTTTATTTGCTACTAAAATTACACATAGCATGTCATGAATTCGAAATTAAAAATAAAAATATCATCATCGAGGCAATTAAAATTAAACTAGATGAACTTCTCTATGGAGTAGAAGATGTGGTTTCATTCTAAGGAAGAATTTGACGGTTGTTCTGAACCGTGTTTAATCCAATACCCTCTAGCAGTCTATTGAACATCTTCATTCCCAGAAAGTTTGAATTATCCTGTTTTCTTCAGTCGATGACTTGAAGCAAGATGTCATGCCTGTACCTGATGAAATACGAGTACTGTCGCCCAGTACCAGTTCTTGGGGAAATTCAAGCTGAAACTCTCAGAGCCCGTTTTTATTGGTGGAAATAAGTTGGGCATCAGTTGCAGCACGCCAAAGAAGAATTTCATATTTATCTACCGAATGGAAATAGGCACAACAGAGCACTGCCATGCCTTGGCCAACAATTGCTTTACTTCTCCTCACATAAAATACTGCTCCTGATACCCTCTAACACGCTATTTCAATGTGTTTCCTACAGTTTAGGGAGTTATCAACTTTATAGATGTTTCCTTCCAACTCTTTCTTATGGTAACGTTTAGGTTCTGAGCTTCTCTCTATTCAAACTTAGATCATTGGCTTCTAACCACGTCTTCGTCTGACTAAGCGTTTGCTCCATCCTCAGTAAGTCCTCCAACGATACCTATGTCACCGTTTCCAAAACTGGTGTCCTCTGCAAAGAGTTGTTATGTCTGCATCTAGGTTCCTTAGTAAGTTATTAATGAACACAAGAGAATAGAGTCCAGCACAGACCTCTGAGGTCCACCAATTTCAACCCTCGCCAAGAACCGGCACTTCTCACCGCCATTCCACCATATTTGTTGTCTCAGGATTGCAACAATTTTACCTCTTTATGCCACAGCTGCTCAGCTTATCAGGGAACTGAGAGTAATCCACAAAATCAAAGGCCTTGGTGAGATCCAGGCAGCATATTTTTCATTGATGAATTAGTGTACATTCATGAAAACTGACACTAGATATCTTTGCACGAAAACCATGCTGTATATCTGAAGTGCTCAAGATCATTTTCAATCTTTCTCTGAGTATTGGCGGTTATTTGTTTGTACTGGGATTATATATGCCTGTGAAGATTTTCAGATGCAACTAACATTTTTCTCGAAACTGAGTAATGAAGTGGTTGTTAATCCAATACTTATATATGCGGTTTGATAAAGCGATTCGTAGGTATTTTCACCCAATTTGCTATAAATCTCCGACCAGCCACACTTCTGCATTTCCTCGGCATATGATTCAATGAATTTCTTATTTATACTGATTTGTTCGTATGTGCCATAATTTTTTGAATCAAGCACAGTTTATTCAATCTTTAGACAAAGAGCCCTATGATCAGATATATGGAACTTCCTTGTTGCACTATGGCCCATCCGACTTAGGGCACAAAAACGCTGTCGATGCAGGTGCCTGAAGTAGCAGTAACCCTTGAAGAATCAGAAAACATCCGTGCTCCGAAGTTGCAGGGTCTATGGGTTCTTCTGAACATTACTATTTGTCTGAGAGTTATATAGCTGACGCTTTTTCTTCATTATTCTAACCGTTTTACCATCGAAAGTTGAAGGTATAACCGTTGCTTTACCTGACTCTTCAATATTTGCTGATTTTGTCGAAATGCCAGAATCACATTGACCGACTTTTTCAATAACATCTACTCGTCCTGATCTTCCAATTTTCCCTGTATTACTAGTTCCATTTCGCCCATCAAGGTTTCTAGCCGGTCTTCAATATTAACGATTATGTTTTTTAACTTCGAGCAATTATCGGTTATCGTTTTCAGACTATCGACTTATTTCACCATAGATGCATATTTATCTCTAGAACTATGTTCTAGAGACTTACTATTGTCATTCATTCTTTTTGTCAAATTCTTGGCAATGTAATCCATTTTTTTACTATTTTACTCAATTTCATTAGTCATTGTTGTAAATGAATCCACTGTATAATTTTAAATAGGAAAAAAAAATAAGAGATGCAACTAACCTTGAATTTTTTTGGCTCTCGGGAACTATGGTGGCCACCTCACTTTTTTTCTTCACAAAATTTTTCGTTCGTTTTACATATACGTTTTTACCTTGCAGTCGTTCCTGGTGTGAATGTCATACCTCTCTCAAAAACATATGGACATAATGGAATCGGCAAGAAATATACAGTCGCGCCGCATATAGCAACAAAGTAAAATGAATAAACTAAATTAATTTAAATTTAGACTTCAGATAGTTACGTTATGTTTGAGTAATATGAAAATTGATATTAGTGAAAAATAGTTGAGAAACAAATATGGTAAACAAAAAACAATGGTTAGACCCAAACGATTAACTCTTTATTCAAGGTCTAAAAAATTGAGGGAAAATCCTCAATCTTTTACGATGATGACAATAATGCTGAAAGTTTACAAGATGAAGATAAAAGAGTCAATATATTTGATAAGAGCTAAATTGAACTATGTAATAAATATGGAGGTAATTCTAGGCAAATGAAGGCATAAGGCAATATCTCTGAGCCTATGCATGGCTTCAGGATACCGGTGACTTATTGGAGATCCATCGTAGGGGCCACAGCACTTAAGTCACTTGTGTTACTCCAGAGTAATAACATCCTCCTATCCTAGTTAACAAGCATTAGGTAAGGGAGTTATCATTTTCAGATATACAAATATTGTGATTACATAAAACCATCAATCTAGCAATTATGGGAACAACTTCAATAATGTGAAATATGTTATATTCATAGTCATGATAACAACTTCAATAAAGTAGTAAGCAACACTAATAGTTTTTGGTCCCGGGGATTCAACACTTAAAATATTTAAACTTGATATGATCCCTAATAAAAAAAATCGTGATTAATTAGTTTTTTTTTCATTCAACAGCTGAAATTTATAAACAAAAGCGTGTTAATTTTGAGCACAGCATTTATTTCAAGCGAAATTAGTGAACATTTACATTTTTCAGGGAGATATGGCAACGCTGCTTTGGTTTTCAACGATTGTCAGCTGATTCAAGCCAAACATAAACCTTCATGATCCCATAGAGTTTAGAATAACTACTAACAGAGAAATTGTCTCTGACTAATATTTATGTAATCTGTGCATGAACCGTCATAGATTAATGGTCTGCCGGTTCACCAATTTAAATGAAAATAGAAATTCTGTATTCAAAGAGAAAACAGATTATATAAATATATATATAAACATCTCTAAGGTTATTGTTGGATTCAATGAAATAGAAACAAGGAATCAAATTAGACGAAGAATATGAATTTGGCGAATCATATAATGAGAAATTCAATTTTTAATAGAACGTTACTGAAATATAATATATCTGTGACATGCAACAGACTAATATTTCCAACAAATGCTAAGAGCGTTCTTAATCAACAGCAATTGAAAATGAGCACTACGAATTCTCCTGATTCAAATTTCTTACAATATTATAATGAAATTTTCAGAAACCTTTCTGAAAGTGCTCCAGTTCATTTAATACAAAAATCTCTAATTGATGTGCATAACTATAGTGGCTTACCTTGGTGGGCAACAATTGTATGTTCTACTGTGATATTGAGAGGATCTATAACACTTCCATTAGCCATTTATCAGCAAATTATTTTTGCAAAATTAGAACTTCTAAGATATGAAATGAAAGCATTAGTTGAAGAGTTAAAAAAAGAAGCTACCTTAGCAGCAAAGATGTACAATTGGAATGAGCAAACAACTAAAAACATTTATAATCATTCGGTAACATGTGAAAAATAAGTGTTTTCCCAGAGAAAAATATCTGTTTGGTTTTAGTTGAAATCAAATTGGAAGAAATTGATCATCAGAGATAACTGTCATCCATTCAAAACAAGCATTTTGCTATGGGTTCAAATACCTTTATGGATATCTGTGTCAATGAGTCTGAGAAATATGATTTCTGTTGATCAATTTAAGAATATTTCTGTTGAATCTACTTTTGCTGAATTCAGTTCAGAAGGGTTTTGGTGGATACAGAATCTCACTGAAATTGACAACATTTATTTACTTCCAGTAGCTTTTGGGTTGATTAATTTATCTTTGATTGAGGTATTAGTTTAAATACAATTCAAATATAGAAATTTTACTATCAAATAACTTCCAGCTCACAACTATGTCTAAAGTAGCTGTACCAACAAAGTTGCAAAAGATAATTACGAATATATTGAGAGGCTTTGCAGTTATCATGATTCCTATTAGTGCAACAGTGCCTTCTGTAAGTATCATTATGTAATTCTATGTAAGTAATGTAATGTTTTGTTTTTCGCATTTGGTGGCATGACATGTTATAAGTACTGGTGTGAAATTCTTATGATTAATATTCCGTAGTCGGTTTAAGAATTCATAGATTTAACATTGTTGATGTTACAGTAGTTCTTCAGATTTTTTGATCAGCCATTATAACCCTTATGAGGGTGAATCTAGCACCGGATCTCATCCACAGTTGTACTGTGTAGTGGACACACACAGGATACTTAACAGGTGCCCTTTAACTATTGTAATAGTAATGGTAATTTATTGATCCCAAGAAAAATACAAAAAGTTAAATATTAAGAAATGCAAAGATTGAATAAGTCAAAACAATTTACATCACCAAGAGCTGCTAGAACACATGGAATTGTCTTTCGCAATATTCTCTGAACTCATTTAAATTGTAGGGTTCACAATGAAGATGAAATTGTTCAGTGTCTTCTTTGATTTATTCTGACAATGAATGCTTCTAAACTTCAGAGGCAGAAGATCAAACTTATTTATTGCCATACATTCTATAAATTTTTCCCTAGTTACAGTTGTGTGAGGTGGAACATGACATGTATTAATTTTTCTTGTATTATTAGTGTTTTTATGGGCATCAAAATAATGATTATGTTTAAAGAAGAACATTAAAAGTTTTTTATATATATATATGTATAATCCAAAGCATGTAAAAACATTATTTGCCCTGAAAACCCACCTACAAAAATTTCTGAAACCCAGATTTAACATGATTTTCTTCCCCAGAATACTATTTCGTAAGGGAGTATAGAAGGAAAATTAGCATAATACACTAACCTCAGATAATGAAAATCCAGCCTACATCTAAGCATGAACTAGATATATTCAGTTTCCTACTAAGCTTTTCTGTATAGGGACCCACCTGAGATGTTTGTCGAGGTTTACTATAAGGAACCTTATGCTGTCCTCCACACCTTAATGTGATCACCAGACATGCCAGTTGTTCTGGGATAAGTCAAATTAGATCTGTTGCTATGGAAGTACATGTACTATATATATATATTCTTTCGAACTTTTGGCTGACAATATTTAGTTAGCAAACAATAAAGCATATAGATCAGGGGTTAGTGACGGGGTGTCATACAATTTATGTATGACATAAAAGCCTAGGGAAAAAACCCCAGTAAAAAAAAAACCCTGGCTCCCCGTCTAAGTGTGAAAATACAAAAATAAGCTGAAATATATTTCAGGGACTTCTTTCTTCAAGAGTGGTCGGTCTTCTATTGATGGAGACAGAGACTTCTTCAAGGTGCACACATTGAACCTGGAAATAAAAAGACAAAACAGAAAAAAGAACTGAATAACAAAAATACGTATCATATTCGTTTGAAATTTATAACCCATTCCAAGAAAGAGTTGGACATATCATGAATAGCCCTAAAACCATATTGAAATTTAAATATGGGACTCAGTTCCTAGCGCAAGTTGTGAATGTGGAGAAGCAGAAGAAACAATACCTCATCTCATCAATAGTACATGTACTGATTTCTATTCACACTAAGAACCAGATTATGATCAGATAACCAATTGCCTACAACAATCAGTATATTTTCTGCCTCAGCAGTAGATATTGAAATATCCGATGACCTAATTAAATAGTTGATATCATCAGTAAACTCTCCTAAGGATACCATTGGGGTTCTGAATAATGGGATGTTGAACCTGTAAGAAGTTTTGGAGCTACGATGATACTGTGTGGAATATTATGTTCTAGTGGGAAAAAGTTCACATAAATAAGAAATAGGAGGGGACCAATAATGCTTTCCTGGGGTATGCCCAGCAAGATCCCCCTCATATCAGAGATAAAAGTTTGTCCATCCAACTCCACTATCACCTTCTGAAAACCGGATGACAAATATGTTCCAATAAGATTCAGCTCTTCGTTTCTGATTCCACAATCTAAAATAAATCCGAATGAAATTGAATCTAGTTAAGACTCCTTGACGATTTCATCAACAAGCTTGAACAGGACAGTCTTTATATTCATATTTTTCACAAATCCATGTTGACTTTAAATGTGACGAAGAAGTTTGCTAACCTATTGCACAGAATCTACTCGAAGATCTTAGAAAATGAGGTCACAAATCCTATAGATCTATAGTTTGCTCGCTCCTCAATACTACCTTATTTATAAATTGTTTTAACATTAGCTGTCTCAAGCTGATCAGGAAAAATGCCTTGTTTAAATGACTCATTGATGACATTTGTGAGGGGCTCAATTATCAGATCAATAGAAAGTTTGATGACTTTTATTGGAATCTCATCATACCCATAGGAAATTTTATTTTTAAGAGATTCAACAACTGACAGGACTTTGTTTAGAGAGACTTCGAACATAAAGAAAGAATTGACCATTAGGTACGCGCCCTGTAGGCACTGGTTTTTTCTAGCTGAGCAGTTAATTTAGTGGGGATATCAGAGAAGTAGTTATTAAAAATATTTGGGAGGAGTGAAGGATTGACATTACTGGGTAAAGTCTTTTGGAGACGATTTCCCTTAGTAAGGGACTTAATGATATTCCAAGATATCCTGGATATATTGTTTGATCTAGAGATTAGGTCATTATAGTATTTTTTTTTGCTTTCAGAGGGCGTTATCCTATTACTTTTCATTAATTTATACTGATTCTCATACTCAGTATCAGAGAATTTGGCAATGTATAGTCAGTTGGAAGTTCTGTGTTTGTCCATAGGACTGAATTTTCATTTTGGGAAAGCAGAGGTCAAATGTCTCAGCATAACGAGAGTAAAAAGCATTCCAGAGAAGATTAGGTTCAGGATGGTTATGACGAATGTCATCCCATGAAATCTTTGGCAGTAATTCGAGAAATTTACTTGTGGATTTCTCATTAATGATTCTCGGTGTGAAAGACCTAGGATTACGTTCACAACTGAAAGAAGTTTGTTATAAACTTCAGTGCCGAATGATCACAAATATGGTATTCTATTACTTCTGTCTGACCTATAAGTACAGTTACATTGTTATCTAGACATCCACCTGAGCAAGGACGAGTAACCTCTCTATTGGACATTGTCAAGTTGAATGTGCTCAGCACTGATAAGAAATTTCCTATATCAGGAGAATCTGACAAAATGTTCAAATTAAAGTCACCCACTAAAATAAAATTAACCTTTTACATTAAACAGAGTTGAATAATTGTTTATCTTTCAAGAAATAAGTCCACGACTGCTAATGGCCAAGTGTTAGGCCTATAAATATATATGATAACTAATTTATGATTGTCACCATACAGTTAAACTGAACAATATTCAATTACTTTGAGGATATTAAGCTTATTCAAATCTGTCCTCTCAGTTCTTCTTGCCATAGTTCGCAGAGCTACCATGCTCATTGTTCGTTCAACAACAGCTTATAAGGAGTTCGTAGATGGTAGACTGGAAGTTTTTTTACATTTCAGTCTTTAGTGATTGCTAAAAATATCTGGATTTTCTTGATTAACTGATGGTCTGTAAAATGTTCGAAGCTGTCCTCCTGTGACTGACCATTTTGATGGATCAAGCAGAAGAGTCCCAATTGTTTAGTTTTACTCATGGAGTATTCTGAGGGCTCCTGTTTAACTGAAAAATATTTTTATGGAACATACCTTAGTACAATTCCCCTTGGCCAAAATTGATCCTGGCTGAGAATTTGCTCTATTGAATGATTTGCTTCTGAACTTTTGCTGTTGGCTTTTTGAATTATCAGATAATGAAAGAACTCTTAATTATAATACAGACAATCATAAGAAATGGTTGAAATTGTTTTTTTCAATCCAAACTAAACGAGCCGTTGTTGCACAATCTCATGTTAATGGAATTCATTGTCGGACTTCAGCGAAGGTGCCAACGGACTTTTAAAATTTGTAGTAAAAAAATTCTTTTTTCATAGTATTTATTGAAATTTACAATCTACTTACAAAAAGTATTTAGTGAATGTGTTGTATGTAGAGACTAATAGAAAGTATACACATTGGTGGATTTTTAGTTATTATTAGTAAGTTAGGTCGTTTGGCTAGATTGAAACGGTTCAATCTTCATAAGTTAAATGGATCTGCTGTCAGTTTGTTGATTAGTTGGTTGGCATGTTCAATTGTTGTCTCCAATTGAGGCGCTGGTCTAAATGTATGCCAAGATACTTAGCCTTGGTGTTGACTGGCACTTCCCTTCGGAATATTTTGACAGGTGGATATATAGTTAGTTTTTAGAATTTTTGTCGTTTTTTGAAGATTCACAAAGACTTACAAAGAAAACTGAAAGCATATGTTGAATCAGAAGAAAAAATATTCTGAAGAAGAATGATTTGTGCTACCTATGTAGTTTATATTAAATTTTTTCAAAACTCTTTGGTATTATATATTCATCAGTGACGATTAATTCAATTTTTTTTAATTGCACAGTTCATTATTTCCTTATAAAACAATTGTAATAAAAATTGATGTTTGCTTTATAGAAAAAACGTTGTTCGAAAGATTAATAAAAAACAATTTAACATTGCACTAGTTCAATTCAGCTCCAAAATGAAAAGATAGAAAGAAATAAGAGAAAAATATTCATAGATAGATTGAAACTAATTAAATCTATAGTACACCAAGTGTTGATTTCTTTTTCCACTTGATTTGACCTGA
Source organism: Micraspis discolor (assembly GCA_030674115.1). Classification (NCBI taxonomy): domain Eukaryota; kingdom Metazoa; phylum Arthropoda; class Insecta; order Coleoptera; family Coccinellidae; genus Micraspis; species Micraspis discolor. The sequence continues at coordinate 410,416 of JARTUT010000462.1, forward strand.
TGTCAGTATCTCCGATAACCTGTAATAGTGCGTAACGTCATTTGTTGCACTCAGTTCAGATCGACAGGGATGAAGCAGAAAACGCTATATGATGTTTTTTGCCGAACGATCTAGAGCAATCCGGGCGGTCCGAAGTAATTGCCGAACGGGCTTCAATTACAGTACAGTATTCTACATTTATTATATATATATCGTGATAGTAATACTGTTTATCTATCCCAAAAAGATATTTGAAAGAGCTAAACAAATAAGAAAAAATTAACTTGAACATCTAATGATATAACACAATCAGATATAGGATAACCCATAAAAACCGTCATTTCTTATGTAAAAGGTTCATCAGAAAAAAATGAGAAGAATTGGAATTAAAAACTTAATAACAACCGCATTCGAGACACATAACACTATCAGGTCCAAAACAAAAGTTAAACCTTAGAGTGAAAACCAAAGAACGAAGTAGTGCATACAGGATGTCCCAGAAATCAACGTCAAGCCGAAAACGGGCGATGGGCCAAGTCATGATAGTTAACAGAAAAATATAAAAAAAATGCTTGTCATGCACCCTTCGAATTATGACTATTAAAAAAAAATTAGAAAAACTGACACCCTGTGATGATCTTTCAAGTCCTGTGGCTACAAATATTAACTTTTCGTGAAACTTTTTTTGTAATTATAACCATGGATAACCCTTCTTTAAAATACAATTCAAAATTAAACCATAACTGCCTCAATTTTAAATTAAATGTTGGATTTTTGGCCATCACTTAATTTAAAATAATTACATCACCCAACTTTAACCGACTGTACCGTAAAAAAAAATGTACTACACTATTTCGGCAAGTAACTTTAAAAGATTGTGCATTTAGTCAAGAATCCAAAATGGTATAATACTTGCTAGAGTACTTCTTAATTCAGGAAAACAAAATTTTTTTTCTAATTAAGCCGGATTTCATGACAATTTTATTTAGTTAGATAAATTATTTGCAATACAGCCAAGGCGTTTTTAACACAAGTACATACCATTTCGACAATGTAAGTGAGACAGAGCCGCCATCACCATGGGTTAATAAGGAATTTGTTAGGTTTAGGTGCAAGTTTAAAATAAAATTCAGTTATTAGATTTCCTCAGTAATGATTTTAATTTAATTACATTAAGAATTTACATCAAATGTTCAAACTGTTTGCCTTCAGCTGCAATGCAAGCTCTGCATCTCCTTAAAAATGACCGTGTAATAAGACGAGCGTATCTTCTCGAGTTAATGTTTTCAGCGGCTTCCGTAATTCCTTGTCGTATCTCGTCTAAATCTTGAATGGGTTTAGAGTACACTTTTTCCTTTATCGTTCCCCAGTAAAACAAATCTATGGGATTTAAATCGGGCGAGCGGGCAGGCCACGAAATTGTACCACCTCGCCCGATCCACCTATCGGGGTATTCTCGATCGAGAAACTCGCGTACCTTGCGCGCATAATGCGCTGGGCAGTCATCTTGTTGGTACCACATACTACCGTAAATGTTTAGTGGCACTTCTTCCAATAAATCTGGTAATTCGTTCTGTAATAATAATAATAATAAAATTGTCATGAAATCCGGTTTGATTAAAAAAAATTTGTTTTCCCAAATTAAGTAGTACTCTAGCAAGTATTATACCATTTTGGATTCTTGACTAAATGCACCATCTTTTAAAGTTACTTGCCGAAATAGTGTAGTACATTTTTTTTATGGTACAGTCGGTTAAAGTTGGGTGATGTAATTATTTTAAATTAAGCGGTGGCCAAAAATCCAACATTTAATTTAAAATTGAGGCAGTTATGGTTTAATTTTGAATTGTATTTTAAAGAAGGGTTATCCATGGTTACATTAAAGAAAAAGGTTTCACGAAAAGTTAATATTTGTAGCCACAGGACTTGAAAGATCATCACAGGGTGTCAGTTTTTCTAATTTTTTTAATACTCATAATTCGAAGCGTGCATGACAAGTATTTTTTTTATATTTTTCTGATAACTATCATGACTTGGCCCACCACCCATTTTCGGCTTGACGTTGATTTCTGGGACACCCTGTATATGAAATACTATGCAATCTATATATATGCATAGAATTGTCTTGGAATTATTCAGAGTGCCTATAACTATTCAACATATGTAGTCCGGTCAATCTAGACGTTCTAAGTTACATAATGACCATCCATCTTGAAACACTCAAAATAGTTGAAAACATGATTAAAAACAACATTGAAATGATCCGAATCCTTCTGGTGTATGGAAAAAATTTCATTCAAGGTCAAAGGTCAAAAAATTGGGTTTTTCGTTATTTTCACGAAACCGGTTAGTTTTATCATAAAATTATGCAAGATAAAATTGTAGATTATAAAATTCTCCATAAAAAATATATCGATACTTTTTTCCTAAGAACCACCATTTTTGAGATACGACTTAAAATCCGTCATAATAATAATACGCACACATTTCCACGCTGCCTCTGAGGTAGTGTACTAAGCGCGTTTTTTTTAACGCGGTATCCTCAGTTTGTCCATTCCAAGGTATGTTATGATTTTGTCCAATTTGAAACTATTGGAAATTTCAAAGTGATGTAAATTTAAAAGGAAGTACAGAAATTCATTAATCTGATTCATACTCGTCAAATACTTCTTCTTGAGCTTCTTCTATATTTTCTTCTTCTCTACCAGCCTTGACAACGTGTACAAGCCAGAGAACATAACAGTCCAACTTTTTCGCAACCAACTTTAACACTGCACCCCTTTTCACAATTGCAAAAAATAGTGTTTAGCAGTTTCTCCGGTGCAGGTGTGAGTAAAATTTGAATTGGTTTCAATGTGTTGTCGACCAACTTCCAACTCTAGTTTTTTGGGCCTAGCTGATAACCAAACCATACTTGAACTTGGTAATATACCTGTAAAAGATGTTGATGAGCAACATCTGATATCATTTTTATAAGAAATTTAATGATCTAGAATATTTATCTAGGATAATTTTAAGACAGAACTAACAGCTTTTGTGAAAATCACTAAAACCCCATTCATTTACCGTTGACCTTGAAAAAATTTTTCCATACACCGGAATGATTCGGAATTGTTCATTGTTGTTTTCATGTTTGGAACAATTTTGAGCATTTTCAGCTGGACAGTAATTTAATATATGTAACTTCACTTATTTGGTCTAACTTGACCGGATGTTATGAAGGTCAAATTTTGTTGAAAAGGGGACAAATAAGGGTGTTCAAATGAGTTCTTCGTTCGCTTAGCTATTAAACAGTATGAAACATGTTTGACCTTCAGAATGAGAAAACTAAACAACACTAGGACGAGTTTGATGCAGGGCAATTAACGTGTAAATGAATGAAAAAACTGTTCTCTTTATTGAATTACGGACAATGAAAAACTGAATTGACATAATGATGAATACTTCAATTTATTGAATGCTCAAAATGGCCTTCCCCTTCCCCCATGCATACATACAGCGATTCCTCACGTTACTTAGCATTTCGGGTGTTATCAAACGACGTTTGTTTACTATGCGCTGGGGTAATTCATCCCAGTTTGCGATCAATGTCATCTTCGTTCATTTCGTGAAGCAAACTCATCTTGTATCGCCGCCTTTTTTGCAATTTCTCGATCACTACGAGTATGTCAAACACATTTTGAAAATGCTAGAATCGAGACAGTAACTGAAAACGTGAAAAAATATATATATGTTATAAAAGAAATCATTGCTGTTAGGGTAGCAGTTAACTTTTTTAGAAAATATGAAAACTCTAGCTCATCTCCTTAGGATGATAGAGAAAAAACATCCCGTCGGACGGACACCCTCAAGATTGACCCTATATTCTTCATCAAGAAGTCAAACCCAATCGATTCAGACCATTTTCGGATCGATAATCGAAAATTACAGACATTTGGGCAAAACGATAGCACGACATTCTATTAGAACAATCGCGCAATTACGGTTGAGTTCCGATATTTCTCATAATATTAAAGTGAAATCATATTTTTTTTTGTTCAAGGGCCTAGTTCTTTACTGGACAACTTCAAGTATGTTTGGATTAGTGCAAAACTTGACTCTGATGTCGCCTAAAGTGAGAAGAATTTGCCGAATACCACAGACACCCAGTGAATTGGAAAACCCATACGAAAATATTAGAGCTGCGTTGAAGAACAGAATAACAGGCAGAAATAAAAAGATTGAAAGCAAACTTTAAATGGTGTTTCATTTCTGGAGGCATCTCAACATATGTTTTAGAAAAGCACTGACTTGAGATAAGAAGTTTGTGCGGGCTTGTTTCAAGCTCTCTTAAAGGAATCTGGAATAGTCTGATACAAAAACAATCGACATGGAGCATGTAAAAGAATCAATAATTATATATTTTGAACAAACAATAACTGAACAAACTGTTCTCTTTCAGTTTTGTGACATTGAATCTCATAAAAAAAATATTTTTTTCTCACCATCTAGTTTATTTGAGTAAAATGAAATTTTCAGGGTAGGTTGAAGACATGGATTTCTCGGATGAATTTTTTTATTGTTACATGCACGATAAGAATAAATACACAAAACATGAAAATATCACTGTAAATGAAGAAATATTCAAGGGATACATTTCTAATGTCTAACATTAAAATAACATTGATAACAGAAGGGAATAGTAAAATAAAGGATATAAAGGGTATCATCATAAAGCAATATGATAATTGAAACAATACAAAAATCATAGTGGAAATGGTAGATCTAGTCCAAATAATTACGAGTTATGAAAGATTTCTCGTCGTCAAGTAGAAGGTTCGCTCAGGTAGAACAGGCAAGCTTCCAAAACAGGGTGCTTGCATAGCTGATTCTTTATGAGTGATGATTATTGTATGCACTGTTCTCGCGATTGTTTGTTTTATATGTTCTCAATGTAGAATAAAAACTGTCAAATTCTGTACCCCGGAGGGATACAAAACTATGTCCATTTTTTTCCATATTGACTTTATTACAGAGTTAAAATCAGCTTTTCTCATATTTCTTAGAGGAATAGAGCATTATGTCCAAAATCTGTAAGAACCGGATATAGCATGTTTTAAAACAACACCAAGTCCACTTTCATTTAGAGGGATAGAACACCATGTGGACTCACCTTACACCCTTTTTTATTCTTCTGATTCGTCAGTCCATTGTATTATGTGGGACGAATCCAAATGAGCTCGTGGCCGAAATGAGATCGGATCTGCATTACTGAAATGGGCAAATACCGTCATTCTTGGCAGTAACATTGAAGAAATCAATTAGCCTAATTATGTGTTTCTTTTGGATACTCAATAAGTATCCTCAAGTAAAAATCATCACTCAAAAGTTTCTACTAAAGGGCCACACGCATATGGAAGCGGATACTGTCTATGCACTGATAGAGCGGAAGAGAAAAAAAACATGATAATTCCAATGCCCTGGGGTTTGCAGCAGTTAGACCTCAATGAAATATACTGAGCATAATATGAAACTATTGGCATTATTACCATATGTTCCTACAGTTTGCCATGACTTTTATAAAAACTTAAAGCATACTAGTAATACCACTAGTGAGTACCCTGAAGGAGACTTACCTGATGATGACTGAGTTTTTGCATCTAAAATACCATTTTAGTTGAATACATAGATGTATTATTAATTGTGAAAAGAATTATAAATAAAATAGTTAAATACATTGTGTAAGTCAAATAGTATCCCACATTAGGTCTTATAGTACATAACTTTATTAGAGGGATACAACACCATGCCCATTAAAAAGTGAAAAAAAAACGTAAAGAAGGTTTTTCTTTATTTTATAACAACTGCATGATGTAAATAACAATAAATTGAATGGTCTGGTAAAATATTGTTTCAACATCTCAATAAATAGCTGTGCCAATAACACTTTTTGTTGAAGAAAAGTTTAAAACTCCTCTCCTGTAAAGTTATGAAAATGGACATAGTGTTATATCCCTCCGAGGTACAGAATTATAGATGAGCTACAATAAATCTCCCCCCCCCTCTTAGCGCGCTTTCACTCAAGCTCATTATCTTATTATAGATAGTTCAGGTCAACTGCCAAAAACTTGCCACTACCCCCCCAAATTCAATCTCTGGATACGCCACTGTTTGAAGGTATATATTATCAGATCACAATATTCCCTATCTAAAATTTCCAATAATCCCTGTATTCGGTAATAATAGTCGCTATTATGTTTGATTCCTCCTTCTTTGTATAAATATTTTATTTCTGCTTTATCAGGATTACAATCTTTAATATTGAATGGACATTTCACTTCTATAATTTTGTTCGCATCAATAAGTCCATCAGGGGAACCAGCTGAATATGGAAAATTTTTATGAACAACCAAACCATAATTTTTATAGGTACATTTGTTTTTTTTTAAATATTCGTTGATAGCTTCAGTCTTAAACTTAATTCCGTGTGCAATCGCTTCTGTATTTATTCGTTCTTGAGCAAAAATTTTTTTGCCAAATTATTTTTGGAACTTTGGGAGAATGCCTTACATATTTTTCCGAAATTGGAAGCAGTTATTCGTATTTTGCGTTCCCTAAACCATGTTTCTCAATTCCTCTCACTTCTTGTTCTGAATTCGATATAATTTATGCTTGCGTGTTCCAACTTTTGCATGAATGCATTACACATAGTTTGCAATCATGAGATGCAAGTTTTGCAGTAAAATTTTTAGGTGTAGCTTTTATCAACTGATTGTTCGTCGCACTTTTGGGTGAATCCAGCCTTTGCATTTATTGCAAGCCACCCAGTCTGCAGTAATACAACCACAATACATACATTCATAGGTATTTGTCTCACTGATACTGCTATTAGCAGTGCAAATATTGCAGAAAAATGGTGCATTTGTGGCATTATCTTTTAATGAGGTATCACAATTAATGTGGAGATCCACTTTACAACCATCACATTTTTTCCAATCAATGCCATGTTCTGGGTCCTTGTATCCACAGCAGATGCATTTTTTTTTTTGGAAACTTCATCAATCGCCACAACATCGTCCTCTTTTATTTTTTTAATTGGATTTTTCGTAGAGAATTGTTTGAGGTAACGACCAGAAGAATGCGTGTGTGATAATACTTTATTTGTTTTCTTCCAAGTTTCTTCTGCTTCAAATTCCCTAGCGGGATCCTTCTCTCTTTTGTGTTGCTTTGTTAGTTTAGACTTGGGGATTTTCATTTTGAATTCCTTATAAGAGGCTAAAATATATTCCCTAGACTTCCTCAAGAATCTCGAACATTTCAGATTGCGTTCGCCTGCGAGGACGTTGTTTTTTAAATTACCAAAATAATTTTCCACATAGGTGTTTCTCCTTTGTTCTCATTTTTGGCGCTCTTGTTCACCCGAACAAAGTGCCTATCATTTTGCCCGAATGTCTGTAATTTTGGAATATCGAGCCGAAAATGGTCTCAATCGATTGGGTTCGACTCCCTGATGAAGAATTCGTGGCGAAAGTTGAGTCTGTCCGGCCGGCCGGCCGTATCCTCTCTAGCATCCAAAAGGAATCAGCTAGAGTTTTCATATTTTCAGAATAGGTTAATTGTCCAAATATCTCGGTCAAGTTCGTTATTGGGCCAAATCCGTCGGATGGTTCAGTAGTTATGAGCATCTGAAATTTTGTTTCCTCAATAACTACTAGAATATCCATCCGATCAAATTGATACTTGAAATGTTGTTGAGGGAGACTGCAACAAAACGGCTCACAAAATTTCGCAGAAATCGTCACGCTAGAAAATTTTTTAAAAATTCCCAAAAAAAAATTTTTTAAACCTGACTATCTCACAAGATATTTTTCGGATTTCAATAAAAATTCGTGAATATATTGAGGTGATCGATATCTTACTTATCCTCAAATTTCATTGTCGTAGCTCTATTCCATCTAAAGATATGATCATTTTTTCAATTTACTCAAGGGAAAACAGAAATGACATACGTCCCCCGATGATTTTCTTTGAACGATGGCCATCACAGATCGATATTCGATTGACAAATGCCGGACTCATTAATCAGTGTCAGTTGGCGTAATATTGATCAAAATTTTACATAACGGGAAATCATAGAGATAGAATTCAATCTCGGTGGCTGAAATAATATACGTTGTCAAAATTCAGAAAAGCACTGACATAAGTTTTTAGGAAAAGGGAATTATAGCTTCGAACAAAACTTAGGGAAAATGATGAGTAATTTTTTTTTAATTTGAGATATAGGTTTGTTCATTCATTAGGCGTTCATATTTGCATCACATTGTCCTATAGTACGGGAAAAGACTATTATTCACGTGATCAGAGTGCTTATAGATTTGTTATGGTTTGAATATTTACTCGCAAGTAGCTCAACAAGAGCGCCAAAGCAATCTGACCTCACGTCAGTGCTTTCTAAATTTTTAGGATTATACCAGTCCATAAGGAACAAAATGGCATATATTTCAGTAATAGTCTATCTAAAAACTTTCCACTTCCATATTTATTGGTTTCCGGTTTTTTTTTTCACGTCTCTCAATTCATGAGATCTTTTGATCTTGTTGAGAATTTCCTTGAAATGCTTGTAGAAAGCACTCGATCTATGTAGACCACTGACTTCCTTTTCACATACATCTGATATTTCCGATTTCAATGATTCTGCAAAGTCAGAATTGTTCCTTATATCATTTTTTTTCTTCTACTGCGAACAATTTAGAAATTTGGTTCCTCATGTAAGGATTTTCATTTGGACTAACCAGTAGGTTGGCTATAGTTTCAAACCACATTTCCAGTTCACCAATGGAATCTATATTTATGGAAAATGCCACAATATCCTTGTAGAACAATTTCGCCTCACAGTCCGAAAAACATTCATCTACATCTTTGCTGAAATATTTCATAAGATGGGCGCTACATAAATAAATGGTTATGAAGTTCTCCAGTTTTTCCAGCTCCGGTTTATTAGATAAAACAGTAATCTCATACGTCTTTTGGATATATTCTAGTAGCGACATTCGATTGCATGCTTTACATATTGCATGTACGAGGGCCATTCAGAAACTAACCTCCGATTGGTCACAGTGCGGGTAGTGGGGAGGAGTAGCGCACCATCTGTGCATTCACGCGCTCAGCAGGTCAGTCGGCATCAAGCCGTAGTCGAGTGAACATCGTACCTGCGCTAGTTTAGTTTTTGTGGCAGTTTGAAATGTGTGCTGCAATAGAAAATCCCGCCAAATGTGAGGTGCGTGCTGTTATAAGGTTTTTTACAGCCAAAGGATACTCTGCAGCAGCTATTCATCGTGAGCTTTGTGCCGTGTACGGACCAAAATTTATGAGTGAAGGAGTTGTCCGTGAATGGGTACGTTTATTTAAAAGTGGACGAGAAAACGTTCATGATGAAGAGAGGAGTGGTAGACTATCATTGGTGACTGACGAACTCGTTCAGACAGTTGATGCAAAAGTTCGTGAAAATCGACGTTTCACCATGGCGGAGTTGTCTACTAATTTTCCACAGATTTCTAAGACTCTTTTGTACGAGATAGTGATAGCAAGATTGGGTTACCGTAAGTTCTGTGCACGATGGGTGCCTCAAGGCACAAGCGGGTGATTTTTATGCAGAAGGAATTTCAAAGCTTGTGAAGAGATACGATAAGTGCCTCAATCGTAATGGAGACTATGTCGAAAAATAGTGCAAAGATGTAGTTTAAGATGTATATATTAAAATATTTTTACTTAACTTGGTGTATTTTTTCCAATTAACCGGAGGTTAGTTTCTGAACGGCCCTCGTAAATTTGCGAAACTGAAATATTTAGTTCTTCGCAGAACGTTCTGAAATCCAAAAATATTTTATGTAATGTTTTTGCATGATGTGTTCCCGATACCATTTCCAAAATTGGGAAAATGTGTCCTGTAGATATAGGTAGTACAGCTGAATATAAATATAACCTTTTCGACGTGTCGATCGGTTTTCGGACTATACTTCCAGTCGCATCGAAATATATCATCGGCCTGTCTCCACCACGGCTATTATCAATTACTTCTAATTGTTCCTGGCTGTAAATCTTTACGTTGAAAGGAATGCAAATTTCTTGTTGTATATATTCTGTATGAAGAATTTGCATTTTAATCAGATCCATCAAGTCATTTTTATCCCTATCGAGATGAGCGATTGACTCAGACTTCATTTTTCGGATAGTGCAATCAGATTTTATGTCTTGAAGATTTCCCAAAATCCCCAATTCTTCATAAAAAGCAAATTTTGCTTTATTAATGGTTTTTCTTTTATAGTCTGAAGGGATCGCATGAAGAAGTTTTTTTCACTAATGTTCGTTTTATACCTCTGACATAGCTAATTAATCTATCTGGATGACAAAAATTCAATGAAGATGAGAAAACTTCAACATTCCTGGATCTAACTATAATTTTTAATTTTTTGCAATTGTTATTATTATTTTTACATGCGGCATAAATCTTGATGGTTCCGTCTTTCAAATACTTACTACTAAATACTTAATACTAATATATTTTATAACAATGTTACAAATATTATTTACTCTTTTCATAATTTGATTCCTAATATAATACGAATAGTATTTTTTCACCAAACGGTCATTTTTGGCGCACTTGTTCATCCGAACAGAGTGCCTATCATTTTGCCCGAATGTCTGTAATTTTGGAATATCGAGCCGAAAATGGTCTCAATCGATTGGGTTCGACTCCCTGATGAAGAATTCGTTGCGAAAGTTGAGTCTGTCCGGCCGGCCGTATCCTCTCTAGCACCCAAATGAGATGAGCTAGAGTTTTCATATTTTCAGAATAGGTGAATTGTCCAAATATCTCGGTCAAGTTCATTATTGGGCCAAATCCGTCGGATGGTTCAGTAGTTATGAGCATCTGAAATTTTGTTTCCTCAATAACTACTAGAATATCCATCCGATCAAGTTGATACTTGGAATTTCGTTGAGGCTGAAACGAAACGGCTCGCAAAATTTCGCAGAAATTGTCACGCTAGAAAATTTTTATAAAAAAAAAATTCCCAGAAAAAAAAAATTTTTCAATACTCACAATCTCATGAGATATTTTTCGGATTTCAATAAAAATTCCTAAATATATTGAGGGGATCGATATCTTACTTATCCTCAAATTTCATTGTCGTAACTTTTTTCCATCTAAAGATATGATCATTTTTTTCATTTACTCAAGAGAAAAGAGAAATAACATGACATGACATGAAAGTCCCGGTGATTTTCTCTGAACGATGGCCATCACAGATCGATATTCGATTGACAAATGCCCGGGCTCATTAATCAGTGTCAGTTGGCGTAATATTAATCAAAATTTTTCATAACGGGAAATCATAGAGATAGAATTCAATCTCGGTGGCTGAAATAATATACGTTGTCAAAATTCAGAAAAGCACTGACGTAAGTGTTTAGTGGAAGGGAATTATAGCTTAGAACAAAACTTGGGGAAAATGATGAGTAGTTATTTTTAATTTGAGATATAGGTTTGTTCATTGATTAGGCGTTTATATTTGCATCACATTGTCCCATACTACGAGAAAAGACTATTGTTCACCTGATCAGAGTGCTTATAGATTTGTTATGGTTTGAATATTTACTCGCAAGTAGCTCAACAAGAGCGCCAAAACAATCTGACCTCACGTCAGTGCTTTCTAATTTTCTTTATGATGACACTGAATACTTTATTCTCTATTGTAAATGATCCTTCTAAAACAGTGCAGTTTTTAAAAGATCCAGGAGGTAAATTCTCCACATATTTCGCATTAGTCGGGATTATTCTATTAATTTCATTGATAGGGGATACATTTTCAATACATTTCGGAATATTGAAACTATCTGGTGTAACATCATGAGTAATCCCCTGATTTTCACTTTCATTCTTCATACTCGAAATCGATTTTTCATGAGAACTCTCCGAAACGAATGCTTGAAATTCTTGTTGTTCCGGCAATGTCAATTCTAGTATTGCAACTAATTAAGAGCTCTTCATTAGACCTATTGAATTCAAAACTTGACAGTTCTGAAATTTCTTGAGATGAATTTTTCGAAATCATTTTTGACAAATAAATAGGTACAACTGTTTCTACTGTTTCTTTAATAGGAGATATATTTTCAATAAAATTCGGAATTTTAAAACTGTCTGGTGTAACATCATGAAAAATCGCTTGGAATATACTTTCATTCTGGATATTCGAATAGGATTTCTCTTCAGAAGTCTTCGATATGGTTTCTGGTTTTTCCATTGATGTCAGTTCTGAACTTTTAGCAGTGAAAGAAGTTGGAAGCTCTTCATGTGACATCGAAGTTGGCGATTCATTGAAATCGCGAGTTGTCATTTCACCAGAATTTTCCGCAAACATTTTCGAAGTGGTATTCCGTTCTGTGTTTTGAAAAAATTTTTAAGATGATAATAAAGTTGTTTTCTACGTTTTATGCTCCTGTCACTTATTCCAAGCTTTTGGCAAATGCACTTATATTGTAGAGAATTCCTATTTCTATATCTCTTCATCTCTATTCGATCCATATCAGAATTATTTATTTTGATCAAATTGCCTCGTTTGGTTTCAATAAGACTCTTTTCGTCAACTAAGCTATTCATAACACTCCTCAGGTTAATTTTCACTTTATGAATATACGAATGTATTTTAGAAGGAAATCGAAAATTTTTCATCCTTAGCTTTTAACACATATTAGTGAAAAATGGATCGTTTGGTTTCAAACTGAAAAAATAATCGGAACACCGATTATCGATATCCAGGGCAATTTTTGAAAATTTTCTCAATAAATTATTTCTCTTTATTATTGATAAATTGATTAATATACCTTTCAGAATTATATAAACAGGACTTACATATGATCAACTAAATTTTACAAGAAACTTCTTAAATACGAACTCAATGGACAGCAAATTTTCACTTGGTCTCAAGCACAAAAAAAACCTTCACCTTATTGCTGCGAGAATAAGGCCCGTTTGCACCAACCACACTTAGTGTTAAGCGTCCCTTAAAATGAATCCTTAACTTAAATTGCGTTGCACCAACTGTTAAGCGGCACTTAAATCCCTTAAGCGAGTCTTAAATTTAAGTGCTTATACCCATAGATCAAAGGTAAATGGATATTTATTTTGTATTTATCTATGATTCTAACCTAAAATAATTTGATTTGTTTGGTTTTCCAAATATTTGTCTAGTATTTCTTTGTGATTTTCGAACAAATGTGACTAAAATAATATTAATTGTAACTGTAATATATACTTCGAAGAACGCTATTAACTTGTATAATGGACTTCTTTAATGAATTTAATGCATTTCATGACGACTTGGTAATAATAGAAAATGTGGAAAGAGGATTTCCTAGGTGTATATACGTATAAAGTCTTTAATTAAAACCATATCGGGCTTGTTTATTTATATTTTAATTTATAAACAAATATTTCTGCCATAGAAGAGACGAAATATTTACAACTTCTTTAACCAAAGAACATCAAATATTAAGGTATTTCAAGCGATGAACCAAGAGTAACCAGGTTATGATTTTGGTCCATCTAGCGGTTATTGCTGGTTCTTCTTGGTTATTCCTTCGAAATCCAGAAAGAATAACCAGGAATTATCGCTTGAATGCTCGGGTTTGGTTATCCGTGCTGTCATTCTTTTGATTCACGTTTATTTATGTCATAGGTTATCTGAGCATTTATCTGATTCAGATAAAAGGGCCCATTTCGAAGCTTATATAAACAAAAAGACATTTTTATAAGCAATATTTTATTAGCCAATATATCCTGATAATGGAATTACTGAAACTACAATAAATTTAACAAGGAAAAAATACTAAATTAGACTCATATAATATCTATACATGTAAAAAATGATCATAAAAATTATTTTGTGAGTACCTAACTAGGAATGAAGAAAATGACAAGAAATGATTAAAATGAAAAATATCAATATTAACAGCTAGTAAAACGAAGAAAATTAAATCTATTTTTCCATTATTTCAAGATTATATTTGTTGAAAATTTGAAACAAACACAAAAAGGCAATGAAAGAACTTCTTAATCTCTTAACTTTAGGAACGGCAATGACAAATCTCATGATGGTTTTAACAAACAATATTTTGAATTTGTAAATTTCAGTTTATTCAATTAAAAAAAAAAAGAGTTATTTGGTCACTTCTACTGGTTCTTCTTTCAATTTAATGATCTACCTTAAAATTTCTCCTCATTGCTACCTGCAGTTGAACTTCCATTTCATTAAATCGAATTCGTGTTGCTGTAGTTTGGATTATTAATTATCTCTGTGAAATATTCAATAGTCTTTCGGTTCTACCAAGATGAGTTTTTCAACTTCCAAATAATTCAGAGTCCTTGCTTTGTTTACTATTTTCATGTTTATACACATCTAACCCCACTTGCTCTAATAACCAAAATCGTAACCCTGCTCTCGAGCAGGGTTACGATTTTGGTTTGATTTGACATTTCTCGATCAAATTGAGGTTAATTCATGACGTCACGGATCTATAACCCAAACCGCTTGAATGCAAAAGGTATTTACCACAAAAGACCAAAGATCACCGGTTACTCTTGGTTCATCGCTTGAAATACCTTATTGCGTGTAGCCAATGAAATCGCTTAATTGATCTAGGGAGAAATGAAATACTGAAATGTCACTAGATTGAGAAAGTTAATGGCCAGTTGCACCGTCTAAGAAATAAACAGTGATTAATAAATCGATGTTTAATTTTAATCGATGTTTAAAATTTATTCGGGTTGCACCATTTGCGAATGGCAGGCGTTTAGTTAATCAGAAGGTACGCTTGGCAACAGTGTAATATTTCCGCAGAAATCACAGAAAAAAGAATTTTGCAAATTGTCTTTGCCTCTATTACAGGTAAGAGGCTGTTAGAGGTTAGGTAATAATTTCATTTCGAATTCAAACAGTGTTGTGCTGTATGTTGTGTTTGTTAGCTCGTTCAGTTTGTTGCTATTTTAGTTAAAGGATTTTTGAGAGTATAGTGAATATAATTTGAACAATTAGGTGATTTTATCGAACCTAAAAAATGGAGAAAAGAAGTCGTTGTGTGAATTATTCCCCAGAGGAAAAAGTTCTGATTGCGAATGTTTGCCTTAAGTACAAAAATATATTGGAAAACGCGGACCTGAAGAGGCCAATAACTTCGGCGTTATTAAATGATTCGCAGCAACCGGAACCATCTCGAAGCAAAGGTAGATATTAAATAAAGAAACAATCATCTCAATTACTTTTGAAATATTTTCTAGAATGCAGCACCCCAGAGCAGAAAAAAAGGTCGCTCTGCCAACTTCAAGACGGCGCCCAACTGTTGTGAAGGCATTGACAAGCTCAGATTTGGGAGATAAATATGAAAAATTAGTTGATAAGAAACTTGAGCTGGCAAAAAAAAGATTAATCAAGGTAGAAGAAGAAATTGCAGCTATTAAAAGTGAGAGTGCACTAAAGAAAGAGTTGCTCAGGTTACAGATTATAGCGGAAAAGGTAAAGTTGAAAAAATTAGGAATTTCAATACCGCCTGAACCTAAATGAATTTTGTAATTACAATATTACTTACCTGTTGCATATTTTATGAAGATATTAATTTTATTATATAATTTTATGTTATTCAAGGTTGTATAATTTTATATTTTGTAAAAATAATAAAAAAATACTATACTTCAAATCTATTTTTATTTCTTTGATCTCATAGATTAGCAAAATGATTGTTTATTATATTATCTCTAGTTGCAGTGGGATGTATATTTTCACCAATATCCTGGTGTATTTCAAAATTTGCACTCTCAATCAATTGTTCGAGTTCATCACTATCCATTTCTTCCGACAATGGTGGTTCCTCTTCGTTCATTTGTTTTGTCAAATTGTGGAGAACAGCAGTTGCAACAATAACATGCAGAGTTGTTTCTAATTTTAATCTTATTCCATATGCTAGTATGGGAAACCTTCGTTCCATACTCCAAAACATCTTTCAACAACATTCCTCATCCTAATGTGAGCTTCATTATACAATGCTTGTTGACGTCCAACAGGATTGAGCAAGGGCGTCAATAAATATTGCCTCAATGCATAGCCACTATCGCCTAAAAATTAACATTGTTAATATTTTTAATATAAATATTACCATTTATATAGGTATAAAACAGAATAAGGATTATCATATCATACCTAACAGAATACAATTCGAAAATTCATTGTTCTCAAAACGTGTTCTCAATCTCGAATTATTGAAAATAGTAGCATCGTTTGCTGACCCAGGCCACCGAGCAACTACATCCATTATTTCTAGGTTGCTATCACATACAACCTGGACATTGATTGAGAAGTACCCTTTACGATTCCTGAAAACTTCAGGGTCTTGTCCACCTATTCAAAGTACAAAAAAAAAATAATACATGAAAATCACACATAACAGAGGTATACCCACAGAACATCAAATATACCCATACTAACCAGGAGATTGTATTTTGATGTGAGTTCCATCCACACATCCAATCACTCTATGAACTGAACACGTTTTGAGTTTGCGCATATCCTTGTTCAAACTTAATCGGGCGTCTAAACGTCCAAAATTGCCTGTTTAGTGTAATCAATGTTTAGGCTTGCTAAAACGTTGTTTAGACGATGGTGCAAGAGAAATCACAAATTAATCAACGGTTAAAATTTTAATCAACGTTTAAACGAATGGTGCAACTGGCCATAAGCGTCGCTTAGTTAAGTTTCTATTAAGTGACAGTCGTGCAACTGGAGATGAATTTAAATGACCCTTAACTTTAAGCAGCACTTAGCTAAGCGACATTTTAAGGGACGTTGGTGCAAACGGGTCTAAGTATTTACTAAACGAAATTCACAAATTCTGCAACTAGCTATTAAACCATAATAAAACCCAGATTGTTGAACCTCTTTTCGGAAAACATTCCCGATTTATTTTTTCAGGGTAGTTTGAAAACAACTGGAGGAACATAAAACCTCTAGTTTCATTTTGACAGTCATTTGCTGAATATGCGAAACAAATTAATTATGTATTTTTTATCAGTTTGGGGTAGTTTTCACCCCGAAGGAGGTTAGTACCCGATTTATTTTTTCAGGGTAGTTTGAAGACAACTAGAGAAACATAAAACCACTAGTTTCATTCTGACAGTCATTTGCTGAATATGCGAAAAAAAAATTAATTAAGTATTTTTTACCAGTTTGGGGTAGGTTTCACCCCGAAGGCAGTCTAGTACCCAATTATGTTTTTCAGGGTAACTTGAAGACAACTGGAAGAACATAAAACCACTAGTTTCATTTTGACAGTCGTTTGCTGAGTATGCGAAAAAAATTAATTATGTATTTTTTATCAGTTTGGGGTAATTTTCACCCCGAAGGCAGGCTTGTACCCGATTTATTTCTTCCGGTAGTTTGGAGACAACTAGAGGAACATAAAACCACTAGTTTCATTTTGACAGTCATTTGCTGAATATGCGAAAATAAATTAGTTTAGTATTTTTTTTCAGTTTGGGGTAGTTTTCACCCCGAAAGCAAGCTAGCACCCGATTTATTTTTTCAGGGTAACTGGAACACTTGTAGAGGAACATTAAACCACTAGTTTTATATTGACGGTCATTGTCCGTATATGTGAAAACAATTTTTTCATATTCTACCATTTTTTACCGAAAACCTCGGAAAATGCAAGTTCCGTCCCATAGAACAATCTCTTTCAATGCAATAATTAATGAATACGTGAAAATACCCTCCACCGCGATGATAAGAAGCTGAAAAACGGAAGCAGCTGGGATTTCTGGCAGCTAGAATGTTCGCTTTCAGTGAAGAGAATAATGAAATGGAAAAATATTATACCCGCCACTGATCCAGCTGGCAGCCGGCGCCTCGGGCATCTTCGGTTTTTGGTAGCTGGCGGCTGGCAGCGGTTTTCACACAGCTGGGATGAACAGCTTGAACCATAGAGAACAGTCAAATTCAAATTATTGATATTTCTATGGTCACATCGTTGAGAATGCGAATCAACCTGAACCTGATACTGTTGATGTTTTTTGATTAATTTTGTTTAATACATGATAAAAAAGACTTCGACATGCAAGTTCCCTATCGATACACAAAAAATCTCTTCCTAAGGTTTCTCTGTATTGTGTATTTATTCGCATTCGTTTCCTTTTATATACAAGCTCCAGGTACTTGCTTCATTGAAAACAGTATTGAATAAAATTTATAAGATTATAAGACTAACATAATATTTTAATATTATTGTATCATAGGTTTGTATGGAGACAATGGAGTATTGCCTGCTAGATCCCTCTTAGAGAATAGTAAACACAAGACTTTATCTGCCAAAATACATTATCAACCAACTTTACTTTGGTTAGCGCCTTACTTGGGCTTAGATATCCATTATGCTTTGGATGTATTTTCCCTTTTGGGACAATTCTTAGCATTTTCAGGGTAAATTGTTTGTAATTTTCAGAACCATTTCCTGACTTATTCTTATTTCAGAGTAGTATCTCAGAAACTTTGTACACTTCCTCTGTTTGCTGGATTATGGTCGCTTTATTTCTCATTGTATCAAATTGGACAAGTGTTTGTGACATCCAATTAGTAAGTAGTTGCATATTACATTCAACATTGATATAATGAAACTGGTTTAAAATTATTACCATAAGTGAAATTGTGATGATAGGATCAAACAACAGGAGGATGATAATGGAATATATTAAAAAAAAAAACACAAAAATAACCAGGTATAACATTAGAATGTTTGTGAACATAAAGTCCTTGGGATATGAACTCGAATATGATAACTCGAAAATATCTTTGATGAGCAGATATTTTAACCAAAATCACATTCATCTCACTTATTAGCCTAATTAGTGTTGACAAAGTGAGTGAATAGTAGATTGAAAAATTTACCAAATATTTTATCAATGGAAAAAACTAGACAGTTGATCATTATTTAATATTTATATTTCTCTATCGGTACACAAGGTCAGATAGATTTAGGGCTCTGAACTCGATATTTCTTTTTTTATGTATCATGGCATGATGAGAATAGAAACCATTATACCTCCCAGAAAAAGTGGGGTTTGTACTCCAATCCACATTTGAGCACTATCCAACTCCAACTCTATGGAGAGTTGCAATTTGGGATAATATGAATTGATGGTATTTAGCACAAGTTGTTCAGTGTTATCCTGTATTGAAATGAAAAGGTCAACAATGTAATGTTTATAATAACATCAAATATCCTGAAGCTTTTTCATAACAAAACTTCAACTATTTATGTGAACTGATGGATCTGATAAAAGTAGTTACAGTAAAAAATGGCTCCCTGTATTAGTGGTGATTTGTATGTGTTGTAATGTTTAGAAAATAAGCTGAAATATTGAATGATGAAGGATTTCTTACTAAAAGGTTGATCTTCGATTAATGAACACATTGAATCTGAAGATAAAAACACAAAAGCAGAAAAATATGACAAGTAATAAAACAGCATGATATTACACATGCTCACTACTGTCCTTAACAAACTACGTTAAATTCCTAAAAGTTGAATTCTAATGGCCTTCTGCAGCGCAAATATGAAGTTGAATATTTCTTACATCAGAACTCCATAGACGTCCTCCTCATAAGTGAAACACATTTTATCCATAAATCTTATATTAATATAAGAAATTACACCATATATTGTACAAATCATCAGGACAACACAGCACATGTTGGTTCTGCAATGATTATCAAAAATACTATCAGCCACTACAAACTACCAAAAAATGCTGACAATTATTTACAAGCCACTATTATTAAGGTTAAAACACTTTCATACAAATTAACTGTTGCTGCAGTATACTGCCCACCCCATCATAATATTAAAAAAGAAGATTTTTTCCAAATTCAGGGTCCTAAATTAATCGTAGGTGGTGATTATAAGGAAGCATACTATTTTTTTGTACCAATAACAACATATGGTGGATAACTAACTAAACTTATACATGAAGAAAACTGCTCGATTCTATCAATTGGAAAAACAACATATTCGCCTACAGATCCAAACAAAACCTTCAACTTGCTGGACTTTTTTGTGCTGGATGGTATCATATATCTCACACTTATCCCTACTAATATTATAAATGCGAAAGTACCTCTGTCTCTTTACTGCTTGGGCACAGACAATCTTTAGACACTGAGAAGGGACATAGGCTACTTTTTATTGTGAAAAAAAGGATGAAGAGGTTGAAATGTAAGTTTGTATGGGATTTCTTAATTTCCTAAGATGAAATCATGAAACTTTATATTTAAGCACTTGATAAGAAATAATTCAAAATTTGTTCTAGGGTTTTTTAAAATTTTGATCAGTGAGGGAGTGAACTAAGGGTTGAAAATTTGTGTGGAAGTTTGTCATTTTCAGGATAAAACCATGAAACTTTCTATTTAAAAGCTTGATAAGAAATAAAAAACAAATTTTTCTAGCGCTTTTGAATTTCGACCTGTGAGGAGACGCAATAGGGGTCGTATGTTTTTTTGTTCAGAGCTATCGATTTTTTTCATTCTGGCGCAATTTTAAAATGTTAAATGTTGTGTCCATGCCAGTGTTTTTATGCATAACTAGCTGCCACGCTTCGCTGTGGCACATCGTTGAATTATTGCAAAATGAGAAACAAAACAAAGAATAAATGTCATATAAATTTAATTACATAATATATAATTAATATAAAAGTTTTTTTCCAGTGTCTGCTTAGATATAAAGACTGTCTGGTTTGCCGACTCGAGAACACGCAACTGCAGTTCTCCATGTGAAACGCAATTTGCATCCACAATTCTAAAGATTGGCCTTGGGCTTCATTTATTGTGATTGCAAATGCCAATCGCAATTCGAATTGCAATCTTTTAAATTGAAATGTTGTATCGGTAGGGATCATGGGTATTCGAAGAATGAAGATATCTTTACCTTTGAAAAACCTTGTTAAAATCATTGCCCCCAATACGTTATTCAACAATTTCTTAACTGCAAGTCGCGTACCATACAGAGTTTTGGCTTTAGATGTGGATTGATTTTCACATGGACAACTGTATGTTCCGTGTCCCTGAGACGGCAAACCAGATAGTCTTTATATCTACACAAACAGTGGAAAAACAAAAAATATTGTACATCCACAAGTATTGCAAAATTAAACTTATATGATATGTATTCTTTGTTTTGTTTCTCATATATCAATCATTCAATCACAATGTACCAGATTCATTGTGCCATGACTGACAAGCAAATTCTCATTGAAATGCCACATGCGAAGCGTGGCAGGGTAGAGCTAGTATGGATGCTTCTAAGAGTTTTGAGATGTTATTTATTTCTTCATTTTGGTCTTCTTCAGTATGTTCATTGGCTTTTTATATACACAGTGGTTCTTGGGATTCCATTTTGTTTATGTCGAAGTACATCTAAGAATGGAAGTTGTCTGTCTTTTCTCGATTTCAATTGTAGAATTTAATTGATTCCTCTTGATTGTTTAGATATTGAAGGAATCCATCTATATCAGAAAGTATCATCTACATATCTTTTCCACAGTTTGGGTTTAAGTACATATTTTTCTAATGCCTTCTGTTCGAAAATTTCCATATATAAATCAGCTAAAATTGGTGATAGTGGTGAACCCATGACCATTCCAAATTCTTGTTGATAAAAGATGTAATAGCCCAAACAATCATTCAACACGAGCTCCATCATCAACAATATCTCGTCATCATCATTCTGGTTTCGAAATAAGTTTGTCAAGAAAATCTCTGACGGTCTTGTTGACCCGAACAGTGCTTTAAATATTCCGAATATTTATAATTTTCGAGATTTTGGTCAAAGGTGGTGTAACATTCCCCACATTTTGAAAAGAATGACAAATATTATGAATACAACTAACTACAACACTGGAGTCCGAATGACTCCAGATACAAAGATTCGGCCATTAAATGGGATCCTCTAGCAAGGGTAGGACTCTACGTTATGTTTAAGTGACAATTTAGATTCGTGAAAATTGAGATTAATGAAAAATAGTTTGGAAACAAAGATGGTAAATAAAAAACACTGGTTAGATCCTTGATAGTTTGGATAAGACCCAAACTATCAACCCTTTACTCAGTGTCTAAAAAAATGCATGGGAAAAGACCTTAGGAACAAAAATCCCCTGTATATATAAATATCATGTAATAAAAACATAGCTGAATAGATGGCAGTACGAAAACATAGAAATGAATACACAAAAGTGCTCTCGCTTCGTGATAAAACATTAAAACATATAAGTAAATAACAATAAGGAAATATAGACATAAACAGCAGTAAGGAAACAAACATAAAAATAAGACTACATAGACAAAATTTATAGGAATATAACCTAGAAATAAATAAACAAAATATCTCTCACCATTTGATATAATAAAAACTGATTATTGGCTAAATACAAAAAATATTGTACATCCACAAGTATTGCAAAATTAAACTTATATGATATGAAAGTAATTCTAGATATTATCATCATCACTATATAAACTATTATCTTAACTTTTGTTTCTCATATATCAATCATTCAATCACATTACTAAATAGAGGAGTTGAAGATTGAAGTGCCTACTGCGAAGTTAGCGTGGCAATAGAAAAGTTTGAACATTGTGTTTACTTATGGAAATATGTTCCTCATTGTTGGTGATTTCAACATTTCTGCATATGTTTCCCATATTGATGATCCTTCCCAACCACGCAATACACCTGCTATTCTTCTCGGTGAATTTTTGGTGATCAACAATTTCACTCAGTACAATTTTGTGCGTAATGAATACAATAGAACTCTTGATCTGGTTATCTTCAATGGTGATAGTTGTCTTGCGGAGAGATCGCAGGATCCTTTATTGGTTGAGGATAAACACCATCCAGCATTATGTGTCAGTTTTTCGCTTAATATCACGCACAGTTTGAAGCGTAATTTCATAACCTTTTACGAGTACGAATACGACTTCAGCAGAGCGAATTTTTTTCTCATGTATGATCTGATTGCGGATATTGACTGGACCTCCCTGGCGAATATGGACAGTCCCGATGACGCTTCCAACTTCTTCTATGACAGAATCTGTAAGCGTTTTTGATCGTTGTGTACCCGTTCGAACTTATAAGAACAAGCGCAGATATCCCCCTTGGTTCAATAAGGAGATTATTCGTTTAATTCGCTTGAAGGCGAAATTTTGGAAATTATTCAAGAGGAATGATGATGTCACTGCTGGAGAGGAATTCGTCCGTCTGCGAGCCAAAATTAAATCAGATACAGCTAAGGCCTACAGAGCATTTGTAGAGATATCTGAACAGAATATAAAAATAACCCCAAAAAATTTTGGTCATTTATAAATAATAAGAAGGGTTCAACAACTGTCTCTGGTCAGATGTTTTATGATGGGCAGTTAATCGATGGACCATTAGACATACTTGATAGCTTTGCTGATTTCTTTGCAAAGTCATTTACTACCAGTACGGCGGATTTTGAAGAAATTGAGGATCCTTACATAACTAATATTGATATTGCATTGTTTGAGGAAAGTGAGGTTCTTACGGTTTTGAAGAAGATGAAACCAACTATGACTATGGGTCCGGATGGAATTCCCTCCTTAATTTTCAAGGATTGTGCGTGTGTCTTGGCGTATCCGCTCACAATCTTATTTAATATCTGTTTGAAACGTTGCATGGTTCCCGATGCGTGGAAACTCTCTAAGGTGCGCCCGGTTCACAAAAAGGGCAACAAATTTGATATTTCTAATTTCCGACCGATATCGATAATCTGTAATTCTAGCAAAATATTTGAGATCCTCCTTTACACTCGGTTATATCCACTAGTCTGTAATCGAATAACACCTTTTCAGCATGGTTTTGTTAAAGGCCGTTCAACAGTTACGAACCTCCTTAGCATAGCACAGTTTGTTTCTGAGATAATTGAGAGAAGATCCCAGGCCGATGTCCTGTATACTGATTTTTCAAAAGCGTTCGATTCAATGGACCATGGAATTTTGTTGACGAAGTTGTCCCAATTTGGCTTTAGCTCTAATCTCATAAATCTTTTTAAGTCCTACTTGTCTGACCGGCGGCAATATGTTGAGTTCAACGGTGTGCGGTCTGTGGTATTTTCGAGTACTTCGGGAGTGCCGCAGGGCAGTAACCTTAGACCACTGCTTTTCATAATTTTCATCAATGATTTGGCTGATGTGGTGGATGTTAACTGCCTGCTATTTGCCGATGATTTCAAGATGTACCTTGAGGTGAGGGATGCCTTCGATTGTCAGCGGCTTTCCATCAATTTGCTGGGCGTTGTTGAATGGTGCGAAAGAAACCGATTGAATCTAAATATCAAGAAGTATAATATCATGCCTTTTTACATAACAAAAATGTAATTCATTTCAACTATACTGTGGATGGTAACTCGCTTGAGCGTCCGGCGTTGTTGACGGATTTGGGAGTGATTTTTGACCCAAAACTTTCGTTTGCACCACATATTGCTGCCACTCTGTCTGCTGTAAAAGGGATGTACGGATTTATTGCGTGCATTTCTCTGGACTTTCCGGATATAGATACATTGAAGATCCTTTTTTTACGCATATGTCATGTCCAAGCTGGAATATGCAGCTTTAAATATGGTCCCCTTACCACCAAAACCATAAAACCCATTGAAAAAAATTTACGGATGTCTTCTTCTGCTTTAGTAAGATATTTTGCTTGTCATGTCTGGGTTATTAGATTTTTTTGCTCTCTTGAAATTAACTGCCCACTTTCTAAGAGACTGATTAATGATCTTTTTGGCGGTCTGCTTTCTTCCTATCGACGTTCCATCACCTTAACGTTGGCGAGTTTTGAATCCATCACATGTTCATTCCACTCTTTTATTACCTAAATGTGTCAATATTAATCATACCAAAATATTCATTACTAGTTTTAGTTAGATATTGAGCAAATTGTTGCTCACTAAAAAAAAAAAAATAACAAATACACTGCAATTAAAGACGCACAGATTTTTATTAACATTTAAAAAGTATTGATCCGAAAAAGTATGTGAATAATAAAGGCAAAATGTTCAATGAGGAACCATTCTCTAGTTTCGATTATGTTATGATAAATCAACCATGCTTGTGTTGATAATACGTCAGTGTAATTGAATGAAACATACATTGTCAATACGTTTAGTTTCAACTTATTACAAAGAAAATACTAAGCTTTATGTTTCTTGAATATAATCAGATTCCTGACAGGTGTTTCTTGTGACCATTTTCCAAGGAGTACATAAAGAAACTCAAAAGAAATTGCAAAAATTTATTCAGAATTAACTGAAGGTATTGTAAGTGTTTGCGGTTGGCTCCAGATGAAACGTTATAACAACTTATTATTAATAAAACATTAAGTTTTATATTTCATGAATATAAGCAGACTCCTGACACGTGTTTCTATCTTGCGATCATTTTCTTATGTACACATAAAGAAACTAAACTTGAACGAATGTTTTGTTCTCATTCGGTTACAACATCTGTTTTTTCCCTTTTTATATTTTTATTACAGCGTCCAGTACAGGGGTAGTCGCAAAGGATACTTCAGTGTTGGTCACGTTTTCTTTCATTTTATGGATTTTTTAAAAGAGAATTCTTCTAAATAATTCATCATTTTGCGCTTCCTATCATTGTAAAGTAGTTTTCCATCTTTTTCACAGAAAATTCGGTTATTATCGATGCAATGTTCGGCGAAACCAGTTGTTCGTTTGTTTTAAAGAACCTAGTATTGACACATCAACAGGAATTTATAAATGAAATTGTGGTGACTGCAATTCAACTTATGTCGGTCTGACAGGTCGTAATCTGCAGTCAAAAATAAAAAAACATACTGTGTGAATTCTTAAAACAAACGAATAACTGGTTTCGCCGAACATTGTATCACTTGAGTTTAAGCTGATGACTTACTTTCAAGCGTTTTCAACCTCTCCCATTAGGAATATATTCTTAAATGCTTGCTTTGAACAATCACCAAGCTCTGCACGGTAACATGCAACTGTATTAAACATGCCCAACTGTCCTGTAAGAAGGATTTCGCATAACGATTTATTCTTTCATTTGATAAGAGTAGAATGGTTGAGGAGTTGATGCCTCCAGATTTTCAAAATCATGAAATGTTAGACCATATTCCATCTACGTCAACGTTCTTCAGTATTGATGATGCCCACTTCCATCTGTCTGGGGTCGTAAACAATTGCCGTTATTGGTCGAACAATTACCCACGAGATATCTCTCCATTACCCGAAAGTCACTGTTTTCTGTGTCATTTCCATATAAGGGGTTATTGGGCTGTACTTTCTTGAGGAGGATGGGTGTACAACAACCGTCCCCGTTCGGCGTTACGCTTCCGTACTCAAAAATTTGGTTGAGCTAGAAGTCGCACGGTTGGCTGAAGAACAGGACCTCGGGGATATTTGGTTTCAACAGGACTGGGCTACAGCCATACTGCGGCATTCGCTGTGCGCCTCCCTTCTCTGAGGCGCGACAAGGGGTGGCAAGGTGAGATCACAGGACTGGAGCATTTGAGCTTTTTTCCAATGAGGCTACCTCAAGGAAAGTTTTTAAGCATCGTCTTGTCAATTTGGAAGTACTGAAGGTCCGCATTAGAGAGGAAATCGCCTACATAAGTACATCGCTTGTGGAGGACATCATGATGTGATCTTTAATACTTCAGTGAAATTATGTTGTGAAGCCTATCAAAACTGCAGTTTTTGTTTTGCCGCACCCTGTATTATAAACTATGTGATAATCATCTATGTTGAATCGATCTAGAAATTTTAATTTGGATATAACTCGTATAGTTGTTGAGTTTTACTGTCTTTTCACATTGCAGCCTTGAATTACCATTTCCAATCAATGCCCCTACCATCACCTCTTTCGTGGTACGCTCATCACCTTCCTGATTGGTTTTTGAAATTGACAAGTGTCTTCACGAATGTTACTGAAATTGTGTTACCATTCCTCTTCTTCATTCCTATGAGAAATGTTCGAATAACTGGATTCTTTTTTCAGGTGAGTTGAATAACGCTTATATTAATTTTTGCGCTCCTGTTCACCTGAACAGGATTACAGGTTTACAGATTTGCATTAATGCCTGCATTTTTCGATTATTTGGGTAAACCTGATATAAAGATAGGTAGATGGTTAAGTTTGGACTCACTGATAAAGACACATTCACGTCCGGAAGAAATGAGCCAGAGAACTGAAATTTCCAGGTTATCCTCAAGGAACGAATATCTCGGTTTGCTTCATTATTCGACTAAATCGGCCCAGTAGGAGTAATGGCAATAATTTTTGGCGCTCTTGTTAACTCGATCAGAGTGCCCATCTTTTTGCCCAAATGTCTGAAATTTTGGAATATCGAGCCGAAAATGGTCTCAATCGATTGGGTTCGACTCCCTGATGAAGAATTCGTTGCGAAAGTTGAGTCTGTCCGGCCGGCCGTATCCTCTCTGGCATCCAAAAGAGATGAGCTAGAGTTTTCATATTTTCAGAATAGGTTAATTGTTCGAATATCTCGGTCAAGTTCGTTATTGGGCCAAATCCGTCGGATGGTTCAGTGGTTATGAGCATCTGAAATTTTATTTCCTCAATAACTACTAGAATATCCATCCAATCAAGTTGATACTTGAAATATTGTTGAGGAAGGCTGAAACAAAACGGCTCACAAAATTTCGCAGAAATCGTCTCGCTAGAAAATTTTTAAAAAAAAAAAAAAAATTCAATACTCACTATCTCCTAAGATATTTTTCGGATTTCAATAAAAATTTGTGAATATATTGAGGTGATCGATATCTTACTTATCCTCGAATTTTATTATCGTAGCTCTTTTCCATCTAAAGATATGATAATTTTTTTCATTTACTCAAGAGAAAAGAGAAATGACATGAAGTCCCGAGATTTTCTCTGAACGATGGCCATCACAGATCGATATTCGATTGACAAATGCCGGGCTCATTAATCAGTGTGAGTTGGCGTGATATTAATCAAAATTTTTCATAACGGGAAATCATATAGATAGAATTCTATCTCGGGGGCTGAAATAATATACGTTGTCAAAATTCATAAAAGCACTGACGTAAGTTTTTAGGGGAAGGGAATTATAGCTTCGAACAAAACTTGGGGGAAATTATGAGTAGTTACTTTCAATTTGAGATATAGGTTTGTTCATTCATTAGACGTTCATATTTGCATCACATTGTCTCATAGTACAAAAAAAACTATTGTTCACCTGATCAGAGTGCTTATAGATTTGTTATGGTTTGAATATTCACTCGCAAGTAGCTCAACAAGAGCGTCAAGGCAATCTGACCTCACGTCAGTGCTTTCTATATTTTTTTGTATAAAATTGCACTGATAAAATTTTTCAGGATGCAGTTCTATCATGAAAATAAATTGGTACCATAATTCTCAGACTAATACTCTGTACATGTGATCTTTCAAATTTCGAATAATCAAAATGTGTAAATGTGATGGTTAATACAAATGTTTTCTTTTCACACATGGAAATCCTTGGTTCCATCCTGGGCGAATTTTCAATTGTGGCATTTTGCCGGTGACATGAAAGAAATTGAACTGAGGATATATTTCATGCATATACCCTATTTCACTGATGATTTACTATTTTGGATATAACGATAGATAAATGTTATCTCGGATTTTTATGTCGGTTCAAGATAAACAATTTCACACAACAAGGTGTTTCAAGTTCTAATGTTAGATGTTCATGGAGAACTGGATATACTTGGAATCTAAAAATTTAGTTTATGATATTATTTGGTTACTACTTGTCTTAAGTATTCCACAATATTTTGCAAATATGACTTTTCAAAGCTTGAATAACATCACGCAAGTGGTTTAACAAGAGCGTCAAAGCCATCTGGCCTCACATCATTGCAAGGGAAAAAAGTTTGGTTATTTAAAATTCATGTTTATTGATTATTTCACGTCCTTTATGTCGGTCTCTTCTGTATATCTCTTTTTCAAAGTCCAGGAAAACTTCATGAAATTCGTTACCTCACGGCCGTGCATTTTACATTTCAAAAAATTTTATTTTAGAAATTATTCATTAATTTTTCATAATTATAAATATTAATTGCTCTCTTTTATTTTAGCTGTTCCTACAAATTTGCATCGTTCTTACTGGAAACTTCAGTTTTTCGAATTTCCTGATTGTTACTCTCCTGTTATCTCTATTAGACGATAAAGTATTTTATAAAAGGAAGAAGCATGAAGAAACCTCCTATGTGTCAAACATCGTGAACATTTTGATACACAGCGCACTTTTTTATGGGGTAGTAACCGTATTTTCTCTAAAGATTGAGGGATCTATCGTAGACTCCAAAATAGGTGAGTTGATATTATAGATTAAGTATGATTTCTAGTTATTATCGGTTTAATCAAATGCCTATGGGAAGATAGGAGGTTTGAAATTAAATTTCTTTTCTGGTGGGCATTTTATTTAGAGAGAGTGCAGTGAAACATTTTTCAAAATTAAAATGAGAATAAATTTTAACTGGAATAATTTCAATGTCCCGCTATTTGTTTCGCCAATTCATGAGTTCATCAGGTGACAAGACGATTGAAATCTTTTTCCCATACTACAGTATTACATACAGAAATGAAACTTTCTCTCTTTCGGTTTATTTTGAATGACTTTTATTATTTTTCTGTAGCGTTGAGTTCATTACAGTACTAAAACGAGTGATGTAATCAGCATCCTATGAAATCAAACACACGTCAATTCAAGATGATAATTCGAAACAGCAATCCAATAATTCCGCATTTAAGAGTATCTACAATTTGGATTCTTCGATAACTAAAAAAATATTCATTGGATCACTTGGTTACTTGAAAATTGTTTGAATAACGTGAAGGAACCAAGGGTTGATTTTTTTCAAAATTAGATGTTTCCGAAAATATTCAACGGAGCATAATGTCACTACTACAGGGTAATCAGTATCTTACCAGCATTTTTCAAAGTATTTGAAATGGTTAGTCGTCAACTACTATGTTCCTTCATAAGTAGAAGCCAAATTTATGCAGAAAATCAACACGGATGTATCAAAGGCAGATCGACGAACACAGCATATATGAATTCACACCAGAAGTTCTATCAGCTTTGGAAGACTCTAAATTTGTTATTACATTCACAGTAATTTTAATTTATCCTTAGAAATTGCCGTCCGTGTGCCATAGCCGCGGTTGAGCTTAACTCTTCAAGTTAATAAAATAGTTTGTGAAATTCTAAGGGTATATATGTATAGTAGATTTGAAAGAATTGTTATTGGATCTTAACACCTCAAAGCAATGATACCCATTGGAATTATCTCCTAAAGTTAATTTTCCAAGAAACTATACCTTTGTTGACGAATAACTTTTTCCGCAACTTCTTTAATCATTGTTGACTGAAAGAAATGCTCACATAATTGCCGTAAAATATTTTCGCTTCGTGGAGATATAGGTATAACATATGATAATGTGATAAAAGTTCCAACAAATTCATTACCTTGGCTATACTTAATCATTTTCTTTATATTAACAAAAAAAATCACCGTTATTTTGTGGAAAATTTCGTTAATTTGTTTCTTATAGTTTTATGTTAATATGTGAAATTCATTAACTCAAAAAATTTCATAACCACTAAATATTTTATTATCAAATGGGCTATTTTAGTCAAGTTTTTTTCTTTTTTGGAACTTCTTGAAGAATTATCATCTATGATCAAAAAATACTGTTTTTATTAATAGTATTGTTTATGGACGTTTTTCTCATAGTTTTATTATTCTAATAAAAAGTCAACTTTTTTTAAATATAATTCAGGGTTCTCCATGTATTGAAAGAAAATATTTTGAACCAATACTTTCATTCTTAACGATTTATTATAAACAAATTATTACCGTTTCTTCATATTTTTCAGATAGTTTTAAAAATTTCAAAAAAGTGTGCTTAATAATACCTAACAGTCTTGATCGGGTAACAAATAGAGAGATATGGAAGATGAAATAACGTCATGCGCTATTTGCGCTGTCCGTCATGCGCTATTTAGTACTCAGGTGGAGCTATGGAAGAAAGGGTTTAACGGAATTAACGACGTTAAAGTATACATAGAAAAATGGCGTTCTGTATGGTGAAATATAAGATGAAAAAGAAAGCTGTCTAATATGTTTCTGTGGTTATACCTATGCACGTAATTCGAAATGCTTAGAGAGCTCGCTTTGTCGTGGTGAAGGGTTATACGAATTCGGCTTTTCCTGCTTTCTTGGAAGACAACTGGCAAACAAATGGTTGTGTACTACTCAGAATTGACTGTTCTCGTTGTTCTAGTGGTACGATTGCGACATGTCCAGTTTTTCCGAAAAAACAGGCGACAATTTGCTTGGAAGTGGTTCGTGCGCGAGCAATTGTGGTTGGATTTGGCTCATCTTGAAACACCCATACAGTCGACTGCTGTTTACTTTCCAACTCATACGCGTGAATCCACGATTTATCATCTGTATTTTGGAGCATTTCTTTCGACCAATCGTCACGAGGCTTTTTTAGCGATTGACAGATTGTGTGGGATCCAACGCGAACAAATTTGTTTGACGGTCAAATCTTCATGCAATATTGAATGTACGCTAGTCGCACTAATGCCTAAGGTTGTCTCAATCTCACGATAGGCCACATGACGATCTTGCAATATCAGTTGGCGCACAGTATCAATGGTTTTCGGAACAAGAACTGACCTTCACGAAATTCGTCTTGGAGTGAACTACGACCTCGGTTGAATTCATCATAACATCGATAAACACTGGTCCTTGATGGCGCTTCATTGCCAAAAATTGAATTAAGTTTTGGACCAAGTCTATTGACTGTGGTATACCTGTTGATGTGATATATCTGGACCTCTTTCGAGCCTTCGATCGTGTTCCTTTTCGCCGTTTGCTGTTCAAGCTTGAACATCTTGGTGTGAGAGGTAGGGTTTTGGACTGGCTGCCTTCGTTGATTGTTTGTAGGTATTTCTCAGTAAGAGTTGGCGACTCTATCTGATTTCAAACCCGTTATCAGTGGAGTACCGCAGGGTTCTGTTTTTGGTCCGATCCTATTTTTGGCGTACGTATTATATCTGCCCGGTTTATTCTCGTCCTACTCATCCCAATATGGTGATGACATGATGACATGAGTTGTTCACCATGGGAGTCACAATCCGCGTAACCAGTATATGATCGAAGGCAAATGTTTGGTCTCCGCTGCACAGCAC
This sequence comes from Micraspis discolor, assembly GCA_030674115.1. NCBI lineage: Eukaryota > Metazoa > Arthropoda > Insecta > Coleoptera > Coccinellidae > Micraspis > Micraspis discolor. The sequence continues at coordinate 442,747 of JARTUT010000462.1, forward strand.
GTCGATCTCGGGCTGGTGATAACTGAGGATCTGTCTTGGTCAGCCCATGTGAGCAATATAACCGCCAAATGCCGGAAGATTTTCTACTTGATGCGGAAAGTTTTTCCTAGATGCTCCATCGAGATATGCCGGCAGCTTTACATCACCTATGTTCGACTAATTCTGGAATTTGCTGGCCCTGCATGGTTCCCTAGCCTGATCGCAGACCAACAACGTTTGGAGGGAGTGCAGCGTTCTGCAACGAGGATTCCGTTCGGGGTGGTTCGCCCTTCATATGAAGACAGACTAAAAATGTTTGAATTGGACTTGTTTAGTGATCGTAGGATGCGTGGCGATCTAATAGTGACGTTTCGTATACTGCGTGGTTTCATTGGTGGCAATCTGGGCAGTATTTTCGAGTTAAATAGAAATCATCTTCGTGGCCACCAATATAAACTTTACCATGAGGTATTCCGTGCTCGTGCGAGACAGTTTTTCCTGCCGAATCGCGTGTTTGCGAAATAGAACTCTCTTCCTGACAGTGTAGTTTGTGCCGGTAGTGTAAACTCTTTTGAAAACAGATTGGACGCATTAACAATTGTGTGATATTTTTTCCTTGTGGCAATACTCTTTTTTTCCTTTGTTATTTCAGAAGCGCCACTCAATTTTCAATTTTTGTTTGAGATTTGAGCCGTTCAGTGCACACATCGATTAACTCCATAAAACGAAAAGTTGAGAAACGCGATGATGTAATGTATATTGTTTCTTAAAATTCCTGTGATAATATGAATTCAAATAGATAATGTGGAATGCAGAATTGCAGATAAAGCTTTCATCTAACGGTATATAAAATTAATAAAAAAGAATAGCCAACAAACAATCCTCAGTAATGTTACAGTTTCTATGTGACTGGTAGAGTTAATCGATTTGGCAACTGAAAAAGCAATGCGATTTTGTTACGATAATTATTAACAGGAGGGAGCATCTTCGGCTGTTTAAAAATAAATAAGCGTCGATGCACGGCCAGAACAGATACAGCGTTACTGAAACGGTTCACATTAGAGTATGGAGTTAATCGAAATGGCTTCTGAAATAAATTACTTATTATTCAATGGCCAAAAAAATTTTGCCATTTAACGGTGATAATCTTTATTATTCAGGAAAGTTATTATAAATATAAAAAGTTATGACTATACGAAGGGCTTTGACACTTAAATTTAATATTTTTCAAAAAGTGGAGTTATCGATGTGTGCACTGAGCGGCTCATTTATAGGCAACAGCCTCTTCTCTGTATCTTTTCATAATAATATTAATAATAATAATAATAATAAGTTCATCGATGCACTGTTGTTGAGTTAATCCACGTTGTAAAAAATAATCGCAGGAAAATGATCAAATAGCGCTCGTATATCAAAACGTTCTAAATACAGATAATCTCAAAAATATCAAACTTTACGATAGAGCTGTCAGTTAGCAACGCTAGGGTTGTCTACTCCCGAAATATAAAAGGCAACCCTCGTAAATAATATTCAAGATTAAACAATATCATTCGTCATAGTAACTCCTCATCAACTCAGTCACAACAAATCTTTCCAATTCCTTACCTGAGGACGTAGAGATCTTCTTCAGGTTAGATCTCGTTATTGAAATAAACAACAATTATGATTCACCTTTTGTTTTCAGTCATATTATCAATACTGAAAACAGCCCAAAAATTATTGGCCGGGTGCAGCAGATAAATTCAGTTGGGTAAACCGTTGCGCTATTAGGTGTTTTCGATATCTGAATCGGATGAATGATCATGCTCCTTTTAACGGCAAGTCACAGATGTTGAAAATTTATTTAGGTTGTTTGCATTTGCAGTGATTTCATGTTGCTACATCTATCAAATTGCCAGTAGATGTATTTATTTGTCTACAGATTACTATTATTTTTCCTAAATTTGATCAAATATTGAAAATGTGTTGAGAAAGAACGACAATTATGAATAACCATCGTTCTAGGGTGCGTGCTAGTAATTATTGACGTATGGTTATCTCGGAAAATCAAGACCTCAAGTGCAACTGTGGACTGTTTGGAGTTTAGCTGCCTCTCACCAGCCAGCACAGTGTGGCACTGACAGTCTTGAAGGAGGCTGCCAGTCTTAACAAAGAATGTAATTGATGTCTTCAGTTATAAGTAGATTTATTTGATTTGAATATTTTGATTCATCCAATTAATCGGTTAATCTCGAAATGATAATATATTTATTATATTTGATATATTTTTTTTTAATAGGTAATTTCTCTTTTGTTGGAAATATAATCATTTTTTTCTTCAATGAAAGTATATTTTTTATATACTAATAATGCCATCAGATTCGTACTACACTCTCAGAGAATATCTAGTCCGACTCAATATATAACCCTGTATATGGATGAATTACTACCAATTACTCAATTAAAATTAGATCGAATATGTCTCGAGACAAAATGAATTGGCGAAAATTGAAAAAGCAGTTTAGAGTATAATTTCAGGAAATGAAAGGTCCTCTCTATCAATTAAAAACTGAAATCATCCGGGAAAGAAAAAATATTTCTCGGCTAGGAATGTTAACAATGACAATTTTTTTCTTTTTTCAGCCTTTACCAAAGATAACTTTGAAGTGGCAGTGAAATTGGGGAATTAGTTTTGCATTATATTCTTGAAATAAACAACAATATTGCTTTTAACTTTTTCCCGTCGAAAAATTGCTAGTTTGTAAGAGGGAATATTTGTCTTCATATCAGAAAATAATGTGAACCTCAAATTTGGGCATTGCTAGGTGATTTCGAAATTACCCGAATTCACGCTGCATTCACGGATGGCGACGCCACGAAACATCTTCCATATCCTGAAATTTGGATGGTTTAATTTTATTGAAAATATGACAAGTGAACAAACCATGTTTTTACAGATATCGAGTATTCCTAATTTAACAATCATTGACGTTTTGGCTTCGTTTCACTCCAGAATTTATGTGTCTTAACATAATTTTGATATTTGACCAGTTTTGTTTTTCTATATGATTTGTTGTTTTCGTCATTCACGTCAGTAGTCATTATGTTTGTTAAAAAATTTAGTGATGTTTATATTTATAGTCGATTTCAGATATGATTCACCTTTTGTTTTCAGTCACATTATCAATACTGAAAACAGCCCAAAAATTATTGGCCGGGTGCAGCAGATAAATCAGTTGGGTAAACCGTTGCGCTATTAGGTGTTTTCGATATCTGAATCGGATGAATGATCATGCTCCTTTTAACGGCAAGTCACAGATGTTGAAAATTTATTTAGGTTGTTTGCATTTGCAGTGATTTCATGTTGCCACATCTATCAAATTGCCAGTAGATGTATTTATTTGTCTACAGATTACTATTATTTTTCCTAAATTTGATCAAATATTGAAAATGTGTTGAGAAAGAACGACAATTATGAATAACCATCGTTCTAGGGTGCGTGCTAGTAATTATTGACGTATGGTTATCTCGGAAAATCAAGACCTCAAGTGCAACTGTGGACCGGTTTGGAGTTTAGCTGCCTCTCACCAGCACAGTGTGGCACTGACAGTCTTGAAGGAGGCTGCCAGTCTTAACAAAGAATGTAATTGATGTCTTCAGTTATAAGTAGATTTATTTGATTTGAATTTTTTGATTCATCCAATTAATCGGTTAATCTCGAAATGATAATATATTTATTATATTTGATATATTTTTTTAATAGGTAATTTCTCTTTTGTTGGAAATATAATCATTTTTTTCTTCAATGAAAGTATATTTTTTATATACTAATATTGCCATCAGATTCGTACTACACTCTCAGAGAATATCTAGTCCGACTCAATATATAACCCTGTATATGGATGAATTACTACCAATTACTCAATGAAAATTAGATTGAATATGTCTCGAGACAAAATGAATTGGCGAAAATTGAAAAAGCAGTTTAGAGTATAATTTCAGGAAATGAAAGGTCCTCTCTATCAATTAAAAACTGAAATCATCCGGGAAAGAAAAAATATTTCTCGGCTAGGAATGTTAACAATGACAATTTTTTTCTTTTTTCAGCCTTTACCAAAGATAACTTTGAAGTGGCAGTGAAATTGGGAATTAGTTTTGCATTATATTACGGATTGTCGACATTGGCACTTACCATTTTAGCAGCTTTAGCAGATATTCTTTTTGAACATCAATCATGGATAAAAAAATTATGGGCATTCGCCAAAACGATTTTATTTTCTCTTTTTGTACTTTTGGTTTTCTTTGCTTCAACGGTAAGTGGCACTTCTTTGATCATTTCAAGATTTTGTTGCCGTCAAAGATAATGTCATTTTTCACTGTACAGGTACCTTTGACTTCTCTACATTCATCAACAAATTCTACTGTTCATCCTACAGTGAGGAATACCTACAATCGACTGCACAAGATTCGTTTGATAAACGATCATTTGTTATTCAAAAGGATGACAGGTGCAGATGGGCGACCAGAGATCGTGTTGGAAGGATCAAATAGTCCTGATGGACCCTGGGTAGAATATAACTTTTTGTACAAACCTGGTAATGTCAATCATTCATTGCCATTCGTAGGTGAGTTTAAAACTTTTTCTTTAGATTTGGTTTTTTTTTTTTTTGAAGAATTTCTTCTACAACGATAAGACTAAGCACATTTTGTATTATCCTTGAATAACTGTCAAAAAATTCTTGTTTGAAAGGAGATCGATGTGCTTATTATTTTTGGCGCTTGTTTTCTATTTCTATCAATTAGCAGTAACCATCAAAATGCATTCTTATTTTTCGGAAAAAACTACCATATAGCATCGTTTCATTTTATTTTTCACCTATTTATTGCATCTACAGAGTGAGTCTTTGACTAATGCATTAATTTCAACGATAGATACTTGGGACCAAAAGAAACACTTTATCCCAACTCCATTCTTTGAAATTCGGCTTCGTTAAAAAGATACAGGGTGTTGAAAATTCATTAACAAAATTGATTTTTGCTTATATCTTTGTAGTGGATAATCCAAATGAATTCAAACTTGGTACGAGGTTTCAAACAAACGGAACACACATTTCAGATTCAACACACTTGCTCTAATCTCTAAGGTCTTTTTAATTAATTTTAATTTTTAATACATCACAAACTCATAAAACCATCAAAACTCTCCATAAAATAAGTAGTTACTAAACATATCCTAGCATTTTCTGTATGGTTGAACATTTTAGAAGAATTTATGATTCCACATTTAGCATCAGAAAACGTACCGTTTCCAAGATATTTGATATTGGATGATTTGAAACTTGGAAAAAATTTACAAAATTACTTTTTTCTTAGATCCGACCCTAAATGGAAAAAAAATTACTGAGCCAAACTAATTCCACGTTTTTCTTTTTTGAAATCATTATCATCGATAATTTTGCTATGAATGTGAAAAATTTCACCTTTTCTGTGGATGTATGAAAATTTAGAAGACATATTGAGAAAGTTTCTTTGTTAATTGCGAATTAAACCCAAATATTTCCTCCGTTGTGAATCCATATATAACACTCATTTTGTGTATTTGAATATGATATTAAAAACTTAACAATTTTTTGTAATTCAAATAAATCGTAACGTAAGTTAGGTTACCGACCAGTAAACTGTTACTGGTCTGTTGGTTAGGTAATGCAGGACATACACGCTCCGGTCGACCGCAGAGGAAAACTGTACAGTTATACCTACGCAGGTCTGCCTAGTGTGTGTGTGTGTGTGGACGTTCCGGTAAAACAGACAGGTCGTGTGATCGTTAGCGGCGACCGTAGGTACCACTAGACCGAGTCGAATTACGAATTTCCTCCGGCGAGCCGTGCAGGCTTTGAAAACTGCGACACACACGCTCCAATCGACTTGCGCAGGTATACCTGTTCAGTTTTTCCACTCCGGTCTATTGAGACTAGAATGAAAGAACATCTGAAATTAGACAAACAATCCGCAGTCTGTAATCATATTGTTTAGGAAATTTTTGGAACTGTGGTTGCTGATTCGGTGGTGTTTCCAAAAAATCAAAAACGATAAGGAACAAAAGGAAAGCTTACCCCTGTGATGGAGCGAACAGAAGATGTTTCGGGAAAACAAGTGATGGATTTTCACAAAATAAATGAGTCATCAATACAATCTATTATTTCCATTTCATCATCATTGGAATTATTGTTATCAGAACCAATAATTTACTTACGCACCATATTGTGTATATATTGTGCATATCTGACCTAAATGATATATTGTGGTATAGGTTTCAATACTTTATCGGTATAAATCACCTAACCTTTAGGAAAATTGTCTCCAAATGCTAGAGATTTCTTGAGAGTTCTGTGAGAAAAATCCTCCAAGGTATAGGAATTCAACGTGTTCCTATAAAGAAAACGTGATGAATTGTTAGTATCAGTACTATTTCAAATGAATTTGTATGATAGTTAAAGGATTTTTTGATTATTGAAAAACTTCCCAAAAGTCTTGACAAGTTTTTCTGAATTGAAATATACAATAGGATATGATGATTCTATACACCAATGCAGTAACGAATGGGAAGGAAACAGGGTTTGTTTTGAAATTAATGAATATATAGGTTTTTTCGCGTCGCAGTTCCTGGTTACTATGGGGTCACAAAAAACTTAGTTCTTCATCTCATGGAATTGCCGCAAATTGCTCTACAACACGAACGGGTGAGAACATGTGGTAACAGATTATTTCAAAATTGTTTCGTTAAATTGTACAGCATGGCAGATAGTGTTGTTAATACGGCGAAATAAAAAAAAATCATTTTGAGTATTTAATAACATATATTACTATAATCACTTTCAACAAGAGCTGTCCATTAATTTTTTCATTTACTGTCATAGATTCTTCCTGTTGCAAATAAAAAAAATTAAGAAGACATATTATTATATATATAATTGATTAAAAATATATACTCACAGAACATCAAATATACTCGAAAACAGCTATGCAAATAACCAAAGCAGCAAAGAAATAACTCTTGAAATAACGTTCATTATCAGAATTATCGACACTTTGAATTTACGCGATTTCATTTACCTCTTGTATCATCTGCAGGGATGCGTTACTCCCGGAGTAGAGTAGTGAATGTTCACGTGATCACAAATATACTCGATGCTATGCTCTGCACAAAGCGTTTGAGAATATGATACATTTGTTATTATTTTTATATTTCGTTGGATCATTGTTTTCTTGAATGTGTTGTGGATATAATATAAATATTCTTTATTATTCATTAATTCAATTTTACACAAACTGTCCATGCTACTAGATTTTCGGAATATCAATTGATATACACAGAATTATGAAATTTTCATTATGAAATTATAAATAATGTTAAAACATGTAAGATAAGTTTCCTTCTGTAAACAATACACCAACCCGATGCTATTTGCAAATCTCTATTGGCAAATGCAAGCCAATACTGCGTCAGTTTGTCTCACATTTGTCATACGTGAATCTGTATTCCCATTCTTCGAATTCTAGGTTCGCAGACTGAGAAAACGACAGACAAGGATAATGAAATTTCACTTGCCTGGTCTTCCACCCTCCAAATTTGGATTTCGTATCCTCTCAACCCAATTTTTTTGACCTTGCTTCGCAATCAAAAACTGAAAAAAAGCGTTTTTTTCCCACCAAGAGAGTATTTCTATTTCGATTCCGCCAGGTCTTTCGATTATAGCGAACGGAATGAGTTACAGAACACTAACCAATGATGATACCTATTTGACAGCCGCATTTCTATTCGATCGAAAGATTATAGAATAACAGGAGGGAGCATAAGGTCTAAAAGCGTGAATCGAAAAGGTTCATACGCATAGATTAATTGAAATTGTTTAATCCTTTATGAACATAGACATATCACACAGTGTTGCCGATGCTACCGGTATTTCTACCTATTTGTCGTCATCTACCGATATACTGTCATCAAAATAGATCCTTTCACCAAAATAATTGAATCTTCCGCACTATAAATTCGAATCGACATTAGCATTTTTGAATTTGTTTCTGAAGATTTTATTTCATACATATATTACGCTTCCGGTTGAAGAAAACGAATCAGTTAGTAATTGATTTATACCGGAAATTAAGGTGTAGATTACCGTAAATACAGTTTGTTTTGATCTGGGAGGGCGTATTTCGCTTCTGAACTATGTACTGCATTTTACTTGAAAGAACTGGGTTGCTACGAATAAAAAATATACATGTAGTTTTGATATTTATATATTTTCAGTTCCACATAATCCACGACTCGACTGGCAAATGTATTGGGCTGCTCAGTCTACATATGACAAACAACCATGGCTGCTATCATTAACTCATCGTCTTCTTATCGGAACCCCAGAAGTTATGAGCCTTCTAGATGTTACACGTTCACCTTTCTCAAAGAAACCGCCCAAATTCATAAGAGGGACCCTCTACAAATATAAATACACTTCATGGGGTCAGAGGTAACAATAAATAAATATTTAGTTTCATGAAGACAAAACATTTTCTATAAGATTGACTGAATCGGTGATAACTATAAATTTTTAACCATAAAAATATTTGTGTGAAGAAAGTTATTTTTTGATTTGAATTCGTGGCGCTTTATTGCTCGTATTTTTCGGGCCCTTTAATTAATACTCGATGGATGGAGTAGTAGTAGATAGTGTTACTGTCAGTTTTTGATACGCTGAGTGAAAGGAATACAAGACAATAATTATAGAGGTTACTAAGTGAATAAATTTTCAAGAGTATTGATTAAGTAAATCGAAGAGTGATAAATCAAAATTTTGATTGTTATTTCATTTGTATTACAAATAAATTGGTAATTACTGTAAACAATAGGTGATAAACTTCTTTAGTATTGAGATACGAAACTGATGCTGAGAATTGAGAATTGTGGAATTCAGGGAGAAGCCTCTGCTCCAATTCCCTCTTGAAGCTCAACTAATCGCGCTTCTTTAGGTTTTGAAGCAAATAGCTGGGATCTGTCGATTTATGGGGTTTTACTGAGAGAAGGAAAATACCTTCAAATATTAGAATCTAACAAAAAGACGAAACATGGCACTTACTGGTCAATATAAATATAACATCCTTTCATATGTATACAGGGAGACTACTATGCCAATTTTTACCAAAGATTCCGAAGTTTCAACAAATTTTCTTCCTTCAATATTTTCGTGCATTGGAAGAATGTGGTTCAACAAAAGTTCAAGAGGTATGGGAAGACCCAAAACTCCTGAAAATATTACTCTAGAGACAAAAGCTGCTGAAGAATCACCAACAGGCTCTGTCTGGAAAAGGCAAGTGAATTAAACATGTCCGACGCTCTAAGGAGGATTTTGCAGAAAGATTTATTCTTCCATTTGGTGGTTCAGGATTTGATACTTCCAAATTTACAAAACCATGTGGGTCGCGCCCAAGAATTGCTAGACCATATACCAGCTAGGTCAACGTTCTTCAGTAGTGATGAAGCCCACTTCCATCTGTCTGGAGCCGTAAACAAACAGAACTGCTGTTATTGTTCGGATAATTACCCATGACCAGTTCACGAAATACCTCTCCACTCCCCAAAGTCACTATGGTGTGCCATTTCCAAATTTTTGAGGAACGCTCGTCGTTACGCTTCTTTGCTCCAAAATTTTATTGATCCAGAAGTTGCACGGTTGGTTGAAGAACGAGACCTCGGAGATATTTGGCACCAACAGGATGGGGTTGGCAGCCACACAGATTTCAGTGGAAAATTGCTGCAAATGTCCCATCCGCGCTTCGTCTTAATGAGGGGCGACCTGGGGTGGCTGGCGAGATCACCAGATTTTAGCGCGCTATTTTTTCCTATAGGGCTACCTCAAGGAAAATGTCCTCAAAGTTTGGAAAAACCCAAGGTTCGTATGAGTGAGGAGTGGGCCAGAACGAAGTTGAAAACTACAGAAATTGCCTACATCGGTGCATCATTTCTGGATGACATCATCTTGATCTTTAATACTTCCGTGGACAAATGGGGTTTAGTACTGACTCGAACAGAATAAATCATTTTTTTGGTGGTTTTGAAAATTTTTTTAATAGCCCTAATAAACCTACAATGTTTGATTTGCCGCACCCAGTATAACGTAATTTTTAAAAAATTTTTACCAAACTCAGTCTGCTTGTTCTTACAGATCTCAACATGGATGGTGGACGAGAGTTCGACAAAATGAATATTTCCCTGCGTTTTCAAAGGACTCACCTGCGCTAACAGACTATCTAAAAGCCAGAAATTTGATTCCTACCACCCCAAAATACTCCGCGAACCCACTGTTGAAGCAGATTTTAGATAAGATTCGTTTTGTGGCTAGTCACATGGAGAGCACATTGTTAGTATGGTCTTATTTCATTGCTGCTTGTGCTGTTATCAGTACTTCAGCAAAAAGTAAATGAGTTGGGTAATAAAACCTGAAATGTGAAGTAAACTTACGAGATATTCATTCATTGTTCATATCTGTGCCAAACATGATTATTTCTTTTCAAACCTGAATATCATTTCATATGCAACCAGATCCATCTTATTATATTTCATGAAATAATTTATATTTTAACACTTCTAAAAATAACTTTCGGAAAGAGCTATGTGGAAAACATTCACATGTTTAGACACTCTCTGGTTTTCAATATACCCTTGTTTTTCGCGAATTCTTATTTCAATTTTATTTATGAAACACAAACTTAAATGTCGCTTTTGATAAAGATTTTTGATTGAATATCTTCAAAGTTTATGTTCAAATGTGTGTTCTATCACTTTTAAAATGTTCAATATTTAATTCACAAGAATCTCTCTATTATGAATATACTCAATTGGAATAATTGTCGTATTTAAATAATTTCAAGCAAATTAATTTTCCTTAATCTTCCATTTAATATATCCTACTACACTCACTGCAAAATTGGAGATGATAAATATTTGACAAGGTTACGAAATTAATTCTTGTCAAATATTTTGGAAAAAGATTTTATATTTTCAGATATTTGAGAATTGTTATTTCATTTTCACGATATTTGTGGCTTTTTATCTTGTGATATTGAAGATCACAATAATTTCTCGCCTGGCTTCTGATTACATTGTTCTACAATTTCGACAATATGCAAAAACCTGTGAACTGGTTTTCAATTAACCTCAGGTTACTAATTTTACTGATATATAATAGGCGTGACTATTTTTAGTTGTCATGTACTTCAAAATATTCTGTTTATTGTAATCAGCATCTGTTCATAATTTTTTTATTTTATAGAATTATAGATAATTGTATTCACTAGTAATTCTAAATTTGTGCACAATATTGGTTACTGGTTTAAGGGTTAACACGTTTTCAGAATCATTATTTATTATCTGTAAGGATCCTTTACAGCCATGAATTTTATACATACAACTGTACAAGAGTATTGTTCAAATTGCGTATTTTTTTATTGACCTCAAATTCCCTCGCAGCTGTTGGTCCTACTGAAGTCATAGCTAGGACAGCAATTACCTAATTCAAGCTAGGACTCCACAAAGAAATTTTCTAGGTCAAATTCTTTACCTATTAAATACCTCAAACCAACCATCAACTGGTGACAACGCTCCTGACACAAGTTGCTTTCCAGTCCACAACTAAGGCGCCCACATAGCATCCCTGGTGCACTCCGATCTGCTCTATCCCTTTCCATTAAACGGTGCGTCAAGCACTCTCTTGAAATTTGAATTTGAGGGGTTGATGCTTTCAAAGCTGACATCGGTCAAATTCAAATGTTTGTTTGAAAAGGTATTTAAATTTTTTGTTCTGATGATATGCTGAATAGAAAAATGACCGGTCCAGAGATTTATGTATGTCGAGTAAAGTGTTAGCATAAATTATAGTGTTGGCTTAGGTAAGGTTCATTCTTGTTTGTCAGTTTAATTAAATGCTTCCCGTCATAAATTGGGTGAGAAGCACCAAAGCCTCAAACTCCTGGGTTACAAGCCCTGACTGGAAAGCGACTACAACTGAAATAGCATCACGCGATGATTCAGCAATAGTTTCAAACCTAGTTTGGAGAAAACCTTGATTAACTGTAGTTTTGGGTGAAAAATAGAAGTTAACGAAAATAAGTAGACTCTGGGCAGTAATAAGTTTATTGACATCACCCATGATAAGTCTGAAAAACCTGACGAAAACTTAGGCAACTGACATGTGTGAATGTATTAATTAGTTTCCAATCTTTATTAAGAACCCCTTCCATGAAAAAGACTCCATGTTGCTTTGAGTGGACTTAACATTTAGAGTGCATCATTGTCTTCCAAATGACTTGATTGATATAATAAAGAGGTATCGAAGAGTCCCTTAATAAGGTGCTTGATAAACCTATGTCTATAATTATAAATAACTACTCTAGTAACTAATAACTAGTTTTCCTCAAGTTGTGTTCGAAGCTCAAATTTCCTTCTTCCAAAATTCCATGTCAGTGCTTTTCTAAATTCTAACAACGTTCATTATTTCAATTAAAAAAGACGATGTATTGCGGTAAAATTAGATATAAGAGAAAGGTAATGGGTGAAACCGCAGGAGTGCAGAAAATATGGGAAATGGATGGAAGGTACTTGCCGAAACGCCAATTGTGGCTTCAACCCTAGATACCTCCGGTTTTGCGAGCATTGTGTGTTTATCACACAGGTTGCTTATGCTTCCATCGTGGCGATGCTCTAGGTATCTAGGGTTGAAGCCACAAATCGGATGCTCGCTCCTGTTATGGTCACCTGTTGTCGTTTCTTCCATATTCATTCTTTTCCATCCCTATCCTGGTTTCTTGGTTGCCTTGCCCTGAAGAAGCCAATAAGCAGAAACACGTGTCCGCAAGTACCTTCCATCCATTTCCCATATTTTCTGCACTCCTGCGGTTTCACCCATTACCTTTCTTTTATGTTCATTATTTCGCCGAAATCATTTTCCCCAACTAAAACTGAATTAATAAGTTCCACCGATGTCAATCGAATACGTATCTATGAAATCACAGAGCATTATAATTTCTGACGGACTTTTTAACATTTTTCTTTACTAAATGAAAAAATATTGATTCCGGAAAATATGTACTTCCCGGACTAGGCCGGAAGGATGTTTGTGTCATTGTGAATATGAAAATCTTGGTAGGTATAATTTTAATAAATGCCTTGGTAAATTTCCAATATAACAGCCGCCTTTACAGCAAAATTATTACTCGAAAAATCAAAAAAAAAGGTACGAAAAGGTTTATGATTTGTTAACGGAATTGATGGCTATGAAATGTTTTTTTTTGGACTCGGACTTCCAGGACCTGTTACTTAAATTCCTATTGTAAGAGTTTGAAACGTTCTAAAAGGACGAAAATGGCGAATTTTTTAATCGGGTTATCGAGTATTCAAATGTGAGTACGTCTTTATCTCTACTTCATATTCAAGTTGTGTGTCAAATACTAATAGTTGATGAATTTTTTCGAGTTTTTTCAATAGCTGTGCCAAATAGGCGAGTTATGAAAATTAACAATTTAACACCCGAGGATTCTGAAATCGAGTTCAATTGCACCCTACGCTTGATAAACCCCGTATCATAAAGAAAGTACCTAGGTACTTATATGTAAAATGTAGTTCATCGATAGGAATATATTTATTTGCTAACCAGAAGAATTGCTAATATGCATATATCTACATGAAGTGGTGAGAGCTATTTGTTTATTTATTTCTAGGTTGTCTAATGTTTTTTTGTGTATGTTGTCTTATTGTTACGTATGTATGTTTTTTTACTGCTATTTATGTCTATGTTTCCTTAGTGTTAATTATGTCTATGTTTTCATACTGCAATCTATTTATTTATGTTTGTATTACATGTTACTTTTATTTTTGGGGTCATGGGATTGTGGACCATTTCTATATTTTTTTAGAAACCAGGATCAGAGGACATGAATGCCGGCAGGATCCGCTCCATTCAAATGCGATAGGGCATAAGAGTATATATACTATTTTCTATTTTTTCACTAAAGCCTCTATTGAAATCCATGATCTTCTCCATCTTCCTCCTTCCTTGGCTCATGCAATATTTATAGCATACCCTGTGACCAATAGCTTTTATTGTTGCTTATTCTATTTCATTAAAACTATTACCATAACTAGAATTATTGCACATTCCATATTATTGAAGTTGTTCCAATAATATCATAATGATTGATGGTATGTAATCTCAATATTTTGATGTCTGATAATGATAACTATCTTAATGCTTGTTATCTAGGGTAGAGGATGTTGTTACTGCTACATCACAAGCTACTCAAGGGTTTCTCTCCCTACCATGGATATCTTATAATTTATCAGTACACCGACTCACACATGGGCTTAGAGATATTGCCTTATATATCTTCATCAGCCTAGAATTACCTCCTTAATTGCTGCATGGTTCTATTTAGCTTTTGTCAAATGGACTGATTCTTATAGCTTCATCTTGTAATCTTTCAGCTTTATTATATTCATCGTAAAGGGTTTTTTGTTGCCTAAGGTTTCTTCCTCTTCATTTTTATAGGCACTGAATAAAGAGTTGATCGTTTTGGTCTAACCATTGTGTTTTATTTGCGTTCTTTGTTTTCCAACTATTTTTCACTAATCTCAGTTATTATGATTGTTTAAAGCATGGACTGTATATTCGCAAAGGTACTTGAAATGTGATCTATTTAATGTTAGGCTTCAATGAAAATTCAACAATTTATCTCCACGTTTATTTCCCAATACGTAATTAATACAGCAAGCGGAAGACAGACAATATGTTTCTCCTTAAGATGCAGCAGTGACACTGAACTCCTTATCACTTATTCTAACAGGTGTTGTTAAAAACATGCCTGAGTGAAATATTTGTTCCTGATTGCAAATTTCGACGGAATAATATTCGAAAATAGAAATTAATACTACTAATATTATATTTAACTGTTATCAATCCCAAACATTCCACCCACTTCATTTTAAGTGAAAAATGACAAAGGAAATTACAGTGCAATCAGCAGAAACATGAACAACCATAAAAAATAAGTCTTGTGATAGCAAAAAATAATAGATTTTTTTTGTCAAGAAACTAGCTCAACCTTGATCTGCATTCTCTTTATTCAACAATATCAACTTTGTAATAGGGCGTTCTAGTTCGGTTGTAGCAGTCCGCAGTTTGACAACTCGTATGAGATTGTCAGAACCTATATGCACCTCAATAACTCTAGCTAAGGGCCACTTGGCCGGTGGGTTGGTTTCATCCTTGATGAGCACAATGTAATCAACCTGAATTAGTGGCTGAGAAGTTTGCCATTTATTCCTAACAAATAAAGTTTGCAGATAATCTCTCGACCATCGACTCCACCAGTGTTGCAACATTTGTTGAATGTGCTTCACCCTTTGTAAAGGAGAAACTTTATCGTTCGAGTAGTCAGGTTCAGGAACAATAAAGGAAGGACTTTGTATAAGAAAATGCGCTGGCGTTAACAGTTGACCGTCAGTTACATCATCGGTTAACGGCGTAAGCGGACGAGAATTCAAACATGCCTCTACCTGAGCTAAAAGAGTTGAAAACTCTTCAAAAGTTAAATTCTTGGACACGAGGACACGTCTTAAATGGTGTTTAGCAGATTTCACCGCAGCTTCCCAGATACCCCCGAAATGAGGAGCTGCTGGGGGGTTGAAATGCCAGTTTGTTCTATAGCACGCAAGGGAATTTGAAACTTGCTTCGAGAAAAGAGAAGATTTTTCGAAAAGTTCTCTTAATTCTCTATCAGCACCTATAAAAGTAGTACCCCTGTCACTGTATAGATCTGAGCAAATGCCTCTTCGAGAAGTAAACCGCCTGAAGGCAGCTATAAACTCGGAACTTGAATAGCCTGAGACCAACTCCAAGTGAACAGCGCGTGTACTCAGACAGATAAAAACAGCAATATAAGCTTTATACGTTTTCTTTCCTCGACCAATATGTTGTGTAACACGGTCGGGCGCATTGAGCCTGAGAGACACTGCTTAATTTACTAATGTTTCCTTTTTCTAACGGAAAATGTTGGTAAATACTATTACCAACCCCCATGCATTATAAAAACATCTGAAGAGCAATAAAACAGTGTTATATAGTTGCGGAAAAACGTATGTTTGTTAAAAAAAAAAATTGTTGATAGTATTATTACTAAAAATTAAATTAAATTATGAGAAGATTTCGCGTGAAGAGTTGCTTAGTCATCTGAGTCATGATCGGTCTGTCCTTCTACTTCTCTCTTGTAGCATGGAGGACACATGAAAACGGCATGTCCTAGGCAGGTAGCAGTGTAGCACGTTTTACATTCATACTGACTCAGTCTTCTGTGACCGGTCTCGGAGCTGCAAGTTTCACAACTGCGTCTTTTTGGAGGTAACTGGTGCTCATTATCTCCTACATTTTGTTGTTCATGGGTGGAAGCGATTCTCTTCAATTTTTGTTGGAGGTGTGCTGGCATACCAACTGACAATTGCCAGAGCCCAAAAACAGACTTCAATATATAGATAATCATGAAATATTACATAATATGAAATAAGTAATGAAAAAATATCATATAGTATCAAAAACAAATCAGAAAACTTACTTGTCAAACTGCAACGTAATCGGGCGCAATGAGCCTATTAGATCTTTCTGCTTGTCATTCGCGAACGATGAAAGGTATACCTCAACTGAACTTGCCACCGTGTGTGGTGCTACTAGAGCGGAAGCTACTAAAATGGCGAAGAGAGAATGATGTTTGTCGGAAGCGGGACAAGCCACAGGGCTTGAGGTGTGCCTGACAGATCGGTTGCGCCCGACGGAGTGTTAATATTGTAAGGACCTGCATAGTCCACGCCTGACTTAAGAAATGGACGACTTGGTCTAATTCTAAATCCAGGTAGATTACCGAGTTTTTGATACATGGTGCTACCACGATATCTCAAGCAAACATTACATTGGTGTATTACTCTTTTAACCAAATCACGACCATGAATTATCCAATATTCTCTCCTGACAGTACTGAGCGTCAACTTAGTGCCGCCATGTAATGTTCTGCCATGAAACAATTTTACTATCAGATAAGAGAGATTAGATTCGTAAGGCAAAATCAAAGGATGTATTTCATCAAAGTCGAGTAGAGCATTATGGAGTCGTCCACCGACTCTGAGTAAATTGTCATGAATTATGGGGTCGAGTTTGAGTACTTTACTTGACCTAGGAATTGGTCGGTTTTCAGATAACAGTTTGATTTCCCTAGCATAATGAAATCGTTGTATGATATAAACCAAAGAAAGTCGAGCCCTATTTAACTCATTACCATTCAGTTCAATCGAGGTATCATCATAAGAACAGTTCTTGAACCATTTCGCCGAGAATAGCTTTGAATTTTCCAGCACTTTGATTTTGACACTTTTCATTAGCGCAGTTATAAACCTCAGCATAAAGGCAGTAACTCGAGTAAGCTTGAGCATGGATGAGTACTTAGCAAGTAACTCCCAAGCTCCATCATCTTTCTGATCCATTTTTTGGGTTGAAGCTATATTAGAAAGATTAATGGAACCCGCAATATTCTCGCGATTGAGAACTTCGAAACAATTCACGTTATCTCGGAGCCATCCAGGTCCATGCCACCATAGTTCGAAATCTTTCAAGTCGATAGGGTGGATTCCACGCGAAATGCAATCAGCAGGGTTATGACTTGAACGAACATGTCTCCAACAAGCTTGTGGAACCAACGTATGGATTTTTGAACATCTGTTGGCAATAAAAACTGGCCAACGAGATGGATGGTCCTTCAACCAAAATAATACGTCAGTAGAGTCTGACCACAAATGCAAACCACAATTTTCAATTTCAATTGCTCTCATGACCTTATGTGATAGCTTAGCTAGCAATGTTGCAGCACATAATTCCAACCTTGGAATTGTCAATATTGGCTTTACAGGAGCCACTTTCGTGTTAGCTTGGATTAAATGAACAATCACATCGCTTTCATTAGCTATCCGCAAATACATTACAGCACCATAGGCAAACTTAGAGGCGTCAGCAAACCCATGTAATTCATAAAAGGTGGCATTTGACCTGTATCCCAACCACCTATTTATTTTAATGCTTTTCAGAGATGGAAGACTAGTATACCAGTCTAACCATTGGCTAGCTAATTCTGTACTCAATTCAATATCCCAATCAATTCTCTCAATCCACAACCGTTGCATGAATATTTTAGAAGTTATAATAACCGGAGATAACCAACCCAATGGGTCGAACAACTTAGTTATCTCAGAAAGAACCAATCGTTTAGTGAACTTGACATTTTCGAACTTGCTGTCATCGATTTTGATATCGAACAAAAAATGATCAAATTTCGAATTCCATCTCAAACCCAGAATATTGGAGACAGAAGTATCCGAAAAAGGTAGATTTTCATCTCCGATAGAGATCCCTTCGCCCAGACCCTCAAGCAGCATCTCATTATTAGCAATCCATTTATGTAGTTCGAAACCACCCACTTTGCAAAGTCTCATCAACTCATCTCGCTTTCTTAACGCTTCCTCTAAAGAATGACCACCAGAGGGTGTATCATCCATATAAGTTTCAGCACGCAAAATTTCAGCTCCCAAAGGAAATCTCTGATTTTCATCCTCAGCTAACTGTCTCGTGACTCTGATCGCCAAGAATAGACTAGAGACCATACCGTAGGTCACTGTTTGAAGTTGCCATACGCTTAGGGGTTCATTTGAATCGAAACGCCACAAAATGGCCTGAAACTTTTGGTCTTCAGAATTCACGCGTATCTGACGAAACATCTGTTTGATGTCGGAAATGAACACGAATGCATATTTTCTCCAGCGCAGAATAAGTTCAGCGAGATCAGGTAATAAACTAGAATTACCACTCGATTTTTTGTGGTTTCACTTGTTTGTTTCAAAATACCATGATGGGGTAAGCAGTAACGTATATCTTTGATATTTTCTTGTGGAACCTTGATCATGTGCCCACTATCCAGGTAATCTGGCATAAATTGCTTGTACATGTTACCGAATTCAACATTGACCTCGACATATTTTTAGCAATAGCGCAAATTGAAGGGAATCGCACATTTGACAACTCATCCGTATTGAAAGGCAAGCTAACAGAGTATCGACCTGTTGAATCCCGAGAAAAAGTTTTGAGGAAATGAGTTTCGCATTTCACTTCATCAGGACTGAGAAATTCCTTTTGGTCCGTTCTTCTTGGACGAAAAATCTTTCAAATAGATCTTCAAGTGATATTTCATCAGCATGAAGTACCGAAGGTAAGCTAACGCGGGAATAAGGGGTGTCACCTGACACGACCCAACCTAATGCTGTTTTTGTAGCTATGGGCTCATTATCATTCCCGCGAACCACTTCACCCTCAATAATTTTCGAGTGAATATCCGATCCTAGAAGCACTTCAACCTGACCTCCTCGCAAAAAGTGGGGATCAGCTAGTTCGAGAGAATTCAAATGACCAAAACTGCGAGGGAAGTTACTTAACTGGGGCATATATGTTGTTATTTTCGGCAAAACGTAAGCTTCCACTGGTAGGGAGAATTCGGACACAAATCTAGGCTTAAGGCAAAAGGCAGCAGACTTTCTGCACGTAAAATTAATTTTACCTCCAACACCAGAAATTGGTAAATTAACTGGCTTGCACTTCAGATTTAAACGTTGGCACAAGGATTCCGAAATAAACGACGCCTGAGAGCCTTGGTCTATCAAGGCTCGAGCAAAAGTAGTGTTTTCTCCAACTCAGGAACAAACCAGCACGTGATTCTGGGTCTTGCAAGAATTTGATGAAGTTTTATCAACAAAGGATGTCGAAGGTTCGGAATGAATTAATTCGGCAGTTTTAATATGAATTGAAGAGTGATGCTTACCGCGACATATCTGGCAGCGTTTTTTAGAGAAGCAATTTTTCGCTGAATGCTTAGCTAGACAATTGAAACAACGCTTTTGATTCTGTATAAATTCCTTTCTCTGTTCAGGTGTTTTATTTTTATACACATCGCATAGTAAGAAAAAATGAGAGTTATTACAAAGTTGGCATTTATCGCCCATTGCTCGACCTTCAACATGATGTGATTTGATACCGGAAACAACCTTAGCTTTGGACTCTTTGTAGGATGTTGCTTGATTGCTAGGTCTCCAAGAATTACGGCTATCTTCCAGAGCTTCAAGCATCGACGCTTGGTTTTCAAGGAATTCCATCAAAAAATCGAATGAAATTGGTTCCACAGGTTTAGCAGAATCACCGAGATGTCTTTCCCATTGTCGACGAGTTTCTACATCTAATAACGGAACGAGCTTATAAACTAAGAAGTCATCCTAATGTTCAACAGGACGTTTGAGATTTTTAAGAGCAGCTAAAGGAGTGGAAACACCGGAAATTATTCTTTTCAGTTCGAATGAAGACTCTCCTTTCATTTGTTTGACCGAGAAAATACTAGACACATGGGATGTAATCAAACGCCTTTTATTTTCATATTTTTCCTCTAATTTTTTCCAAACAATCAAGAAATTTTCCTCAGTTATAGCGTAGTTACTAATGAAGCGAGCTGCATCTCCCTCCAAGCATGATCTCAAATGATGTAACTTCGTGACATTAGAAATATTTGTCTTTTTGACAACTAAAGTTGAAAATAAATCTCTGAAAGATTCCCATTCACTGAAATCGCCGCGAAACTTGGGTAACGAAATTACTGGCGATCTTTCAGAATCCTCTGAAAGTCTCATTTTTATACTTGAAACCTCATCTTTTACAACACTGGTCGAATCAATGAACGATTGAAATTCACTTCGCCTATCCAGATAAAGTTCTTCAACTAACTCGAATTCATTATTCTTGAAATAATCCAAACTCATGACACTTTCCTTATTCAAACGCAACAATTCAAAATGATTTGCTTCAAACTTTGACCAAATTTTATCTAAGTTACTCAAACGAGTGTTGCAATTACTTGAGGTCATTTTTGCCGCTCCATCTTTCTTAAAATTACTATATGATCGAGCAATTCGACCCATCAAATTTTTCTGCTCAACCACCAAATCAGCCATATTAGCAAAAAACCGACACAACCTGTATATCCGATAGACCAGAGAATGAAGCTCAGGTTAGCAAAATACAAATTCAAGCAATACAGTTGAATCCAGCAAAAGTTTGTATGATATATATACACACCTATATACACATATATATATATAAACAGCAATTGCTTAAAACAAGATATGCAAAAACAATTCCGAAAATTCCAGCAAGTAAACTCAAAAAATAAAAAGCAAAATATTTGTTTCACTAAGAGTCTAGAGCAAAAAACCTATGTTGCAGATAAATTCACACCAGCTAAATTCACAAAGAATTTTAACGCAAAATATCTGTTGTTATCAGCAATAACAACAGAAACTAAAGCAAAACATTTAAAAATTCAAGTATAATTGCCTGAATCTTATGAGCAAAATTAAGCAGTAATATCTACCAACAAGCAAGAAGTGAATGTTACAATTAAAGAGAAACGCAATTTCAATAGCACAATAATTTCCAAGTTCGTTTTACAAATTTATGATAAATCCAGCAAGTCTTCAGCTGATGAAATATAAACAATTCAAATTGTCAAATGCAGAATCAAATCAAACACGAAAACATCGCATGTAAATCCGTGAGAACTTATCAATTCTTCCAATCAATAAAAAATGTCTGCAATGGGTCGATACCTTCGTATCGAAAACTACTCCGCTTTAAATTGATAATTCTCGCACCCTTGTAAGGAAAATGTTACCTTGTTTCGATCTTCTGAAATGCATTAACTCTCACGAAAATGGCCTCATTTCACTTTGTGTTCTCCAAAGAGGTTGAAAACTTCTTTGATGATGCAGTAGATAACCATTAAAAAATTATTGTCTTCACGAAGATTGAAAGGGCCTCTTCAATGCAAGGATCTCATCGACGCATCCGATCCAGAATCGATTCACTTTTTCTTCCCGGTGCAGAAAAACTCACTATAACATCAATGTCACATTCCAGTTTTCGAAAGTATTCATAGCCGGCTCGATTGGACCACTATGTTTAAAGCATGGACTGTATATTCGCAAAGGTACTTGAAATGTGATCTATTTGATGTTAGGCTTCAATGAAAATTCAACAATTTATCTCCACGTTTATTTCCCAATACGTAATTAATACAGCAAGCGGAAGACAGACAATATGTTTCTCCTTAAGATGCAGCAGTGACACTGAACTCCTTATCACTTATTCTAACAGGTGTTGTTAAAAACATGCGTGAGTGAAATATTTGTTCCTGATTGCAAATTTCGACGGAATAATATTCGAAAATAGAAATTAATACTACTAATATTATATTTAACTGTTATCAATCCCAAACAATGATTCTGAATTATTGAACATAACGTAGAGACCTACTATTGCTAGACGATCACCTTAAATGGCCAAATCTTTTTGGCTGGAGACATTCTGATTCCAGGGTTGTAATTAGTTTTATTAATAATATTTGTAATGTTTTTCAGAAGAAAGTGTCGAATGTTACAAAATGATTTGTTGAAATTCAAGTTTTCTGAATTTTTTCATGTAGTTATGGTTTTTTACCTTCTTGACCTTGAATGTTCAATTTTTCATCACTAGTCGTGTTGGTTCACTGTTGCTGGCATTGGTTTCGAACGTCGAAGAGAGGAATCGTAGAAAAAAATATTGGTAGATTCTAACCGAAAATCATTCTCTACTGCGTATTCGTGAACTAACGATTTTTTTTGTGGGAGTAATAGTTAAGAGGTAAACGGTACAATGTGTAAGCCTTTATTGAAGATAAATAATTTATTGAAAAAGTTTTTTATTCACAGAAAGATGTGCATGTACCTAAAACAGTTTATATTACTTTATTTAGAATAAATCCACATTCCAATAGATATTGATGAAAATAAATCAAACAATGTGAGATTAGTACTCATGACCATAATTGCTTTTTGTGCTCAAATACGTTGTTCCCTAGCAGGTATTGCTAAAATTGAGGTACATGCTGAAGTCACAAAGCTATCACATAGTTTTTTCAGATTGAGTATGATGAACTACTTTGAAACTGTTACAGATGTCCAATATAACACTTAGTAGAAAAAGAAATGAGATTTGTAACAATGAAGATAGATCTCAATGAAACTTTCACTTTCATGTACATTTATCACATAATGTTTAGAAGTTGTGTTAGCACAACGTTCATTATTGAGCTTCAAAGCAAATGATTAATTTCAATAAACCACAAAAAGCATATGAACTCCAAGAGAACGAGACACATAAGACATAAAAACAGACTACTGTTCTAATATCTCTTCCAAAATGTAATAATGGAAAGCGTGAAAAAGAATCCACGATTTTTTTCATTGAATGAATGAATTAGACTTAAATTATTTCAGTTCGAATCGTTTTATCCAATGAAACATTTTTAATTTTTACAATATAATGAGATATTGCTTCAGTGGAACCAAAACAATCATTCGGAATGAGCTCATATGAAAGATCACTTAGAAAATAATTTTTAGTCTCAGTCTGTATACACCCCAATGCAAGGCTTTGTTTTGACAATGATTCATATCAAATTGATTTCCCACTCTAAAATGCAAGCAGCTCTTGAAATTCGTTTAAAAGGCATCTATGAAGGAAATTACCTTTATTTCTATTCTAATTTCCAAATAATTAAATAACTTCACATGGCAGGATGCCTTCAACTAATCGACACCATCCTGAGAAAAGGCCCATTTGTTATCATAATTCAAATGTAGCAGGAGGACGTCTTCCAGTTGGCCAAATGTTCTACCCAACACATGATATTTATAAAATACAACGATTTTCAACAAAAAGAAAAGTAAATGCGCAGGTGATATCGTTGATGGCACATCGAAACAAGATATAGGATTTCTCCATCAAGGTATTATAGGGAAGAAACTCGATAAAAACGGAAGTAAAATTTTGACATTTGGTGAATTTTTTATCGGCTTCGTGTGTATCTAAATAAAATACTATTTATATAAATGAGTACTGTCTAATTTCATCCATACCCTTCAAGTATTTTTTATGATCACTCATCAAGCAGTATACACCTGATTTGAAATTGATATAATCAGACACTTATTTTTCCGTCATATTAGTGATATTTATGTGAAACAAGTGTTGACCATTATTCTATGCTTGATTGCACGTCAGGTTTCTATTTTATTCTATCTTCACAAATTTCTCCGAAACATTTTTGGAGCATGAAAGTAGTCTGTGAAATATTGAAATTCTAGATGTTCAGCAACTTTGCTGCTGATGTAGGGAAATGTCATAAATGCTGACAATTCAGATGAAATACACAACAATATCTTACCTTTTCTACATTACGTATGAAATTGACAATAAAATATTATGAAGGTACCATGCATATACGGCACCTGATACCTAAATAAAAGAATGATCAAAATATACCAAGAAATATATCAGAAAGAATTGCGATGTTCGAACAATATATGGAAATTCCTTAGAATTTTCAGAAGTTTACTTTCATGAAATTCTTAGTATGTACGTGATTTTTAATATCTTTGAGATTCCAATATTTTGATTTTAGCAATGTACGATGGCAAAAGCCGAAAACACATGGCCAGGAATTAATTTAAAACTTACTGAGAAGAATTTATTGATTTGACCAACATCATTTGTAATGTCCATAAATATATCTCAAAGGCAGTTGCTAAGTGTTAGTGGCATCAAATTTGAAAATCCATGTTTTTGCAATGGCTAATTATATGCCACCGGCTTCCGTGCCGGAATCCAAAAACTATTTATATACGCGCAAGGAAAAAAAATGAGCATATCCTGTATCATAGAGCATTGGAATTATGAATTAGTTTAAAAAGTCATCGTTAAGACAGAGCAACGTTGGTCGGTCAGCTAGTTGATAATAAAAAAAAATACACAGCGGAAGCTAGAAGACTGAACAGTCCTTGAAGAGCGAGGGATCTGTGGTTATCAGTTTCAAACCTTATGAAATTGTAACGGATCTTCATAAGGCTCCGCATAACGACAAAAAACATTGATTGGTCTTGATAGTCTAGAGTCTAATGAGACGAGATTCCTACCTGAGATGCGATAAGGTGCCGGATTCAGGCCCTAGTGGCTCCCGTTCTCATATATCACAAAGAATTAATCTCCAGAGTGGCATGGTGAACGCATCGAAAAGCCACACTGATGAGATTATTGTGTGAATGGTAGGTATGAAACGCATAAGTAGGGACCTAAAAACTTGGGAACCTACCAAAAAAAGAAGAAATTACACGGAATCAAACAAGAATAATGAGTTTAAGAAATTTCGGGGTATCAGCAGAAGTTGAAAACGGGGTGATTAATCGATCATCCAGAGTATAGGTATTTTGGATTCTCTCTGTGGTGCCAATTATTTCATTTAATTGAAGTAAACGATGAAATATGAAGCCAGACGAAGTACAGTAAGAACATAAAGTGATATCGGTGAAGAATTCAATAACGATAGGAGTGATCGATATATGTTCGAGAAACGAGAATGGCAACCACAGCTCTATTTCATATTATAATGAAAGGTGTTCGAACTGTGAAAACAAGAGAAAAAAGACAATAAAATGTATTGAAAATAATCAGGTAGCGATATCTTCCAAGTGTAGTATTTTTGGCCACATTGCCTTTTAGAATCTGAAACCAATGAATGCAATCAATAATAACAATTATAGATTTTTATTGCTTATGCAATTTTCCATCGATCAGGGGTTCTGTTTGCATAAAATAACATTAATTTCTAACTTTTGAACTATCACGTATTATATTGTTTATGACTTAAGGCTCCCCTTGCATAGTGGAATATTCAGTCTGAAGATACGTAAATGGTAAAAAGTACCAAAATGTTTTTTCAATCACTTCAAATTACCACTCAATAACAATATTTGAGGAAAACAGATAAAAAAAAATACTTAAGGCACATGACATTTGAATTGAATTCATCTCAGTATGGTATTGCTCATACAATATTTTATATTGCTGCAGTAATATTGAGGTTGCAAACTCGAAGAAGACACTGTGCAACATGTATTATGTCTCTGATCCAGATACGAAAAATTGAGAGATATAATCATCAGAAAAGCAAGTTTCTGGAAGGCAATCATAATATTTTCCTGCAAACTTTGTTAAGTTCGCGAAGAAAATCGATTTTATGGGGGCATCAATAAGAGAAAATATTTAGATACTTCCATATCTGGACCTTGACATGTGACAAATACCTCAAGAATTTGAAAATAGTTAGTTGTAATATTTGAGGAATTTGAAAATTGTGAATTGATTGCAAAGTCCATAAATCCCTAAAATTAACAAGTTGCTTATTAAATAGTAGAAAATCAGTCTTATTTACAAGCTTAAGATAACTATAATACAATTCAATTCACCTTAACATAACATGATTGGACGTTTTTTATTCGAATCACATATTTACAATTATAGATACAAATTTTATCAAACATTTTCCATGCCGTGTTTCGATGGAAAATGTTGGACACTAATAAGGAGAATGATTGAATTCTGTACATACGACTAATATAAAATAGCGTATAGTTCATTTGGAGCATGCGACACTGAAAACCAGAGTAGAAACGACAAAGAAGGAAATGACATGTTTAAATTTTTTGTTTGCTTGAAATCCTTCATCGATGTTATTCAGAATGAAAGTAAAACACAGAGAGTAATTCTTTTTTAAAAGTCCTAGCATCAGTTAAGGATTCAATATGATTTTTGTCTTTCATCCTTGTGGCCGTTTCCACCGTTGTTTCGAACTTCGATTAAGAATCGTGACCAGGGATAATCTATGATTAGGAAATGCCATTGAAAAATGGCCATTAATATTCGATGAATTCAAGTCTAAAAGTAGGAGATTTTTTTCATGACAGCTTTTGCACGTATCAGAATGATAGGACTCATTTGAGTGTAAATCTTGGATACAGTACATACTTAATCAAAAGACGTATCTCCAATTGAATATACCTATTCAACTCTTTTCTTCTTGTATTTTTGGAAATGCATCTATTGATGTATAATTAAACTTTGAGTAGATTGAAACTTTCTAAATTCAGTAATGTATTTCAACTTCGAGTGTCAGTTAGGAATTTTTCAAGAACAAGGTCTATTCGAAATCTGGAAATTGAAATTAATATTTTGTATGATTTCAGTGTTACTTTTCTCATCACAAATTCGTTTATTTACGCTGTCACTCTTATTTCGAACTCCTGAATAAAGAATGTTGATAACATTGAAATAGAACTTTTGGGGAAATTATAAATTGTATTTAAAAATGTCTTTGTTTTCCCCAAATAATACGTTAAAAAATGGAAGATGCTCCATAAGGAATAAAGGAAGAAGTTTCATGTTATATATAATTGAAAGCTGCAACGAAAATTGATTCAATCATAATCAAACCATTATATTCCAATCATTAAAACTAAAAATCATTAAGCGCTATATCAGGCCACCTTATACACAGTGTCTCGAAATTCAACGATAATCTGGTACCGGGCCAGTGACCAAGGTACATCAGTTATGAATAATATAGATACAAAAACTTCTAGTACAAATTATTTTAATAATGCAAAATCAAATAATAATGCTGTATATCGCAATCCCAAATCAAATTATCATTAATGTAAACTGATTAAAATACTTCGACTAGTTTTGGTTCAAAAAGTTAAGATCAGTTAACTTTGACATTCCATGTTGCAAAATAATCTACCATACTATTCTCGACAAGCTTTTCAACAAATTGCCAACGGTTACTTGTATTTTTTATTGTCAAGAAAAGTGTAATTTCAGACAAACATGTGAAACAACTGGAGAAGAACAAAAGACTAACTTAAACTCGGTTTCGTCTTGAATACTTATGAAAAGGAAGTTATGAACGTGATCAAAAATCTCAAAATGAATTCTGCTCCAGGATATGATGGTTTGAACACTACCATTATGCAAGAAATACGGAATTCCATAAAATACCCACTGGTCCATCTCATCAATGCTATCAGTGAATGCAGTTTGCCTGATATTTTGAAGTATTTCATAGTGATTCCGATACATAAGTCATAATTTTCCTAAGTTTTTTTTTAATGAAAAAAGTATTATATCTCAACATTCTCCAACTATGGATGATGATTTCTCTTTGAATGGGGAATAGCGGACTTCAAACATCAGAGGATCTGAAAAATCGTCACTTGGACTGCAAGAGCCGATTGTAGACTTACTAAGATAGTTTTTTTTTATGGAAGACTGAATCTATTTGAAATCAAAATATTCATGTAACTGAACCGCAAAATATAAAAAGAGTGTATGGAGAAGAGTTTGCGATTAAAAACATAACATACCTAATAAAGACATCCCAATATCTAAATTTGGATTTTTTTCAGAAAGTTGGACCTACAATATGAGGAAAAAAATGGCGAAACATATAAAGAGTGCACTGTTAAAATTATATGGAATGTTACGGCAAAATTGCTGATGAAAAAGATTAAAATATCAAATCAAATACCTTAGCACCTGTTGAGTTTGAATCAGCTAGAAACGAAAGAAATGCCAAGAAGAGAAGAGAAGGTATGGACGGCAAACCCTAAGAATTGGCGGCTTTTTTGACATATAATGAGTTAAAAAAACTCATCGACGCTTGCAACGAGTTAGCTCGTTATGGCATACGAAAAGTTTTTGTTTTCTTTTACGAAATGGCATGGAGAGGAGGAGATGACAGAAACGACTTTTCTCGAAGAGGAAGCCGAAAACTTTGAAGGAACCACCGGAATAATCCAATATAACCTCGTCTTTTTGAAAACAACCCAAGGAGGTAATCGAAAACTAGCTTATTCAAAAGAGTTAGTAAAAAACAATGAAAGTCCCAGTTTTTGCCTAATGAAAATGTACTTGAAACTTCAAGAAAAGAGAGAGAACGTCACTAATAAACGATTATTTTTCAAATCATTATTGGGAAAGATCTGGAAACTGGTACAAAAACAGTACAAATAAATACATAAATAAACAAAATCTCATACTGGACGAGAAATCTAGCACTCGTGGTATTATCGCCGAATATTTGTTATCTTCGAATTTTTGGGTAGGAATTGTATGTATAGATTCTATCTGTACGGTACGTTAGAAGGTTTGATTATTTAGTTAAATCTACTTGATTGCAGAAGGTTTTTTTTTGCTTGTACTTCAAGTCCTTTGGATACGAGTCGAGAGCGTGAATAATCCTTGCCGAAGGTAGCTTGCATTCCTGACAATCTGAATGAAATAGAGGAAAATAGGAATAGAGGAAAAATAGGTCGGGAAAATTGGACGGAAAAATTAGACAGCCCATAGTGAACCCGAGGTCGTACTACTACGCAACTGAAGGGGTGTACTACCATCGAGAACTCTCCGCAAGGTCAGATCCAACCTTTTAATTATCTGTTCTCTCTTATTGACAAGATCGTGGAATTTCACTCCAGACCATTCACCCGATATAAACGAAGATAGAGATTGGTGAATCGCTTGAAGACATAATTATTTCTTTTTATAATTATTTGGCCGATTAAAGCCAATCCTGGCAATTCTGTACATTAAAGAAAATAATTTATTTTGACAAATTATGAGATATTGTGATAACTATAAGGGCACGTGCGACCATTTGAAATTTGTAGATACGTTTCCAATAGAGAATTGAATCACCCCGCTTTTATTAATCATTTCCTAGAACTAACACCCCCTGAGAGTTAGGTCATATGATTTTGGGAAGCTTGAATTATGACTCGTAAGTTGCTTAACAATAGCGATAAAGCTATCTGAACTCACGTCAGTGCTAGGTGTCAAATTTCAAACTTTATCGAAAAATTTCTATTATTATTCATTGAGTGACATGGCTTTTTTTTCATTTTATTCAAAACTGATGTACATTGACATTCGCCCGGTATCAAGTTATCGTTGAGATTCGGGACATTGCATTATTTCTATATATATTTTTATTCATTTGATGCAGTCTGTTTATATTATCGTAGTCTTAAAAAAGCGGCGTTACGAGTTCGTAAAGTTCCATCACTTATTAGACATATACCATTGATTATGTATCTTCTCCGAATCACTTCAATAGATCCATTTCCGACCGTCCAGTAATTAATTGCATTTTATAATATCTAAATCTAAAATTTAATCCGAATGTCCATTATTTTGCGTTGAGACCATTTTCCATGAGCCCTCCTGTCGTGGTGATAGCAAGTCTCGCCTTCTGTATTTTGCTCTTCTGCTTTTATTATTTCCTTGATTCGATAACCTACCTATACTACTACTTTTTTGTATTTCGTGTCTCAGGTTCTTTGTTTGTAGAAGAGGTGATGTGGCTTTAGGGGAATCATCGTCGTCACTATCGAAAGTATCACATGGACTTAAGGATCGCTTTCTGCGTTTCAAACTAGTCTCCAGTCTCCTAAGGAATCTGAAAAAAATTAATTTTCAATCGGAATTTAAATGAAATTTTTTCTATTGCAGAGTTTCAATGAATACAATGCTGCAATGAACACACCACAGTATTGTACTTGTACTTGTTTTTAGTTAAATGTTTCGTTTCGTAGCGAGTACTGCATTTCTATCGAAATTCGATACACTTCAAGTCAATCTTAATGCATGGTGCATCAATACAAACAGTGCAGTTGCGGTAGGCGACTACAGCCGCTGTGGTGGGGATGGGAGCCTGGAGCATTAGTCGCTTTACAGTTACCAATTAAGACGCTCCGGGAGCGCCCCTGCTGCACTCCGATCTCCTCTAGCCCTTTGTATTCAAACATTCCCGGGGTTACACACACCCGACTGAAAAGCTACTATAGTGTCCAATCACTCACCCTGTTTTCGGTCCTACAAACGATTTTGAGCGGAGATCATCACAGCTTCGCCGTTCGTAGGTTTTTAACGGACCTTCCTACAACATTTCATCATTCCACGACCAGGGGGGGGAACTGGCCTACTACAAAGGTGGTCACGTTTTTCTTCAACGAACGGCAGAGACATCTTTAGTTATTCCCAAAGCTCGGATCGGTAAATTAGAAATTCTCAGTACCTAGTGATCGGTAAAAACGGATTTTATCGGATCTCGGTCTTGATGGACTTTATGACGAATAAGAAACTAATCTTTGACGAAAATGAACTTTCATGTTATCTATGCCAACGCCATTTTTTTCTCCCATGTCGTGTTCTAGGTTTATTCCATACATAGACTACTTATTTTTTATTCAAAAAGTAGTGTTACGCTCCTTTCACATTACACGATTTCGCCCGTCCGGGAAAAAATCGCCCGATTTTTAATCGTGGTTTTGCTACTTTCACATTGAACGATTAAAATCGTACATCGGAACATCAGTTCCATAATTTGCAGACAAACCACCAACACTGAAACATTACTGGGGACAGTTCCCGTACGACTAAAAACCGTCTAGTGTGAAAGCGTGCATTTGGTCACATGGGCCACTAAGCTAGAGGACGATACGGCAGCCGGGTGGTTCTAGAGGCACTGGACGGCTGCAACACGATTAAAAAACGTGCCCGTGTTCTAATCGTGCAATGTGAAAGGTCTCGTACTCTTCAACAGTCGAGCAAGAAAAATTGCCCGGGCGATTTTTTCCCGGACGGGCGAAACCGTGTAATGTGAAAGGAGCGTTATTCAGCTAGAAAGATATTTATTTTCAACATTTCAATTTAATTTAATTGAAATGTTTTATTCTTGCTGTGTTCCCAATTGCTACGGTGATAGTAATGTCAAAAGGTATGGGTTGCATTCATATAAGTAGTAGTTTTGGATTAACTTACAACTCACTAAAAATGTACTGTGAATTAATATTTTCTGTAGCAAGTTCATATTCGTGTAGTAATTTCTGATTAGTAAAAATTTGGGACAATTTCTAACACTGTTTTCTTTCTAGGTTTTTCATTACACAATTTGAGGGTGTTAGAAATGTTTGGTTGGAAAGAATCGGAAATCCATGTCTTCATTCATCCAAAAGCGTTATTTGCATAAGGCATTTTCATAAGTATTGTATAGACCCACATGGAAAGCAGAAAAGATTTGCTCTACCAACACTTAATTTGCCAAGTAATTCATTATACTCCCTATGATTATCATTTTTTTAAATTTCAATAATATTTCAGATTATGTAAGCTGCCCTCAAAATGATGACATATTTTTTCTACCATCCCGAACTCCTGAAGAAACTTTGAGGCAACAAGGTATTTATATATAAGTGAACTGCTCATGGTCATTATAGTTTTGGGTATTTCAATAATAGTGGGTTTCATAAAAATCGTTTATCAGAAGATTCCTAGAATACTTCAACGGATATGTGAGATTTACCGTTGAAACGCCAAATTCATCGAATTTCAGTTAATAAGTTTATTGATTTTGCCATGAAATTAATTCTGTACTTTTATGACAGAATTTAATAAAATTTTATCGGAAAAAAAACAATAAAATCTTATGATCCAATAATGGAGATGACATCCGAAAAAGTATCTAAAAGAAAAAGAAAATAGACTTTAAGAAATTGTTTCTGTCATAAAAGTATAAATCTAATGCATTTCATGCTTGAATTGATATATTAATTAATATTCTAATTTATTCTTTTAATGTATTTTTCATAATTTGATGAGTAATTGGTGCATGATGATTGTTGGTTCGTTTATTCTTTCCCTCTATATTGAAATTTTTTATTTACTGCATTATATATATATATATTTCCAAAGTTTATTTCCTTTCATCCTCTAAAGATTAGTATAATCTTTGATTTGAAGGGCAGATATATTTGAAATGACCATAATTCTTTTAATCTGCTGCAAATTGTCACAATTTTCTGATCAAATGATATTTTTTTATTGAAATTGTGACAATCTTCAGCAGATTAAAATAATGGTCATTTCGAATGTTGTTTTAAAATCCAATAAAAATATGGGATTCAACCTGCGCTTGCGTGGAATCCTATGATAACTCATATGCAATGCACTAGAGGGCGCCACAAGACGAAACGTTGTGCGAATGGAATCTGTAATCAACTAGGGAATAACTAAAGATGGCGCTGTAAGTTGAGCTCTCGAAATCGGGACCAAAATTCATGCCAGAGTTGCCTATCTATAGGTAGTCTATGTCCACGACGTGATGCCGTTCCGAACCGTAATATTATCACTAGTTTGGTTCGTGTATTGGAAGAATGTGGTTCAACAAAAACGCCAAGTATAGGGGTATGGGAAGACCCAAAACAGTGAGAATGCTGAAAATATTGCTCTAGAGGAATAAGCTGTTGAACAATCACCAACACGCTCTGTCCGACACACGCATTAAACATGCTCGACCGCTCTGTAAGAAGGATATATTCTTCCATCCGTATAAGAACATGGTTCAGGAGTTGATTCCCCAGATTTTCAAAACCGTGTGAATCGTGCCCAAGAAATGTTAAGACCATATCCCAAGTAAGTCAACCTTTTTCAGTAGTGATAATGCGATATTTCATATGGGGCTACCTCAAGGAAAAGGCTTCTTCCTCACAATTTGTAAGAACTGAAGATCCGTATTAGAGAGGAAATAGTCGCTATTCTAATCTGAATGTGTCAGAACGCAGTTGAAATCTCGTTGTGCATCGCTTCTGGATGACATCATCTTGATGTAATCTTCAAAACTAGAGTGAAAAAATGGGGTGGAGTACCACTTTTTCGTGGGTTGTGCCATATTTTTTTGATAGCACATCGACTTACAGTCATCACAACAGCACTATTTGCATTATAGAATGCGTGTACTGTGGACAATAAGTATTCCAAAATGAAACATCAACTCCGTGCCCCTGCAGTGCGCATGAGTTGCGAACTCTTACGCTTGTGAGAAGAGGTTTCTGATTTCGTTACCATGGTTACCGAATGTTCATGTCGATATTATGTGATTGTTCAATCGACGGAAAAACGAAGCACTGAATTCTCCTCGATTCCCCACCTTAAGCAATTTCCTTCTCGCAGAGTCCGGCAGAGCCCACTAAATGTTTGACGATAATTTTCAAGTATCAAATTATATTCATAGAATGACTTGAAAAAATTTTTACGTTAGAAAATATACAAATTCAACTCTCATGCATGAGAGTGTTAGGAAGAGAATAAAAGGTGACTGATTCATGCTTTATCCAAACCTTAGACTATAGATTTCTATAGTCTAAGATTCAAACCATCGAGGTAGAAGGGTGAAGAGATGACATGAGGGCATTATTCCTGCAGCAAGATTACTGTTACCGCTGTAGTATCTTATCTTTCTTCCGTTTTCCAGTTCCAGGTTTGCCTGCTCGCCCAGGACCTGTGAGTCCACCACAATGCTGGTTCTGTCCATTGTGGCAACGATATCAGGCTTCCTTACACTCTCGGAGGTAGAGAAGGTAGGTTCGTTCTCCACGTGGTAACCCTTATTACTCAAACTCCTGGAGATATAGTTTGAGATGGCGTTATGTCTGGCTATTCTTACCCTGTGCGTTCTATGACAGAGTTGAACGATGTGATTGTTTCCGGAGCCTCGCAACCGGCCCTACAGGATCTGTCTGTCGCTCTACCTCTAGATGTTCGTGAGCGAGATGGAAGGGCATTAATTCTGGCTTTAATGCAATTGACAAAATCTCTGCCAGATAGAAAACCTGCAGATGCCCCGACCCAAGCATGCTGACCTCTCACATCAGCAGAGCGCCTTAGCGAGACCCATCAACAGAAACATACAGAGCTTTTGACCACACACGCTCAATGTCCCTGGCAGTACTAACCACTGAGTTATCGCTCAGCTTCAGCCTTCTTTCGGTGTCAGACGATTCCAGGTTCAGGTAGGTTGCCACACTATTTTCTTTGAGGAAAAGACTCTTTCGGAGCCTCTTTATTATGTTTAGGCGCTGCAACGGCGCCCACCATCTGAGAGATGGAACTCCCAGACCACCATCATGGATATGAGCATGTATATATGAGTTAGGGCAATCTTTGGGAAGATGGAGCCACCTGCGAACATACAAACGTAGAGTACGGTCAAGCTTTCTAAGGTGACCCAATTGGACGCGTCTATGGACCAGACGATACATGACACCCGGGACAACCACCGAGCGGACCGCCCACAAGCGTTGCTGTGGTTTAAGGGGGGCCCTGTAAATTTTTTCCAGTTTCTCTTTCAGGTACTCACTTTCTCCTCGAGTTTTTATACCATCAGCACAGAATTTTACGCCCAGGTAAGTCCACTCTGAGTTCCTTCCTAGTGTTGGAACAACGCAGTTGTTATTCTTGAATGTGCAAGCCGGATCCAGCACGGTCTTTTTATGATGGGGACATGCCAACAAAACCAAATAGTCCGCAAATGCTAAGATGTTAAGCCTAGCTCCATGAACTTCGACCCCGATACCGGTGACCATGTTTCTCAGCAAGCCGTCGACCACTATGTTAAAAATGATGGGTGACAACGGGTCTCCTTGTCTCACTCTACATGTCGGGTGTATCTCTTCCGACTGCCAGTCGCCATGCTGTAGAACCGTGGTCCCTTTCTCGTAGATGTTTGAGATATATTTTAGTATTGGTTCAGGAATTCCCTTGGCCTTGAGGAATTCTAACATGGCCGGAAAAGAGACCGAATCAAACGCCTTGGCCATGTCCATCACTGCCATAAACATCTTTTTGTTCATCCTGTGGTGATCCCTTATTACCATATCGAGAAGTACGACGTTCTCCGCACAACCATCCCCATATCGGAAAGCTCTTTGCCTTGCATCCAGCTGAACAGTTTTCAGCCTATTCGCGAGAACCTTATGAAAGGTTTTAATTATCACTGATGAAATCGTGATCGGTCTGAACGAACTTGGCTCTTCAGCGTTTCTAAACTTGGGCAGAAGAATAGTTCTGGATTTGCATAGCGACTGTGGGGCATCTTGCAGCCACATGAGAATGTTGCAGATTCTGGCCAAGGTTTCCGCTGGAACTCTGCGCATGGTCTCCGATGAGACAGCGTCCGGTCCGGTGGCAGATTTCTTCCTGGGAAGCGCGTCTTTGATCTCATCCGGGATAACGGGGGCCCACAGATGGTCAAGTGTTTCATTAGGGCGAGTGAGTTTAGGAGCCATTTTCTTCTCCTGGGTCATCAGAGATCTCCAGTATGGTACCATTCTGTCTTTTCTAACATACGCACCTTGGCCTATCTTATCCTCTAGAATCCTCCTCGTGCATTCTCCGGGCTTCCTCCGCCATAAGTCCTGCATCCTAGCGTATTCTTCCCTTCTTCCCTTCTCCTCTTCTTGGCATTTCCAGTGTACATGCTCGTCGGTCTGGCTCTAATTTCCGCATTTCTGTTTTCGGGGGGAAAAGTCTCCTGGATATATGCTGCCATCTCAAGACCTACCCTACCCTTGTTGCCCGAGTGTACCATAGCGCATATGCTGTTGAGCCACCTGGCATTGTATTCATTGCCCTCCAAGGGCTCGACCTCAACAAGGTAAGTGTACAACGTCCCTTGTGTACCCCCAGCCTGATTATCTAGCTGTCCATGATTTTCCTGTTCCTCTTGCGTGTCAGCTCCAACGGCCATCTCTTTAAGAAAGGCCTGCACCATACCCTTATAGTCTTGACGCCTTCTGACACCTTTTATCGATTCAAGCGTTCTACTCTTGGTCTTCATGAGTCATGGGATAAATTCCGCCATATTGGTGGGCGATTTCAGTCTTACTTTGACATTTGCTGAATTTTGTTTCTGCTTTGTGCATATGAATAAAATACTAATCATATAAATACAGTCAAGTTCACCCACACATACCAGTCAAGTAATTTTTATGAGTGCTCCATTAAGCAGACCATGCATTTGATTTGAAATACGATACTGATTTTCCGCCGTATTGTCCAAAAATTAAGAAAAGCTCTGAAGTGAGGTCAGTCTACTCTGGAACAATGTGATTTTCCTGTACCTTGAAAGAAATATAACCGCCACGATTAATGAACAACCATTATTTCAAATTAAAAGTAACTCATGGTTTTCCTCAAATTACCTTCTCCTGAAAACCACTTCAGAGCTTTTCTAAATTTTGACAACGTACATTATTTCACCGTAAATGACTCATCAGATTAATCATTCCCCAATTGAAACTGAAGTAATAAATACGACCGTGTCAATCGAATACGTATCTGTAAAAGCATCGGGAATTGAAATTGATATTGAAAAAAATTTTTTTTTAATTTAAAGAAAATTTTCCAGCGTGTCGTTTCTTGCAACTCTTTTCTTTTTAACCTACCTCGAATATGTTTCAAGTTACCATTTGATCCGATGGATATTCTAGAAGTTATAGAGGAATCAAAATTTCAGATGCTCATTTCTCCTGAACCTCTGGACAGATTTGGCCTAATAACGATCATGACCGTAACATTAGTTAACTTATTATGAAAGTATGAAAACTCTAGCTCATTTCTTTGGGAAGACACAAAGTATACGGCCGGCCGGCCGGTCACCCTTAAGTATGAACCTGTATTCTTCATTAGAAAATCAAACTCCATGGATTGAGACCATTTTCGGCTCGATATTCTAAAATTACAGACATTTGGGCAAAAGGAAGCACGCTGTTCGACTAGAACAAGTGCGCAGAAAATGCTGCAATTTTTTTTCAGACAATATCCCAATTCGATTAATTTTCACCCTCAATCTGGGGACACAACACATCTGCGAAAAAACTACGCATGAAATAACTTATTGACAAAGAATGTGTTGAAGGCTAATTTCGATGAATAAATGTTTTAGCTCAAACGATCACTACGTTTATTTCTTTTCCCATTCGAATCAATTTTTTACAGATGTTCCCAAAATACAATTATTTGACATGTTTTGGGAATTTTTTCCAATCATTATCTAATGAGGAATATACGAGTTGATTCGTCTGAGATGGAACACCCTATAAATGGTGAGTCGCTGAATACTATATTAATTTTAACTATAAATTTTTTACACCAAAAGAAACACTTTTTTCCTTTACCATTTTTTGGAATTCTGCTTCGCTCAAGTTACAAGGTATTGAAATTTCATTGAAAAATTTGTTTTTTGCTTATATCTTTGTTATGGAAATTCTGAATGAATTCAAATTTTGCGGAAGGTTTCAACAAATGGGTTACACTATTCATATTAACCAAATTTTCAAAACTTGCTATAAAATAGGCAATTACGAACACATTCTAGCACTTTCGGTATGTTTGAACATTTCAATTAACAATTTATAATTCCACATTTATCTTTCTTAAATGTACCGTTCCAAGAAATTATATGTGGAATAATTTGAAATTTAGGAAAAAAAACCAGAAAATTGCTCCTTTCTTGGATCGCAACCCGACTAGAAAAATCACTGAGCAGAAATAATTCCACCTGGCCACAGTTCTTTTTTTTTTTTTTTCGAAATCATTATGATCATTGAGAATTTTGAATTTGAATCTATACAAAATTTTTAGCCTATGGATCAATGAAAATTAAAAGACATATTTAGAAGTTTTTTTTCTTAATGGATGATTGAACGTAAATATTTCTATCTTTTTGAATTCGTTAGCATATTTTTTGAACTTTCATTTTTTGATATTCAAATTATAACAGCATTGGAAAAAGTAATAGAGGAAAACAATGTTTCATTTCGTTTCAAAAATCTGTAGTTAAAATCAACGCAGTAGTCAAAGACTGTATTTTTATCCGTTGAAGTTTGATAAATTTATAAGTTTCGAGACTTTACCTTATCTGATGGCTAATGGCTTTGAGTTTTCTGAGATTTTGTCCTTTGCTCAACTCCTGGAGCCTAGGCTTGGTATCTTCAGCTGTTTCCTAAAATAGATAATGTTCAGATAAATGCACTATCGAGTATGAGCTATCGAAACTTTGAACTACTCTAAAACTAAATATCTAAGTGATAATCGAGAAAACTAAAGATAATATCAAGCATCCAAAGCTGCAGGGAATTTCGAATCAAGTCCTGAATCGTACATTACATGAGTTGAACTAGCACTAAATGAACGTTTCGAAGTATTCGTCAATATGTTATATTTCTTGGATCTATTATAATCGATTGAATGTAAAGTTATCACTGAATGGCTACTCAAAAATGCTTCTATCGTTATTCATCAGTATACAGTAAGCTTCATTAATATGGCCGTTATTTGTTTACATGATATGTCTAACAATGTAGTTCATAACCATTTCATGATGATTCTTTCAGAATTCGCATGAGTTGGGTAGTCAGATTAATAAATATCCAGTTGTGAAGTGATTTTTGACGAGAAAAATGTTTTAAGATGGGACTCGTGTACAATTATTTTTTGAGCAATAACCATCATCTATTGATGTTCTTGCCAACAATGTTTCGACAAGCGTCTCCTGTCATTTTTAAAACAAAAAATTAGCTTTTGAATTAGCTGAAAATATTTAAAAATTTGTAAAGTTTCAATTAGTGTCAAGATTGACAGACTTAGCCCACAGATTTTTCATCAAGAAGTGGAAACCAATGGATTGTGACCATTTCAGGTCCGATATTCGAAAATTACAGAGAGTCGAGTAAAGCGCTGTTCTAATAGATTATAAGATTAGAATAAGCGTTTTTAAACGATTTTCAAATTCCAAATCGATTGGATGGATATTCTAGGAGATATTGAGGAAACTAAATTCAACGGATTCGACCCAATAACCAACTCGAGCGAGATATTTGGACCATATATTGAGGAAAAGACTCTTTCGGAGCCTCTTTATTATGTTTAGGCGCTGCAACGGCGCCCACCATCTGAGAGATGGAACGCCCAGACCACCATCATGGATATGAGCATGTATATATGAGTTAGGGCAATCTTTGGGAAGATGGAGCCACCTGCGAACATACAAACGTAGAGTACGGTCAAGCTTTCTAAGGTGACCCAATTGGATGCGTCTATGGACCAGACGATACATGACACCCGGGACAACCACCGAGCGGACCGCCCACAAGCGTTGCTGTGGTTTAAGGGGCCCTGTAAATTTTTTCCAGTTTCTCTTTCAGGTACTCACTTTCTCCTCGAGTTTTTATACCATCAGCACAGAATTTTACGCCCAGGTAAGTCCACTCTGAGTTCCTTCCTAGTGTTGGAACAACGCAGTTGTTATTCTTGAATGTGCAACAAAATCATGCCAACAAAACCAAATAGTCCGCAAATGCTAAGATGTTAAGCCTAGCTCCATGAACTTCGACCCCGATACCGGTGACCATGTTTTCAGCAAGCCGTCGACCACTATGTTAAAAATGATGGGTCTCCTTGTCTCACTCTACATGTCGGGTGTATCTCTTCCGACTGCCAGTCGCCATGCTGTAGAACCGTGGTCCCTTTCTCGTAGATGTTTGAGATATATTTTAGTATTGGTTCAGGAATTCCCTTGGCCTTGAGGAATTCTAACATGGCCGGAAAAGAGACCGAATCAAACGCCTTGGCCATGTCCATCACTGCCATAAACATCTTTTGTTCATCCTGTGGTGATCCCTTATTACCATATCGAGAAGTACGACGTTCTCCGCACAACCATCCCCATATCGGAAAGCTCTTTGCCTTGCATCCAGCTGAACAGTTTTCAGCCTATTCGCGAGAACCTTATGAAAGGTTTTAATTATCACTGATGAAATCGTGATCGGTCTGAACGAACTTGGCTCTTCAGCGTTTCTAAACTTGGGCAGAAGAATAGTTCTGGATTTGATAATGCGATATTTCATATGGGGCTACCTCAAGGAAAAGGCTTCTTCCTCACAATTTGTAAGAACTGAAGATCCGTATTAGAGAGGAAATAGTCGCTACATGTGACTTACAGATGACTTACAGTCATCACAACAGCACTATTTGCATTATAGAATGCGTGGACAATAAGTATTCCAAAATGAAACATCAACTCCGTGCCCCTGCAGTGCGCATGAGTTGCGAACTCTTACGCTTGTGAGAAGGGGTTTTTGAATTCGTTACCATGGTAACCGAATGTTCATGTTGATTTTGTGTGATTGTTCAATCGACGGAAGAACGAAGCACTGAATTCTCCTCGATTACCCACCTTAAGCAATTTCCCTCTCGCAGAGTCCGGCAGAGCCCACTAAATCAGGGCCGGATTTAGGGGGGGGTAACAGGGGCAACTGCCCGGGGGCCTCCACAAAATAGGGGCCCCCCCAAAAATGGGCCACCACTCAAGAAAATTCGGAAAAATTTTAAATTTCAACTAGGAAACACTAGTAAAAAAATTTTCCTTCAATATTTTTTGTAATGTAATTAAATCATGATTAAAAAAAAGACGAAAGTCTTCTACTGGACAATAATTTCTGTTGTGGTATTCGATGAGTGAACGTAAACGAATTAAACGTGCCGCGCAAGCGCTCACGCTCAGGCAGGTGTATGGCGGCCCACTGTTCAATTTTACGTAAGGGAAGCGTTAGGCATAATACGCGTGTCCGAGCTACATTCCCAAACATCGAAATCGCGTTGAGAATTTATTTGGTTCTTATGGTATCCAATTGCACTGGAGAGCGATCATTTTCGAAAATGAAAATCATCAAAAATAGACTCAGAACGACTATGGGACAAAATCGTCTCTCAAAGCTTACTCTCCTAAGCATTGAGAGCGATTTACTCCGTGAACTGGATTTTACTGAAATAATTGACGATTTTTCAGCCAAAAAAGCTAGGAAGGTTCCGTTCATTTAATGCCACTCAATTATTGTTTTTTTATACTATTTTTGTTAAATAATAAAAGAATCCTGGTTTCTCGATAAATTATGTATTGAAAACCCCTACTTTAAAAGATCATCCATTTTATTTTGAAAATAATTCGGGGCTAGGGGGCCCCCACTTATTTGTTGCCCCGAGGCCTCCACACCTCTAAATCCGGTCCTGCACTAAATGTTTGACGATAAATTTCAAGTATCAAATTATATTCATAGAATGAGTTGAAAAATTTTTACTTTAGAAAATACATAAATTCAACTCTCATGCATGAGAGTGTTAGGAAGAGAATGAAAGGTGACTAATTCATGCTTTATCCAAACCTTAGACTATAGATTTCTATAGTCTAAGATCCAAACCATCTTGGTAGAAGGGTGAAGAGATGACATGATTCAACAAAAATGGAATAAATTTCGCCATATTGGTACGCGATTTCAGTCTTATTTTGACATTTTGAATTTTGTTTCTGCTTTGTGCATATGAATAAAATACTAATCATATAAATACAGTCAACTTTACTCACACATACTAGTCAAGTAATTTTTATGAGTGCTCCATTAAGCAGACCATGCATTTGATTTGAAGTTCACGAAATACGATACTGATTTTCCGCAGTATTGTTCAAAAATTAAGGAAAGCTCTGAAGTGAGGTCAGTCTACTCTGGAACAATGTGATTTTCCTGTACCTTGAAAGAAATATAACCGCCACGATTAATGAACAACCATTATTTCAAATTAAAAGTAACT
Organism: Micraspis discolor; assembly: GCA_030674115.1. Taxonomy (NCBI): domain Eukaryota; kingdom Metazoa; phylum Arthropoda; class Insecta; order Coleoptera; family Coccinellidae; genus Micraspis; species Micraspis discolor. The sequence goes on from JARTUT010000462.1 coordinate 485,292, forward strand.
CATGGTTTTTCTCAAACTACCTTCTCCTAAAAACTACTTCAGAGCTTTTCTATATTTTGACAACGTACATTATTTCACCGTAAATGACTCATCAGATTAATCATTCCCCAACTGAAACTGAAGTAATAAATACGACCATGTCAATCGAATACGTATCTGTAAAAGCATCGAGAATTGAAATTGATATTGAAAAAATATTTTTTGGGAATTTAAAAAAAAATTTTTCCAGCGTGTCGTTTCTTGCAACTCTTTTCTTTTTAACCTACCTCGAATATGTTTCAAGTCATCACTTGATCCGATGGATATTCTAGAAGTTATAGAGGAATCAAATATTTCAGATGCTCATTTCTCCTGAACCTCTGGACAGATTTGGCCCAATAACGATCATGACCGTGACATAAGAACAGTTAACTTATTATGAAAGTATAAAAACTCTAGCTCATCTCTTTCGGAAGACACAAAGTATACGGCCGGCCGGCCAGTCACCCTTAAGTATGAACCTGTATTCTTCATTAGAAAATCAAACTGCATGGATTGAGACCATTTTCGGCTCGATATTCTTAAATTGCAGACATTTGGGCAAAAGGAAGCACGCTGTTCTACTAGAACAAGTGCGCTAAAAATGCTGCAATTTTTTTCCAGACAATATCCCAATTTGATTATTTTTCACCCTCAATCTGGGGACACAACATATCTAGCGAAAAAACCACGCATGAAATAACTTATTGACAAAGAATGTGTTGAAGGGTAATTTCGATGAATAAATGTTTTAGCTCAAACGGTCACTACGTTTATTTCTTATCCCAGAATACAATTATTTGACATGTTTTGGGAATTTTTTCCAATCATTATCTAATGAGGAATATACGAGTTGATTCGTCTGAGATGGGACACCCTATAAATGGTGAGTCGCTGAATACTACATTAATTTTAACTATAAATTTTTGACACCAAAAGAAACACTTTTCTCCTTTACCATTTTTTGGAATTCTGCTCCGCTCAAGTTACAAGGTATTGAAATTTCATTGAAAAATTTGTTTTTTGCTTATATCTTTGTTATGGAAATTCTGAATGAATTCAAATTTTGCGGAAGGTTTCAACAAATGGGTTACACTATTCATATTAACCAAATTTTCAAAACTTGCTATAAAATAGGCAATTACGAACACATTCTAGCACTTTCGGTATGTTTGAACATTTCAATTAACAATTTATAATTCCACATTTATCTTTCTTAAATGTACCGTTCCAAGAAATTCTATGTGGAATAATTTGAAATTTAGGAAAAAAAATCCAGAAAATTGCTCCTTTTCTTGGATCGCAACCCGACTAGAAAAATCACTGAGCAGAAATAATTCCACCTGGCCACAGTTCTTTTTTTTTCGAAATCATTATGATCATTGAGAATTTTGAATTTGAATCATATACAAAATTTTTAGCCTATGGATCAATGAAAATTAAAAGACATATTTAGAAGTTTGTTCTTAAGATGATTGAACGTAAATATTTCTATCTTTTTGAATTCGTTAGCATATTTTTTGAACTTTCATTTTTTGATATTCAAATTATAACAGCATTGGAAAAAGTAATAGAGGAAAACAATGTTTCATTTCGTTTCAAAAATCTGTAGTTAAAATCAACGCAGTAGTCAAAGACTGTATTTTTATCCGTTGAAGTTTGATAAATTTATAAGTTTCGAGACTTTACCTTATCTGATGGCTAATGGCTTTGAGTTTTCTGAGATTTTGTCCTTTGCTCAACTCCTGGAGCCTAGGCTTGGTATCTTCAGCTGTTTCCTAAAATAGATAATGTTCAGATAAATGCACTATCGAGTATGAGCTATCGAAACTTTGAACTACTCTAAAACTAAATATCTAAGTGATAATCGAGAAAACTAAAGATAATATCAAGCATCCAAAGCTGCAGGGAATTTCGAATCAAGTCCTGAATCGTACATTACATGAGTTGAACTAGCACTAAATGAACGTTTCGAAGTATTCGTCAATATGTTATATTTCTTGGATCTATTATAATCGATTGAATGTAAAGTTATATATTATAACTATAACTGAATGGCTACTCAAAAATGCTTCTATCGTTATTCATCAGTATACAGTAAGCTTCATTAATATGGCCGTTATTTGTTTACATGATATGTCTAACAATGTAGTTCATAACCATTTCATGATTATTCTTTCAGAATTCGCATGAGTTGTGAAGTGATTTTTGACGAGAAAAATGTTTTAAGATGGGACTCGTGTACAATTATTTTTTGAGCAATAACCATCATCTATTGATGTTCTTGCCAACAATGTTTCGACAAGCGTCTCCTGTCATTTTTAAAACAAAAAATTAGCTTTTGAATTAGCTGAAAATATTTAAAAATTTGTAAAGTTTCAATTAGTGTCAAAATTGACAGACTTAGCCCACAGATTTTTCATCAAGAAGTGGAAACCAATGGATTGTGACCATTTCAGGTCCGATATTCGAAAATTACAGAGAGTCGAGTAAAGCGCTGTTCTAATAGATTATAAGATTAGAATAAGCGTTTTTAAACGATTTTCAAATTCCAAATCGATTGGATGGATATTCTAGGAGATATTCAGGAAACTAAATTCAACGGATTCGACCCAATAACCAACTCGAGCGAGATATTTGGACCATATATATACAGGGTGTTTTGATTTGTTTCCGACAAACTGAAATTGTTGATAAATCATATCATTTTGAGCAAAAAAGCTCCTATGAACACGGGTCCAGAAATGCTTCGTTTCCGAGATACAGGGTCTTGAAGTTGAAAAAATAATTGGCGTTTTCTCTAACATCTTTCAGCTGATTTCAAATTTTTGCATGAAAGTTGGTATATAGGGGTTTTTTGAGATGAAAAATTCAAATTTGTGGACGATTTGGTTGTATTTTCTAGAGAGCGCCACTGGCAATCATTTGGTCCCCTTCAAACCGTTGCAACTTTTTTGTGCTACCCTGTACGTCATTTTGGAGTAGAAAAATTGATTTCCCTGGCTTTTCTAGTTAAAAAAGGTATACCTTTATGAGTCGCTAGGACGAACAGTTTCCGAGAAAAACGCATTTAAAGCTTATGATTCATACCAATTTTCATAGTAGATTTTCAAATTTTTCAAAAATTTCTTTTGACGATTATATTTTTCAAGTTTTTTTTACGCTACACAGTGTTTTGAATAAAATATTAATAGTTTTTAAACTTGGAAGTATTAATAAAAAAAAATCTATTTTGCAAACCCCAAGCTTACAAAAATCGATTCCCTTGACTTTTCTAATTAAAAAATTTAGAAAGCACTGACGTGAGGTCAGATTGCTTTGGCGCTCTTGTTAAGCTACTTGCGAGTAAATATTTAAACCATAACAAATCTATAAGCACTCAGATCAGGTGAAAAATAGTCTTTTCTTATACTATGAGACAATGTGATGCAAATATAAACGCCTAATGAATGAACAAACCTATATCTCAAATTAAAAATAACTACTCATAATTTTCCTCAAGTTTTGTTCGAAGTTATAATTCCCTTCCCTTAAAAACTTACGTCAGTGCTTTTCGGAATTTTGACAACGTATATTATTTCAGCCACCGAGATTGAATTCTATCTCTATGATTTCCCGTTATGAAAAATTTTGATTAACATTACGCCAACTGACACTGATTAATGAGACCGGCATTTGTCAATCGAATATCGATCTGTGATGGCCATCGTTCAAAGAAAATCATCGGGACGTATGTCATTTCTCTATTTCATCTTGAGTAAATCAAAAAAATGATTATATCTTTAGATGGAAAAAAGCTACGACAATGAAATTGGGGGATAAGTAAAATATCGATCACCTCAATATATTCACGAATTTTTATAAAATCCGAATTTATCTTATGAGATAGTGAGGATTAAAAAATTTTTTTTTTGGATTTTTTAAAAAATTTTCTAGCATGACGATTTCTGCGAAATTTTGCGTGCTGTTTTGTTGCAGCCTCCCTCAACAATATTTCAAGTATCAATTTGATCGGATGGATATTCTAGTAGTTATTGAGGAAACAAAATTTGAGATGCTCATAACTACTGAACCATCCGACGGATTTGGCCCAATAACGAACTTGACCGAGATATTTGGACAATTAACCTATTCTGAAAATATGAAAACTCTAGCTGACGGACGGCCGGACAGACTCAACTTTCGCCACTAATTCTTCATCAGGGATTCGAACCCAATCGATTGAGACCATTTTCGGCTCGATATTCCAAAATTACAGACATTCGGGCAAAATGATGGGCACTCTGTTCGGGTGAACAAGAGCGCCAAAAATGATGTCTGCATATTCTACATTACTGTACATAAAAGGGAATTTCAAAAATTGTATTAAATTATTAAAACTGTATTAAGTTATGAGATAACTATAATTATAATTAATGATATCTTAATCTGAAATGGTCGTTCTAGTTTTCCATCGCAACCATAATAGGTTTAAAATGGTAACTATGATTATAGTTAACTAAGTTAATAGCTTAGCAACAAATACAGGCTACCAAAGGCCCGAACTCAGTATTCGTAAAGCATCCCAACAACTCAATATTTCAGGAAACAGAATATTCAGAACACTTAAAAACAACAATTACCATGGTAGTAGTGGTAGCATACCACTTCTACCTAATAGGGGGCAATAGAAAATCCGCATGCATTTCGCCTTAGAAATTTTCAAATAGATTTAAATTAAATATTTGAATGGGAATAAGTTTTGGAACCCTTTGGCTTCAAATTCATTTTTCTCTGAAACGGTTGCTCCTAGCAATTCCGATGAAGTGTAACTCATTTAAGAAAAATGGAGAAACGATTTTTTAAGTCCAAAACGGTGTAAAGGGTAGCACAAAGAAGTTGTAACGGCGTGCATGGGTTGAAAAGGTTGCCGGTGGCGCCCTCTAGGAAATACAACTAAATCGACCACAAATTTGGGTTTATCGTCCCAAAAAACCCCTGTATACGGAATTTCATGAAAGGATTTCGAAGCAGTCAAAAGATATTAAAGAAAACGCGAATTATTTTTTCAACTTAACACCCTGTATCTCGGAAACGAAGCATTTCCGGACCCATGTTCATACGAACATTTTTGCTTAATATGATGTGATCTATCACCCATCTCAGTTTGTCGGAATCAAATCAGAACACCCTGTATATTCGGAAAATATAAAACTCTTCCGAAAGATAGAGGATACACTGCCGGACATACTCAAGTTTGACCACGGATTCTTCATCAGGAAGTCAAACACAATCGATCTAGACCACCTTCGGTCGATATTATTAAATTATAGACATCTGTGGCAAATGATAGCACGCTATTTCACACTTATACTGGACTAGAACAAGAATTTCAAATGATCGCAAATTGGCGTAAGAAAAGGCATTTCAATTTCATGAATGCATGACTATGTTGCTGAGGACTGCTTTTGTTAATACTGAAAGAATTATCTTACGCTCAACCACAGTGCTGAGAATATGTATAAAAGACATTCCCAATATCGTTTATGCCGACATCAAAACATTAGAATCATTTTTGTGTAGAGGCCATGTTGTGATGTTTATAAGTTATAGATATTCAAAGTTCCATGTGGTATACCCAAATCGAAAATTCATAAACTCAAACTCTGTAATATAAAAGAACTCACATCTGGAGAGTTAACTTTATCTTTATACTTTGATTTCTTGAAATCCATCCAATCTGAGGAAGAAGACCATTTGATGGTATCTGGACTGGGACTAGATGAAGACGGATTCACTTCATTAATAGAAGTTACGCTATCAGAACTCGATGAAGATGTCATCACTGGATTTCTTGTGACTCTAAGTTTTGGTGTTAGCTTTCTGAGTAGAGAAGAATTAGATTCTTTATTGGGGATATCCAAAAGACTATGAACTGATGTTGATGCTAATGTTGTTTTTGTTGGACTAGGAGTTTTACAGTGTCTAAGAATTTTTTTTTCTTTTCTTTTTCCGGATTTTTTCATCGGAACTATGGTCGAAGATGTGCTGTTTCCGCTGCTCTGAAAGTCACATAGTCCATCAGAATCGGTGAAAGATAGCAGATCTCTATATTTTCCACCAAAATCTGTTCTATCACTGAGAGGACTTTCACTTCTCGAACTCATTGGACTCAAACATTTCTCGTCACACTGTACAACTATTGAAGGCAACTGAAGTAAGTTTTTTGAACTTGACAAATTTGAAATTGATACAACTTCTTTATTTTCCAATTCAGGCATCGTGGATATGGGTATAACTATATTGGATAAATCAATTATAACTTGACTTTTATTTCCCATTTCAGCACTCATCAGAAGTTCCAGATCTTTAGCACTTCTCACTTTTCCTTCTTCGATCTTCTCTTCGAAATGATCCGTACTGATGCCTTCGTCATTAGATTCCATCAACAGATCATCTGAAAATGTTTCAGAGTCAGATCTATCTCTATGTTGCTGATGTTCATTTCCCTGTGTTTCCAAGTTGTACTCTTTGCACATGGAGTGATGCAGATTTGGTTTCAAGATCGGAGAAGGTTTACGTTGTGATTGAGTGGGTCCAGGAGGACCTTGATCTTCCATATCAGGAGGACAAAGGGGATTGTTAGATCCGCACCTCGATGGCCCAGGACTCGCCATAGAACTATATCCCGAAGAACTAAGATTGGACTCAGAAGCGTGTTGTTCTCCGCGTGATCCAATTGAAAATGGACTCAAATATGTCATCCCTGAGGTACCAGCTCCAATATGAAGTGAATTCTTAGGAATGGAAGATACTGACTCTGAATCTGATTCAGCCTCACTTATGTTGCAACTGATTTTTATCGTTGGTGGTCCGCATGGAAGATCCAAGGAAGTTGGTTTATCGTAGTCCTTGAACATCTTTCGTTGTTTCGATGAAGAAGGAAACTGAAAAAGATTATTTTCACCTAACTTTTGTGGTGGAGGGGAGCCCAGAAAAACAATGGAAGGTGGCTGACAATATGTCGGCGATGGAGTTTCTATTGTTAGGGTAGGAATAATGATGTCGGGTGCTTTACTTTCACGATCCATAGCAGAAGTTTTTCCAAGAGGTGGCGGTCGAGTCTGAAATTTATACAAGTATTTGATTTAAGATATCGAATCAATCATATCGATTTGCTACCTTATTTTTAAAAGTACATTCTTCCATCACCGCAACTTTTTCGACAACACGTTCATCTTGAGTTGGAAGTTCTTGATAAAAATCAGGACTACTGCAACGCACGCCATCCTGATAGTGGTTGATTGAAGTTTTTCGTTCTTCGCTACTCATCTTATCGTCACTAGAATCGGTGTCTTTCAATGACGACTGCAACGCATTTCTACGTAGGATCGGGCTCAATGCAGGCGATGGCATCGGAGAAGGAAGAGGAGTCGGTAACTCCTTAATCGGAGAAAGGCACTTATTGATTGTGCTAGGTATTTCCAATAAAATAGTTGGAGGATGCAACAGATTACCTCCACTACCTGGAAATTTGTGAGCGCTCAGTGTGTCTACTACAGGAATTTCGATTGTGCTCCTGGGATTGTGCGGATAAGGAATGGGACTTTCAGGTGCACCACTTGAGAATGATAATGGAGTGTGCGTGGAGGATGTTGAAGATTCATCATCCCCGGCTATATCATCTTGCGGACTAGAAGCGGTTGGAGTGGTTGATGGCGAAATTTTTAAGGAAGGTGGTAGATTAGCACCAGCGGAACTTGATGAAAAGTTTCTAAACATTGCAAGAATGGAATCAGCGCTAGTTGGCTTTTGTCTATCGTTCGGCAACTTGCTGCAATGCCTCCGGATTAGCAAATCTGAAATGCTGGAGCTCAGCGGACTCGGAATAGCTAAGTCTGAACTGAAAGAGTCACTACCTTGATTGCTCGATGTACTATTGGGCGACCTGCTGTCTATACAGGGCGACGGAGGGGTGCTGGATGCTCTCACGAAGTTACATTCGAGTTTATTATTGTGCATAATCCCAAGTTCCATTTCTGAGCCAGAACTCATTTCAGCTGATACTTTGCTCAATAATCTGGCGAAATGAACTTTCTTCTCTAGTTTCGGATCATTCAAAACAATTTGTGGCGTATCGTTTTCGTTGAAATTCGTTTCTTGGACAGTTAAATGATGCTCATCTGCTGAAACCGGTCGATGAATTGGATTCCTGTCGTTCATTTGCATTAGTTCACCAAGAGAAACTTTCCTAGTCAACTGCCTATTATTTGGAGAAATAAGTTGCTGCAGAATTTGCTTTTTTTCTGCCGCGTTTCTTTTAGTAGGAGTTGAATTATTTCTTTTTTTCTTTGGAGATGGACTTCCTGAAAGAAATAGAAAATAGTCAAATCATGTTGTAATTTCTATGAAAAGTTACATAAATACAGTCATCGTATTACATTTTCGCTGACAACAAGCGATAATAGGTTTGCAAGGGCTAAGCTGATTACTGTCTAGTAGAATCGAAATCTAAGAAAGAAATTGGAAATTTCTGAATGACATTCTGGGCTTGTTTAAGGAAATTTTCGAAGGCGAACAGTTAATAAAATGACGAGTTCTAGCAGCTGTGGATTCCTTACTTATTGAATAATTTACTATCACGTGTGTGAAGTGAGGTTGACTTTGATTGGCCTTTTTCGATTCTGGATCATTTTCGTGTGAAAATGTTGGAGAGTGCATGTATCGGTCTTTTTCGAATAGAAATTGAATTTGTCGTGGCGAACAGCTTCATAACGTTCGGTCCAGTTTTTGATCAGACAAGGTTTGTTCAACTTTAAATGTCGAATTCAATTGTTTTCTGTGCAGGAGATGACAAAGTTCTCTTGCTTTCTTTTTCGGACCGCCATCTTTGGTTCTTCACGTGTCCTTCGGAGAGATATCTGATGAATCAGCTCAACTTCCTTACTGTTTCAATATTCGTGTTATACTTTGTTGCTCAATGATTAGTTTTTTAACGTTTCTCAGTTTCTAGATTTTCCTGATGAATTTTCATCATTTCAGAAGTGATCATCAATATAGCGAATAGGACGCTGATTTTGAAAATAAATTTCAACAATTTGAAAACGTTGTTACGGCGTGCGTTGCTCCATGATAATTTATCAAATTTCAATGAAGAGAAATGCCAAAACAACAAGGCTTCTTTCTTCCTTCGAGTCCATTCACTGTCCAATCGAATGCTTTATCACTGTACAAAAACACCCGAACTAACCAAACCTGCACATGTCACCTATTTGATTCTTAGAAACAAACAAAAAACAAACAGCGCTGCGTATTCCTATCAAAAATTAAGATTTTTTCTACAAATAAAAAATACGGGCATTGTCCTATGGATATACCAGTTTCGTAGTTTTAGGATGTGCTCAATCTTTTCATTAAAAATATTTATACTTCAATGTATAATAAAACTAAACTTCCTAAATGCCCTCAGCAATCAAAATAAAGTATCTATGAAATTTGACATGATTTCTATGACAGTATCGGCTAATCCCCTTTTCAATTACATATTATGTTCTGATTTACGGTTCAATAAACATAATCTTCAGGATTATACATTTTTAATAGCTCAATTCGTTCGTTCCCAAATTTTTTACATATGAAAAAAAAAATTTCCACCTTGCCTCGAAGAAGTGGAATTATATTTACGAAACGTCGAATTAAAATTTCAGTCTTGAAGATTATGGTTACGGATTTTGTTTCAAATGTTACTATTTTATGTTCTGGAAATCTATGAACCTAAGTAATACGTGAAACATCTAGGAACTAAGTACAGCAAATTAGTGGTGCAACTTACCAGCCACACGCAAGAGTGAAGATGACAGATAAATTGGGCAACAAAATCTAAATAGACATAAATGTGTATTAGGAAATAATAAACCAGAAGACTTGATTGAGGTTGTTACATTTCATATCATAAACTAACAATAATGATAGGTGATTCTTCGACAGTTAGGATTGGATTTTGAGGAGAAATTACATAGAATAATCGGTTCACTTTCGATTTATGTAAATACATATATATAAATTAGGAGGCTGAGAAAAATCGAGAGTATTTTCGACTAAGGATGAGAAGAAAAACCCGAGATAAGTGTCCTAGGTTATTGACAATCTTTAAGCTATATGTAAATTATATATATAAATTATTCTATCTCTTTTGCCGTATACTTCAATTCAGCAATTTATATTTTTTGTTTGAGTACTCGGCCTTTGTTGAAGGGGCAAGTTTCAATACATCTATATTTCGTAACTTATCATATGCAGTTCCTCATCGGGATGCTAAAATAATTTAGTCCCAATATATTAAAAACAATAAGGAATATTTCTGTGGTAATCGATGGTTCGATACAGGTAACCACCGAAGGAGATCGAAAAACTTTGGGTCGGCGAGGGGTTTAGAAATGCGATATTTCGAGGTAGAAAGGGGAAGGCGATCTCGCGAGCGAAGCGAGCACCGTAAAGTTCATAAGACGGACTTTCGTTAGGTGCATTTCAAACGCCTTTACGACCACGCTAACATTTTCAAAAAAATTATCTAAAACACCGATTTCCCGGTTTTTCGCGAAAGATGGTACGGTAAAATTGAAAAAGGCTTTTTTCACGGACACGATCAGGAAAAGCCGTTTTCATACGTGTACTCCCCGAGAATCGGACGTTTGGATAGGGCTATTCGTATCTTCCAATCGCAATTAAAAATATTCTAAATTAATTGCTGAAAATAGCTTACTTCGGCTCAAACACAAATTTCTAGATCATCAATCACGTCCGACGTTCACAGAACATTGTCACATAATTTCAATTACAATTTTAATCCATACTCCGTATAATATTTTGAAAATTCCTTTATTCATACGATTCGTAAGAACCCTGGTGAGGTATTCTCTTATAGTTTAACAGTCTACGATGTGTATTTAAGAAATTCAAAAATTTACCCAGCATAGAATCAGTTTTACAATCCCTAGCCAATTCATTTCACCCCTGTCGATTCCTACTCTAAATGACAATTGTCGTTGACATTCTAATCTTATTTAGATTCATATGTCATATTCTAGACGTAAAACTTAGTTTATGCGTGTACGAATGGAACGAAATTAGAAGTAATCGGCGAGGCACTCTGTTCATGGTTACACCTTTAGACCTTTATCGAATAATTTTTATTTTACCTTTGTAAAATTAACCAAGCGCTAATCGATGGAGTTAAAACGATATTCTTTTGGTTTTTTTTTTGGTGGAAAAAGCACCCACTGCGAATCAATTATATACAGGGTGTCTCATATGCGTTGCCTATTTCTAACAGCTACCTTCCACCGAGTTATTTCGGCTGTTTCTGCTTATGGCTTCTCAATTCGATGAAATGTTTTCGATTCATACACAGGGTGTCACATCTGAGTTGCGCATTCGTAGCGCTGACTTTACCAGAGTTTTCTGAAGTTTTCGTGTTTTTCCGCGTACGGGAGCTAATTTCAATGAAATGTCATACAGGGTGTGCAATTTACAATGAATTTATGATCGATTAATATACAGGGTGTGCAATTTACAAGTTCTTTCGGGATTTTTGGCGCTCTTTTGATTTTTTTGTGCTCCTTCGTGGTATTTAGCTTTCCTTCGAATTTTTTTGCGCTTTCGGGTTTTTGTGCTCCTTCGGGGTTTTTTGGGTTCCTTTGGATTTTTTGCGTTCTTTCGTGTTACTTCGGGTTCCTTCGTGTTCCTTCGTTTTACTTCGGGTTCTTTCGTGTTTTTTCGCGTTCTTTCGTGTTTCATCGGGTTCTTTCGTGTTTCGTTCATGTTTTTTCGCTTTCAACGGGGTTTTTTTTGCATTCCTTCGGGTTTTTTCGGGTTCCTTTGGGCTCTTTGCGATCTTTCATGTTTCTTGGCGTTTCTTCGCATTCTTTAGTGTTTCTTCGGGTTCTTTCGTGTTTTTTCGCGTTCTTTTGTGTTTTTTCGCGTTCTTTCGTGTTTCTTCGGGTTCTTTCGTGTTTTTTCGCGTATCTTCGTGTTTCTTCCAATTCTTTCATATTTTTTCTCTTTCAACGGGTTTTTTTTGGGTTCCTTTGGGATTTTTGCGATCTTTCGTATTTCTTCACGTTCCTTCGCGTTCTTTCGTGTTTCTTCGGTTCCTTTCGTGTTTTCTCGCGTTCTTTTGTGTTTTTTCGCGTTCCTTCGCGTTTTTCACGTTTCTTCGTGTTTATTCGTGTTTCTTCCAGTTCTATCATGTTTCTTCGCTCTCAACGGATTTTTTGCGTTCCTTCGGGCTTTTTTGCATTCCTTTGGGCTTTTGCGTTCTTTCGTCTTTCTTCAGGTTTTTAATTTTTCTCACATTCTTTCGTGTTTTTCGCGTTCTTTCGTTTCCTTTCGTGTTTCTTTGCTTTATTTCGAGTTTCTTTGCTTTCAACGGGTTTCTCTGCTCTGTTTCGTGTTTCTGTGAGCTTCATTGATCTATGGTCTATATTGATCTATGGGCTTATTGAACTACTGGCTTATGGATCTACTGGCCTAAAGATCTACGGGCCTATAGATCCACTGGCTTACTAGTTATAATTAAAGTCAATATTAATTTCTTTTGTTAATTTACATCTGAACAAGGACGAAAAGGTGATGCAATAAACATGGCAAAAACTTCAAATGGATATTATTTTCTTGTTTGGGAAAATGTTTATCAAGTTGGTTGATCAAACTATATCACAGATCTCATTGAAGGAAATTATTTTTTAGTTTTTAATAGTTACATAGAAGAAAATAAGAGAAACACTTACGGATTGGTCTCATTTTTTTTTGCTTGGTCTAATGATAGTAAATACCGATACTAAAGAAAGAAGATCCAGATGTGTACGAAAATTATAGATCGATATCAATTCTACCAGCCTTATCTAAAGTTCTTGAATCTATCTTAAAAAACCGGTTGGTAGCATTCTTGAGAGAACTGCTATCCTCCATCATTCTCAACATGGTTTCAGACTCCGGAAGTCAACTGTTACTGCAATGATCTATGTACTAAATTAGATTATTCAGGGCCATAATAGTGGTGAAGAAGTTCAGCTGTCCTGCATCGACCTAAGTAAGGCCTTTGGCAGCGTTCCACATGAGATTTTACCGAATAGGTTCCAATATTACGGCATAAGAGGGAAATATTGCGATATACTCGAGTCCTACTTGAGTAATCGATTCCAGAAGGTCAAATAGAAAAAATCCTTTCAAACACCAGAAAGATCAACGTCGGATTACCACAGGGATCCATATTGGGACCGATTTTCATTCATTCATTGATTAATGATTTATATGGCAATGTACAAGCAAATAAATTCCGACAAAACTCAAAAGGTTATCTTTACAACAAGAGATCCCACTGATGCATCTTTGACATATCTAGGTCTAACATTTCATTCTTCGCTTGCCTGGAGTAAATAAATCGATGAACTATGTGGGAGGCTTTCGACAGCCATATTTTTATTCAAAGAACGAAACAGATTTCGAGTGAGAAAACTGCAAAGTTCACCTATTATTCCGCCTTCCACAGTCAAATGTTATACGGAATCATTCTGTGGGGACAAAGTTCTGTGAGGACAGAGGTTCTATATCCAGAGAATTCTCTTGAAACAAAAAGGAGCACTTAGAACAATCTATGGGATGGAACGAACTGAAAGCTGCCGAGGAGTCTTCAAGTAGGAAAAAATTCTTACAGTTGTATCAAGTTTCATACTTGCCTGTGTAAAATATGTTCATCAAAATCGAGATAAATTTACAACTAATTCTCACTTTCACGAATATGATACTCGCGGGAAACATAGTTCTGCTTTTCCACATGCTAGAATCAAGAAAACCCAGCAAGGTCCGAATTACGTGTGTCTTAAATTGTATAATAAAATGCCTGATACCATCGAGAAGATGAATGAACAACACATCAACAGAAAAGAACTCATACTGCAGAATACAATCTACAGTTTGAATGAATGTTAAAATGTATTGTTCATTTTGTTTTTTATATTGTTGCATAATTGTAGAGTTTTTATTGACGAATCGTGGATTTTATTGATGGTGATCATTTATGATGTACAATGGATCAAAAATAGTGTACATTCATGAATAATAGTATATTATATACCGCGGGACTGAAGTAGTACATTTAATCCTGAAGGTAAAGTTTATGGCACGACCGCAGGGAGGGCCATAATTTACCTGAAGGATTAAATGTACTTCAGTCGCAAGGTATATACGATACTTTTCGTACTTCCGGTATGATTTTATTAATTATTTCAATAATTTCAATCAGTTTTTTCTCTCTTCAACTCATTTAATAAACTGTCTTTAAAATAAGTTACCATAGTAACATTGCGTTGTGACAATTATAATTTAGAAACATTGTCATTACTAGTGTCATTGTAAAGAAACATTGTTATTGATAATTAATTATTGGTATCATGAGTGAAGAAGGTGTATCTGATATTGATAAAAGAGCAGCCGAAGTAGGTGAAGAATTGTTACCACCGAAATCTAGAAAACTATACGAGCAGCAGTACGATGCTTTTAAAACGTGGTGCCGCTTAAAAAATGTGAGACAACCTACTGAAAATGCGCTGTTAGTCTACTTCAATGATAAATCAAAAGCGGTTTGTGCCTCAACTCTCTGGGCACATTACTCAATGCTGAAATCGGTTATTAACATTAGAGAAGATATTGATATAAGTAAATTTCCAAAATTATTAGCTTTTTTGAAGAGAAGAAATGAGGGATTTAAGCCAAAGAAGTCAAGAATTCTCACGTCTGAGCAGGTAGATCAGTTCTTACGGGAGGCTCCGGATGATAAATATTTAATGCTTAAGGTAAATTTGGAAATGTGTTTATATTCAGAAATTTTAAGAAATCAATTCTTTTGTAGGTTGCACTTATTTTGGGCGTTGCAGGAGCTTGTCGTGGAAAAGAGTTGGTTGATTTCGAAATCGACGATGTGAGAGATTTGGGCGATTCCTTCCTAATTGCGATTAGAAACACCAAAAATAAAATTGACCGAGATTTTGTGATCAAAAATTCAGAAAACAGTGCCATCAGTTTTGTGGCGATATTTCGAAAATATGTGGCATTGCGAAAGACAGGGACACATTATTCAAAATTTTTTGTTCAATACATCAACAAAGAATGTACTACGCGAGTAGTAGGAAAAAACATGTTTGGTACATTTCCACGGCAAATAGCAGCTTTCTTGAAATTAGAAAATGCGACCTCTTATACGGGACATTGTTTTAGACGCACATCTGCGTCTTTGTCAGCTGATTCGGGAGCAACAATAGACGTGCTGAAGAGACATGGAGGATGGAAATCCTCCAACGTGGCCTAGGGATATATTGAATCGTCTATTAAAAATAAACAAAAAATTTCAGATAAAATATTTGGTCAGGTCGCCGATTCGTCCACTATAGTTATACCACAGTCCTCATTCTCGCTTCCTGTTTCCGCAGGATCTTCGAAACAAACACCAGTTCAATATGATAAGGACCTATCTGTTACTCGTCAGTTACCTGCTGCATTAACCCAGGAAAGACTGGTCAATATGACGAACTGTCACAATATTAATTTGAATATTAACGTTAATTGCCATTCTAATTAATTGTATTTTTCAATAAAATATCCCTTAAATTCGTTTGTTTGTGATTTAATCGTTCCGGGAGTTTCGTCAATATTTAATCCCGGAGGGATTAAATGTGACACTTTAGTACCTGTCACAAGGGAGTGAAGTTGTCACTTTAGGCCCGGAAGTACGAAAATCATTATTATTATTAATTATTGAATAACTATATACGAGGGTTGCATTTTATATTTCGGGATTAGTGAACAAAAACAAAATGAAATCGTCGAAAATCTTAAAATTTCTTAAAATATTCCCCATTAAAATCTATACACTTTTGCATGCGTTTGAACCAATTGTCCAAGCACTTTAGCCACTCTGATTGAGGTATCTCCAAAACGTGCATTCTGAATGCATCAATCGCTTCTTCAGGTATCGAAAAACGTTGACCTCTCATTTTATATTTTGAATACCTACGGGAATAAAAAGAAGTAATTCGGTGCCAAGTCAGAAAAATGCAGTTGTTTGAGCCGATGTATGAGAGCTCGCATTGTTGTAGTGAAGGGTGATCCGTCTTTGGCGGTTGATTTTCTTGATTTCTTGGAAGACAACTGGCAAAAAAATGGTTGTGTACCATTCAGAGTTGACTGTTCTGTTTTGTTTTAGTGTTACGATTACGACATGTCCAGTTTTTCCGAAAAAACAGGCGACAATTTGCTTGCTGACTTTTATTGCATTTGGCTCCTCTTGAAATACCCATACAGTCGACTGTTTTTTACTTTCGGGCTCATACGCGTAAATCCACGATTCATCACCTGTCACGATGTCATAGACGTGCTTCGGAGCATCCTAATTTTGGAGCATTTATTTCGACCAATCGACACGAGCCTTTTTTTGAGCGATGGACAAATTATGTGGGATAGAACACGAATAAATTTTTTTGACGGTCAAATGTTCATGTAATATTGAATGTATGCTGGTCCTACTGATACTTAAGGTTGCCTCAATCTCACGATAAGTCACATGACGATCCTGCAATATCAGTTGGCGTACAGCAACAATGGTTTTCGGAACAAAAACTGATTTAACTTCGGAAATGTCAAGCTTTACGATAGAGCTATCAGTTGGCGGATTGCAACACTAGGGCTGTCTGATCTCGAAATATTGCTCGTTCATTTTCCATTCTAGGTGCAGATTATTTTAATCATTATCATTTCATTTCAATTGGTATTATTTTCATCAAATGAATAGTTATATGTATTAATTAACTGCCCCCGTACATCAATATTACATCTCGGATTAGATCCGACCATAGACATATAATTTATATGTCTATGGTTCCAACAGACTGGGGTCCGGGAGAAATAAGATGTGTTGTTGAGTTTTTTTTATCGTGCTTATCTGGCTGCGCGGGTGATAAAAACCGAGGATTATTAATTGACGACGGAGGAAGTAGTCCACTCATTATATACATTTGAAAATGCAAGTGAACCGAGACGGCTAAATATTCGATATGTTCTGAGGGGTGCCTAAAAAAGCTTAACTTCAAATTGTCGACCATAATTTCCTTTGTGCATTTTGCACCCCCAGTTAAATTGAGTTTTTTTATAATAACTCGGTTATGCGTAGAGATACGAAAATTTTTGTTGAGTACTTTTTTGTTGCTTTTTTTCACGTTCTATAATTTTGTTCCCATACATTTTTTACGTATCGCCAATATTAATTGAGATATTGTTTTAAAATGTTGATAATTTTGGTAACAAATTTTTATTTTCGCTATTTTCTCTTTTCCTATCGCAGATATCGAAAAAATGTTTAGGATGAAACTTATAGGGCGTGTATAAACCTACAATTTCATTTTTAACTTTTGCTCTTTGATAAAAGTTACGCCAACTAGAACGCCGCGAAGTCAGTAAGTCCGTGCTCAGTTTCAGTGTAGCAGCTCGTATTGCTGTATCTACATGCGTTAAAAGGAATGAAGGACTGGTCAGGAAATATTGGAATAAAAAATAAATAAACAAGCCAATCAAATTATGAATTAAGGAGATAAAACTTATTGAACAAACAATTTTTAAGTGTACGAAATGAGAATGAAAGGCGATCCTTTTTAATTCTTTTATTTTTGCCTTTTTGATGGTCCTGGTTGAACATCTTCTTCCTTGATCAATTTTTTGGGTTTTTGAGATTCAGGAAATAATGTCTGGCTTATTGAGAAGTAATCGTCATTAACATCGCCGTCGTCATCAAGTAAAATATCAACTTTGGCGACTTTGTTGCATGTTTCTCCATTGCAGTGAAGGTAATTGACGGAGCAACTGATTCCTGCTTTTCTGCACCCACAATCAGCTTCACATTTTCCTTTGCATCTACAGGAAATAAGTTTGAGAAGTTTAGGTGGAGCGGGCTCGGCTGTGGTACAAATTGGTTCTAGGCCGTACGTTGTTCGTCGCCACCCCCATTCCTGGGGATCTTTAAACAATCCCAGCCACGTTTGTACCTGCAGGTATGTTCCATAAATCTGCTGGCGAACTGCACTTTTCGTCGGTGGGAGCAATGAGAGGTTGTTTGTTCTGTTCGTTGTCATGGATTTTGCGAAACGGTTGAATCGCAAAGTATTAATAGATTTTTCATTTTTACCACCATATACAGCGATGAGAAATTGCTCCCCAGCACAAGTGAGTACCTCCGGATCGACCTTTTCTTGATAAAATAATTCCACCGAAGACTGCAGCTCAGGGTGCTTCTCAAGAGTGTTCATGAATTTGGATTTTCCGATGTTATGAAACGACGATGTGGTATCAGAACCGCTGAAAGCATGGATGAGTAGTATATTCATAGTATATATGAATTGATTCATCATGCTTCAAACTATTCGACGAGTACAGTTCTGCCGGTGTTCTTCCGCTTGCCGGTTTGCGAAAATGATCTGAACTCCAATAGTCGCTCTACAGGGTCTTTCACGAGGAACCTCACCCTTATTTATACGGGAAACTACTGAACGTATTTCAGATTTCAGATGTAAGATTGATGTATCCACATTAAAAATCGAAATCGCGATTCATGATACAGGGGGTGAAAAAAGCGCTTTCAAAGTTAGGGATGACAAAATCGTGAAAAATCAATTTTTTCAAATTAGAACCCCATTTTTTTATGGCAGATATTGAATCTACGTTGAAAAATAATGTGAGTGTATGCATCACCCCTTTGCCCTAAAGTGGATATTTTCTGAGTTATTCACAAAAAACTGTTTTTCGTCTTGAATTTTCTGCTATTTCTTTCCCCTTCACGCCAAAAAGATGAAATTTTCAGGGAAAACAAATAGCTGAAAATTCAAGACGAAAAACAGTTTTTTGTGAACAACTCAGAAAATATACACTTTAGGGCAGGGGTGAGATGCATACACTCACATTATTTTTTCACGTAGATTCAATATCTGCCATAAAAAATGGGGTTCTAATTTGAAAAAATTGATTTTTCACGATTTTGTCATCCCTAACTTTGAAAGAGATGTTTTCACCCCCTGTATCATGAATCGCGATTTCGATTTTTAAAGTGGATACATCAATCTTACATCTTGAAAAATCCCAAAAATGAAAATTTTCCACCCAAAAACCTCGAAGTTATTCTTGTTTCAGCGGAGCTCTATTTTCGATTTTTTTTTCGAATTTTCCCGCTCAGAGAGAATTTTCCAACCAAAACTGAAAAATCTTACATCGAAATAACTTGAAATTTTCTAAGGAATCTATTTCTGCAATAAAAATATGGTGTTCTGATTTGAAAAACGGAAGTTGACGTCATTGCCGGAAAAACCGGAGGTGCTCATGCCATGAAAATATTTTAGATTTTATCAGCATCGTGAAATACTTATAAGTGCTGAATTTCATGAAAATACGTTCAGTAGTTTCCCGTATAAATATGGGTGAGGTTACTCGTGAAAGACCCTGTATAGGCGAGCTGGCTTGTAACGGGACATACATTGTAGCGTCTGGAGCGCTGCGATCAACTTTGTAGTGCGCTAGTCGACGTAATTTTTAACCAAGAGCAAAAGTTGAAAAATGAAATTGTAGGTTCCAACACACTCTATAAATTTGATAATAAACATTTTTTCGATATACGCAATGGGAAAAGAGAAAATAGCGAAAATAACAATTTGATACCAACATTTTCAACATTTTTAAGCAATATCTCAATGAATATTGGCGATAGGAGAAAAATGTATGGGAACAACATTATAGAACGTAAAAAAATGCAACAA
Organism: Micraspis discolor; assembly: GCA_030674115.1. Lineage (NCBI taxonomy): Eukaryota > Metazoa > Arthropoda > Insecta > Coleoptera > Coccinellidae > Micraspis > Micraspis discolor. The sequence continues at coordinate 505,136 of JARTUT010000462.1, forward strand.
AAAAGTACTCAACAAAAATTTTCGTATCTCTACGCATAACCGAGTTATTATAAAAAAAACTCAATTTAACAGTATTTTTAAGGGGGTGCAAAATGCACATAGGAAATCTTGGCCGACAATTTGAAGTTAAGCTTTTTTAGGCACCCCCACAGCATATCCAAAATTTAGCCGTCACGGTTCACTTGCATTTTTAACCCGATTTTTCCGACGTAATGACTGGACTATAGTGAGAAAGTGAATTAATCTCCACGATGAGAATTGCCTTTTTCGTGTTACATTTTGGTATTAATTGGAAATTTATTGTGAAATAACTATATTGGTAGTAACCCTCATTGTATGATAATAATGGATATAGGAGCTTCAATCGAATGAGACGATTGTCGTCTAGATATATTCGAAAATTACAGTCATTTGGGCAGAACGATAGCACGTAGTTCTACTAGAACAAGCGAGCACAAACATAATTCATCATACTTATATAAAACTAACTCACACACAATCTTTTCATCAGATAATAATATGTTTATATTCAATATTCGAATTTGATGCATGGAAGAAAAATTATATATATGGGTTGTTTCTGCGCGGTTGTTTTTGTAAAACAACGTGCTATCGTATTGCCCAAATGTCTGTAATTCACTAATATCGAGCAGAAAATAGACTTAATCGATTAAATTCGAATTCCTTATGACGAATCCTTGGTAAAATTTGAATTCGTCTCGCCAACCGGCCGTTTACTTTTTATTAATCGAATAGAAGAAGATGAGCTTAAGAATTCATATTTTTAAAATAGGTTAATTGACCAAATATCACGGTTAAGTACATTATTGGGTCAAATCCATCTAATAGTTCAGCTGTTAAAGCATTTAAAAATTGATACCGTCAATAACCCCCTGAATATCCGTTCTATCAATTAGTAACTTGTTTTAGTAAGCACGTCATGTCAGTGCTTTTCTACATTTATTGAGTAATACACGTCTTTTTTTTGCCAAATTTCTATTGAGTTGGATTAGAACATCCGTTTCGTGTACAAACCTACTCTTTATAACATCTCCATGAATAATAGTTCAGTGATGTGAGGTTTGTAGACTTTGCTGCCAAATAAAAAGATGACTCCGACCAATCCACAGATGAAACATATCACTTGTGATAAACGATTTAAAAAAACGATACCGCAATGGAGTTTGGTGCGTTTTTCCTGGCTCACACGGGATATGACGAGAGTGATAAATGCAATGAGAGAAAACTCGAGATTTCTAAGAGCAAATATGTTTGTTATCATCTGACCGCATATTGACTTCGAAAAAGATTTCAACGTACCGCCCATTGCGATAATTCCCCAAAACAACTAATTACCTTAAAGATGGATGATAGTAACAAAAGTCTCTAAGACATGTAAAGTGTTTCGTTGGACGAGGAATCTTCAGAAATCCATTCCGTTCGGTCATAGGTTCATCGTTGTATACATAAAGGAGCTGCGTAGTAAACGAGCACCGATTCTTCTAGATTGGCACAGGTTTCATGTTGCGCTCGCTTTGTAGAGTAACACACAAACGGGGGCTACTTGTGAACCGCGCATTTGCCGCGCAGCTCTAATGTTATTCCTTGTAGTATTACCCGTGCAGAATAAAAGTTATGCAATTCTGGAGATTTCCAACCGGTTTCTCAATAACTCACCGCCTCTAAGCTGACCGAGGGTTACCGATATATTTTGCTTTCACTTTGAGCTTTAGCAGAAATAATAAGATATGCCGTAACAACCTCTCACAAGTCTCAAAGAATTGAAATAAAAATTGTTGAATTCGTGAGTTTATCACAGAAAAGGAAAAGACAGATAGAAGGCCATATACAAGAGGCACATCATCGGCATTAACTGAGGGCGTAGTGCGCCTTACGTCTGAGGGGAGGCTTTAGCAAATCGTCCAAACTAAAAGTTCTAGCAGTAGCTGGCGAGTAGCCGGCGTGTGGACTGGTGAGGCTGAGGATTGATGGCTTGCGAATACCGAGGCGGCCAAATAGCGATCGAGGAGCACCAAGACCTGGACTCGAGGCAGCTCCGGAACCGGAAGCTGCGGCTGTAGATGATGCGACTAGTTGTTCTCTTACTGATGAACTTCTCAAAGATGACACTGAAAACAGAATGAAAATTGTAATGGAAGTTGAAATTTCATGCTACTCAATATTAGATGAACTTCAGGTAACTTAGTTGGAAAAAGCAGAATTATTTCATAAACTATAGTATATACTGGATGATCAGATTTCAATTGTTCGGAACTTTTAGCCTTAATCAATTGGTGACGAAGATACAGAAAAAAATGTATGGGTATTTTTCGATCTGATATTTTGAGTAAATTAATAAGCTGGTAGCTGTAGGTTGAAGTGACAGGAAATTGTTCAACTAAAGGGCTAAACTGGTGATTCAATGTTCGATTCTCATGTTAACATGCTAACTTCGTGCCAAGTCTTGATATCTCTCAGTGTAGTTGATACGCGATCGGTAGGTTAGATTGATGTCAAAATCAGACGATTCAGAAAACCTGTGTGACTCATGATTGATTCCTTAGAGCATTAAGATTCGCTCTTTCCAAATTATTTCTCGGCTTAGTGTACTTAGTGAATAAAAGTATTTTATAGTTTTTAATGACTGATTAATTTTCTGCATGAATTCGTTCATTTCTGATAATATCTCATCCATCTCAATAGATATTTTTTTCAATAACACTCTATATCACCTGCCCAACACTTACAATTCATATTTTTTGGGATTATCGAATTCGTCAACATTTCGACATTTCCGACTACGCACTGGCTGTATCTATCTAATTAATTCCGATTTCCTTACATTTTTCTAATACCTCATTCCCTTGCAAATCGACCACCCCCTCGTAAACTCTGATTACCTCAATGTTGATACCAAGTTCGCATTTTATCCATCTCTTATTATAGCTTACATAATCTTCTTTATCATATTTTACAAGCTCCCTAGGCAATATCAAATAATTATTATTCGAATTATATGGCCTTATGAGTTTCAGCTAGATCCTGCAAACCAGGCTCCTTCTCGATGTCTTTTAAAAACTACTTAATACTATATAATGCTCTTGAAAACTTGAATGTATCGCTTGATAGTGCCAGACTGATTCAATCTCGGATCTCACTATCTTTATCAATCACCCGTTCTATGTCATCTCAAATGAGGTTCGTCAAAAAACCAATCGACTATAAGCTTAGCCTCAGGCAGTTTGACCAACAATATCATAATTTTTTTCAATGACACTTCCTTGTTTTTGTTCAAAAATGTTCGAAAAAATGAAATTATCGTAATTTCAAATGTCTCAGGAATATGAATTTATTGTTTCAGTTCCAATAGAAACACATCATTCGATAACCGTGCAATACTAACAACTGACAAGCTTAAATGCTCATTGAACATTGACTCACACAGGAAGAACATTCACTGTATAATCTTAATAGTTTCAATTTAGTATCACATTTTTTCCTTTCACATTGAAAGGATGGTGGGTCAGCAGTTTATTGTAAATCTTCACTTGAGTTTTCTCTAAGGTATGATCTTGTTGATTTGAGTGTACTGAATATTGTTGTATTTGATACATGCTTGGATCTTATACTAACAAATATAAAAGACAAATGTCAGGTTTCCGAGAAACATATTTCAAAAAATTTAGCTGTAAACTTTGCGTTAAACTTTTTAAAATTCTCATATGGAAGGAAAATATTTAGCAACTCTAAAGCTCATGAAGCTCATATTTTTCTTAGTTTGATTCCGTGTGAGAATTGGAACGATTTACTTTTAAATACAGATGAGGTGAATGTAGCAAGGAAAAAATTTTCACATAGATACAGGACAATGCTTCCCAAAAATGAGGGTCAAGGTTGAAAGCAAGAATCAGAAGATGGCCACTTCCAGAGAACATACTACTTTTGAAAAAACAACTAGATAACCTATTTTTCATTCGATTTTGAAATTCAAGCCAGTGTATTTTTAATTGAAGAGAAAAAAGATTTGGCAATACCCACCAATTGAACAAATCTACAAATGGTACGACCCATCTACAAGAAGGGTGACAAAGATGAACTGTCCAATTACAGACCCATTTTTTTCTATTGTCTTCTCTCTCAAAAATATTTGAAAAACTTATAGCTAATAGGATGATTAAATTATTCAACAATTTCCAAGTTATAGCAACTAATCAGCACCGATACACAACAAAAAAGAACACTAAAAACAGCTATGTTGATCAGTTTATTAGTGGTTGAAAATTTGGAGAAGGATGATATTCCGCTTGCTCTGTTTGTTGATCTATACAAGGCCTTTGACTCGGTGGATCATGCGATATTACTTAACAATATAGAATGCTGTGGAATAAGAGAAATCAACTACAACTGATTAGAAGGTTCCTTCAGGACCGAAAAAAAAAAGGTCACGATCACTTTTAATGAAGTCTTCTTCCCTTCGTAGGAGATCAGTACTGTACGAGGGATAACTCAGGGCAGTATTCTAGGTCCCTCCTCTTCATAGTTTATGTGAACAACATGTGAACAGCATATTGGAACAGGAAATATCATGTAAACCAGTCACCTATCTCAGACTGGTCTAAGACTGGTGTCTAGATCTCAAATTGACAATGAACATCCAAAAACCAGATAACACGATTTTTTACATTGCTAGAATAACCAGAAATTGCCCTGAGAAATTGAGCTTTCAAGGCACTGAGGTCAAGATCAATAATGCGTTGAAGTTTATGGGGGTGATATTGGACGGAATCATGAATCAAATATCGAATGTGTACAGAAAGGGTATCGGGTATTTGTAAGTTCAATAAAACAAAAAATATTTGTGAGCAATAAGAAAGTTTATTGTTTATTATTAACATATGAATTGGAGAATAATTGGGAAAAGATTATGACATCCAATGATGAGCGTTGCGTTGCTGGCACTCTTCTAAACGGGAACGAAGATTGGCGATAACACGTTGACACATAGCTATTAATATTGCTGACATTGATGACCTGATTTTTTGCTTCAAATGGTTTAGATTTGTGCCTTGCACAGAATATTTCAAGATGAAATAATTTAAATTTTTTTCCTTTTCTTTTGAACTGTTTCATTATTTGATTGCACTCTGCTGTGGTGTAATGAATAAATTCTATTTCTACTCTATTTCAATACAAAGCAAATTAATTGAAAATCTGTGGACTATCTTATTTTTATTATTATAGCATAAATGTCGCAATACTTTTTGCTTACAAGTTGTCATATTTTCATAAAAGTGCATAAATCTTCGTAACCTTGGAATAGTATATAACATTACTAGTACGGTAAGTGGGTTTTTACTGGCGAATGGAGGATATAACTGACGAGCCGCAGGCGAGTCAGTTACCTCCTTGAGCTAGAAAAACCCGTTACCTTGCGTGTATTGTTTTATATTTTATTTGTTTCTCATTTGTAAAAAGGTTAGATAAATTCCAAAAAAATCTCAATAATTTGTCGCAAATATCGTAAGCTATGGGAGCGTTGCCATGAACATGTCTGTTTATTTTTCTTTACATTTGTTTTGACGAAAGCGAAAACTAATGTACCAAAAGAAATTATTGAGGCAGCCAGCAGTGTAGCTTCAAGTTTATTACTTGCAAAATCACCTTCAAGGTAGGAGCGAGAATACGACTTCAAAAAGTGGCAAAACAAAAAGAGTGTGATTGGGGTAACTGAAGATGTTTTATTGGTCTACTTGAATCAACTATCAGCTAAATTCAGCCCTAATACTTTATTTGCAAAATGGTCTATGCTGAAAAGCTGCTTGGAAATGAAAAAAAAATTACCCCTGTTTGCCGGTTTGTTTTCCTTAAAAAATTTATTGAAAAATAAGACGTTTAGTTGTCATTTGCAGATTTCAAAAGGTAATAGCGTTTCTGAAACGAAAAAATGAGCGTTATACGCCAAAAAGGCCAAGGTATTAAGTAAAGAAGAGGCTGAACAATTTCTTTTACATGCTCCTGATGACCAGTGGATGCTGGTGAAAATTGTAACAATATTTGGGATTTTTGGATGTTGTCGATGTGACGAAATTCTCTCCTTAGACCTGAATGATGTAGAAGATATGGGAAAATACGTTATTATGACATTGCGTTAAACAAAAAATTTAACAACAAGAAGATTTACCATAACCGATGATGGCTGCAGCTTCAAGCTCTGCATGTTATACAGAAAATATATAAATCTTCGGCCTCCTAGAAGCCTAAGATTTTTTTGACATACCGACATGGAAAGTGCATTTCCCTTAATGCTGGCCAGCACAATATTGATGGTGTCCCAAAGCAAATAGCGAAATATTTAGGTTTAAAAGACCCAGAGTTATACACCGGCCACTCTTTTCGCAGAACTGGAGCGGATTCGGGTGGAAATATTTTAGCACTAAAAGCGTGCAGGAGGGTGGGAGAGCACCGAAATGGCGATGAGTTATGTCGATGATTTGGTCAACAAACAAATTGAAATGTCTAGCAAATTATTTGGTAGTAAGGACAGTACAAATGTTCTGCAGTTCTCGAGTTTAGCAGTTTCAGACTCAACAGATGGTTCATCATCATCAGTATCAACTCTTTCATCATCAAAAATCTGTGTTACTGGAAATAACAATTGTACTGTAACAACCCAGGTTTTTCCAATACAAAAAAATTGTAGTCTCATTGCACGGCTGTCACTGCCAAGTCGACCTGCGTGCATGGTGATAGATCCAGAAAGGAAGGATGCAAGATGGAGGCGTCATGATCAGTTTGGTTTGTGGGGAGAGAAGGAAAGAGACCCAAAAGAAGTGTTTAGTGCCTTTGTGTGTGTTCGAAAACGAAGCCATCTTACGTTGCGTGACCCTAGAATATATCTCGCAAGTATAATTGAGACTATTTTAAATGTTATTATTTGCTTGTCCATTTTATCAACCTTTGTTGATAAATAGCATTGAGAACTGGATTTGTTCAGTGAATTCATTATTTCTCCATTATGTTTGTAAATTAATACTGTTATTATGCAATATTATTTAGTTTCATGATGTGTTAGGTGGTGTTTGGGCCTTTGTCATTAATACTGTTGTCTCGTGAATGTAATTCCTTTGCTCACATAATGCTTTGTCTAGTTTCATATAACTCTATTTCCTTTGTTCACATAATGCTTTGTCTAGTTTCATATAAATCTATTTCCTTTGTTCACATAATGCTTTGTCTAATTTCATATAACTATTTCCTTTGTTCACATAATGCTTTGTTTGATTTCATATAACTATTTCCTTTGTTCTCATAATGCTTTGTTTGATTCATATAGCTCTATTTCCTTTGTGCACTTAATGCTTTGTTCGATTCATATAACTCTATTTCCTTTGTGCACTTAATGCTTGTTTGATTCATGTAACTCCTTATAGCATGTGATTCCATCATTTTCGACATTATTGCCTTTGAAGTTCAGGTGTCTACCATAATAATGAATGCCTTATTTCAGCTTTCTACAATGTGTTACTGGAGTGTAACCGATCAACTTTATTTACTGTACCCTATGGTACAATAGGAATTGCCAATCGCTCTGGGGGTCTCAGCCTGTGATTAAGCAGGAACATATGGAGACCTCCACTAGTGGTGGTACTAGTATGGTCGATATGGAATAATGGATGTAACCAGTGTACGTAGCACTCTGGTGTTATATCGAAGGTTAACGTTGTTAAATTACCCCTGTCTCAGGTAATCATTATGTATGTCTCGTGCTGTTGTAATTGGTCATTTTACTGTGTAATGTACTTGCCTTACTATTCATGGTTATTGTTGTGTATATTTCGTACTGTGTTAACTTATTCTTCTTACTGTCGTTATGTATATTTCCTTCGGTTGATTATGTAGACTTTCTGCTTTCATTATTTATATTGCTTATTATCGTTTACCTATACCTGTCTCTGTTATTTATGTCCATAATGCATTCTGGTTCTTATTATTTACTTGTGATGGATATTCTATGAAGATTTGTTGTTTATTTATGCTATGGTCTCGTACTGCTATCTGTTTATCTATATGTTCGTGTTACATGATATTTCATTTAGGGGTCTCGAGATTGTGGACTATTCCTATACTGTTGTATGAGATTTCTTAGGTTCCTGGATCGAAGGCCTTGAAGGGCCGATTCCAAACGCCTTAAGGCAGGGACCGTTACCATCATGTGCTGTAAGGCATGAGAGAATATACCTTTTTTTAATCAACCGCGAAACTTTCTGTCATTTTTTCAGAGCCGCCGCTGGAACTCCATGGCCTTCCCCGTGTTCCCAATTCGTTAGCTCATACAATATTATAGTTATGGCCACATACCCTGCGGCCGTGACCATGACGATGGTCATAATTAGTCGTTTACTTATTTGCCATGATTATTAATTCTTGTTGTACCATTGAAGTTGCCATATTTACCATGTTTATTATCCTCCTTGTATTATGGAAGTTGCTCTGATTATTATGATTACTATCTATTTTGTATTGTTATAGTTTTCTCAGAACTGTTATACTTGCCTTTACTAGTTGTTAATGATTGAATATTTAGTTTGAACAAGTGCCCTAACATCACCTAACATGAGGGGTTTTATGCCTGAGGCTTTCCCCTATAATTTTTTAGACACTTAATAAATAGCTGATTGTTTGGGTCTAACCGTTGTGTTTTATTTACCATCTTTGTTTCCCAATTATTTTCACTAATCTCAATTATCACGAACTTGAATTATTACGTAAACATAACGTAGAGTCCTACCCTTGCTAGGCGATCACATTAAATGGCCAAGTCTTTGTATCTGGAGTCATTCAGTCTCCAGTGCCGTAGTTAGCTTTGAAAATGATATTTGTCATTTCTTTCGAAAGAAAAAATGACAAATGTTACAGTACCATGATTTTCAACATATATGACGATAAAAAAAATTTTCTAATGTAAATAATACTACTAATTTGTAAACATTTTGCAAGTTAACTGTCAGTTTTACAAGTTAGTGACTTGATAAAATAAACTTTTTTGATTAATATTGTGTTTTTGGAAACTGACGATTACAAATGAGAAACAAATAAAAAATATAAAGACGTTCCAGATAAATAATGTATGGAATTCAATGAAAATTCATTTCGGCTGCGAAAAAATAGCTAGTTCGATTTGAAATTCCAAAGTTGAGGTCACTTCCGGTCGAATCGGCAGTGCGATAAAAATGCTTTAGCAAAATTTCGCCTATTAAAAATTTAGAATGCACTGACGTGAGGTCAGATTGCTTTGGCGCTCTTGTTGAGCTACTTGCGATTAAATATTCAAACCATAACAAATCTATAACCACTCTGATCAGGTGAACAATAGTCTCTTCCCGTACTATGGGACAATGTTATGCAAATATGAATGCTTAATGAATGAACAAACCTATATCTCAAATTAATAATAACTACTCATAATTTTTCCCAAGTTTTGTTCGAAGCTATAATTCCCTTTTCCTAAAAACTTACGTCAGTGCTTTTCTGAATTTTGACAGCGTATATTATTTCAGCCATCGAGATTGAATTCTATCTCTATGATTTCCCGTTATGAAAAATTTTGATTAATATTACGCCAACTGACACTATTTAATGAGCCCGGCATTTGTCAATCGAATATCGATCCATCATTCAAAGAAAATCATCGGGACGTATGTCATTTCTCTTTTCTCTTGAGTAAATGAAAAAAATGATCATATCTTTAGATGGAAAAGAGCTACGGCAATGAAATTCTAGGATAAGTAAGATATCGATCACCTCACTATATTCACGAATTTTTATTGAAATCCGAAAAATATCTTATGAAACAGTGCGGAGTAAAAAAGTTTTTTTTGGGAATTTTTAAAAAATTTTCATCGTGACGATTTCTGCGAAATTTTGCGAGCCGTTTTGTTGCAGCCTTCCTCAACAATATGTCAAGTTTCAACTTGATCGGATGGATATTCTAGTAGTTATTGAGGAAACAAAATTTCAGATGCTCATAACTACTAAACCATCCGACGGATTTGGCCCAATAACGAACTTGACCGAGATATTTGCACAATTAACCTATTCTGAAAATATGAAAACTCTAGCTATTCTCTTTTGGATGCTAGAGAGGATACGGCCGGCCGGACGGCCGGTCAGACTCAACTTTCGCCACGGATTCTTCATCGGGGAGTCGAACCCAATCGATTGAGACCATTTTAGGCTCGATATTCCAAAATTACAGACATTCGGGCAAAATGATAGGCACTCTGTTCGGGTGAACAAGAGCGCCAAAAATGGCTGTATACTACTTTTCAGAAATCTAGTCTTTATGAACATGAGAAACGTATCTATATATGAAAATTGTGTTCCATGGCACGTGAGATTAATTTAGAATGAGGTTAGAAGACATTCAGGTTAGCCTGAATAGCCTTCATGTTGAAGCCACATATTTGTCGTTGCCTGCGTATTAAACAGACAAATCGCTACCATTTCCAGTGAACACGCAAAGACCATTCCTAAGAATTCGATCGTTTCGATAAATTGCTCAATTTATCATTCTTGTTTACTAGGCTTTTAGAGATCTTCGCCACTCTTCTGGATTATACTGGGTGTTGATTTGGACGTTTCAAAACAGTTTGTTACAACATGGGTAATTCGGAAGAAATGTTTGAATTTTATGGGGAACAGGCCATTATTTTAGCTCAATTGTGATGCAAAATCACCTCAAACTTAGGTATAGATTTTTTCATCCCACCACATTATTAGAGAGTGACATCATCAATTCTCTCTCTGAGTTAAATATATATAAATTATATATATACAGGGTGTAACTAAATAAGTGTGAAATATTTAAGGAGGTGATTCCTCATCGAAAAAAATATCTTTTTTTTCTTTCATATAAAGAAACTTCATTAGAGCATCCCTTGTTAAAATACAGCCCCTAAAAGGAAGTACATAAAATTTGTATAACAGATTTTTTTCACAAGCACCAAAAAAGTGTGTTTTGTTATTAATAAATTAGTTTTGTTTTTTACCATTTAGTCGTTTAATGCAGGTACTAACCACAGAATAACACACAAGTTCAGTATTTTCCTACACCAATATGAGTCATTTTTTCAAAATTATCAACAACGGCTTATAATAGGAGGTGACTGGAAGGCGAAACACACCCATTGGACGTCACGACTAATAACTCCCAAAGATCGTAATCTAAGTGATAACAAACAACCATTTTGAAGTAGTTTCAGCAGGTTCATCTTCCTACTAGCTATCAGACAGAAACAAGATTCCTAACGTCTTCGGCTTTTTCGTTACGAATGGATTTACCAATAGCAACATACATCTAATCGTTCACCAGTCTTGGTAACCCTTCACGCAATACCTAAATGGTATGAAATTAAATCATCACTAACGACCAATAAAACAAATAAGGTCAAGTTCTAGCAAATACTCGAGAAAGAAGCAGTTATGAATATAACCTCAGAAACGCTTGATGACATAGAAACAGCTACAAACAACATAACAATAATGATACAAAAAGCAGCATGGGAAAGTACCTCAACACACTCAAGAACGGAAGTAATTCAAACAAAATTACCCCTTCAGAGTCGGGAACTGATGGTAGAAAAACGAAGAACAAGAGGGAAATGGCCAAAGATCACGGAGACTACGTGAAACCCGGCCGTAATAAAAGAATTTGTAATTCCTACACTATAAAAAATATTAAATTCAATTCTATTGTATTCATTATAAATAAATGATTTTTTATTTCATGGGTATCGAATCTTTTTTTAAAAAGGCGTTAAGGCTGTCCTTCAAGCGACGTTTCGCAACTTTATTTGTTGCTTCTTCAAAGCTCTACAAACTCACACAGATTATTATAAAGAACATGATTTTATGACTATAGGAATACGGAATACCTCGGAAGTGGGAAAAGTCTATCGAATTTAAATTAGAGTTCATGAATTTTTGAATTATTTTGATGACAAAAATGATCACAGCATCTGGGAAGCTACGAAAAACTTCATGAGACCCACTTAGAGAAAATCTGCAAATAAAATTGTCAATGGAGAGTAAGCTCCCTCAGATGAGGGAAATGCACTAGATTTGCCAAACATTTCACACATGTCTTCACTACAAATGACACCTATACTGGAATAAGCGATGAAGAAGTTGAAACTTTTCTGGGTATTTCATGTCAGATGTCCTTACTTATTGAAACTTTTACACCTAGCCAATGAGATAAAAGACTGAAAAACAAGAATGCTCGTGGATACGACCTCATAACGGCAGAAACTCTGAAAAAACTAGAAAGATGAGCCAATTCCATTCACCCATCAAATGGACCTGGTAAACCAAAATACAATTTGGAATCATATAGGCCTATCAGTCTTCTATCAATCCTGGGTGAACTATTTGAGAGGCTGCTCCTTAAAAGGCTGAAAAATGACATGTATATGCACCAACTACTACCTGACCATAAACTAGTTTTCCGAAAGAACCACTCGGCAACCCATCAGGTCCACCGCATCGTGAACACTATCTCGACAAGCTTCAAAGAAAGAAAATCTTGCTCAATAGTATTTCTGGACTCATCCCAAGCATTCGACAAGGTTTGGCATAACGTATATCAAACTGCTATACAAACTAAAACAACTCCTTCCTCAACCATATTATATGATTCTGGAGACTAATTTAGCAGACCGTTATTTTGCCGTGAAATATGGGGATGCAATAAACACTGCTTCCAAAGTCAAATTCGGAGTACCCCACGGAAGTATTTTGGGACCACTTTTATAGATCATCTATACTTCAGACATATCAGAAAATGAAAACACAACCATAGCAGCTTTTGCAGGTGATATAGACATAGTTGTATCATAAACATCAAACTCAGTCATTCTCGCAAAAGATTTCCTCCATCTAAAAAAGTGTGTTATAAGATTACAAGCAAAATTCCCAAATATGAAGGAGTTCCAAAACATAAGGCTCATAAGTATTTTGCCAGTTTTGTCAAAGGACCTAGAAAAATATATTTACTACCAAATGAGCGACTTCGTTTATTGCAATCAAATCCTACCCAGTTGTCAACCCGGTTTCAGAAAATACTTCAGTACTACAACAGCACATAAAACAATTGTTAATAACATACGTCTCAACACTGATAATGGACAAAATACAGTACTTGCGTTGAATTTCAGGAAGGCCTTCGATTCTATAAATTATAACTTGCTTAAGGCCAAACTTCACCATTTTAGATTTTCAAGGGAGTTCGTGGAATTGTGTCAAAATTATCTCAAAGTCGAACGGCAACATTGTACATCCATAACAGTGAGGTTTGACGAAAAAAATTTACATTTGAGAAAATGTTGACGGGTTGATCACAATGATCAATCTTGTCACTTTTTTTTCTCGCTATACGTTGCGGATATTAGCCGGGATATCCCCCACAGCCAATCGGAGGATTTTGCTGATGATTTGCAGTTGCACATGCCTTTTGATGCAGAAAAGTTGGATAAGGTGACGGACAACTTCAACCGTGACTTATACAACATAAATGAATATGCAACAAATCACAACCTCAAGATAAATACTCGGAAGTCCACCCTTCTAGTGTTCTGCAGCAACAAACGACATGAACAATTATCAGATTTTGGAAAAAGTCATCCAGGAGGTAGAAAACATGGGGGTGGTTTTCGATAACGTCTTGACGGTTGAAGCGCAAATAAATAAAAAATATAAGGAGCTTATATACGTCTCAGAAATTTATACAGATTAAAAAGGTTTCATCTCAACATGACAAAATATATTCTCTGCAATACTTTGGTCACGTCATTGTTCCATTATAGATACATATGGCGTCTATGGCGAATCACTCATGGCTGAATTACCACCGAGTGTTCGAAAAGTTCAGAATGAAAATACGTTTTGCTTCCAATATACCTTTCAGAAGCTATGTTACTACACATCTGAACAAATATTTCATCTTGAATATACAAAATAGAAGAAAGTTGCATGCCTGTGTGTTTATGTAGAAAGTTTTGAGGACAGATCAACCGCTGTATTTGAGAAATTTATGATTTTCTTATTTCGCAGCAGAATACTGAAATGACCTGACACCGGATTTTATGATGAAGCTTTTCCTAACAAAGTTCAAGAAATTGATATACTTTTGGCATTACAGAGAAGCTATCGAAA